>CM024519.1:24744910-25106340 GCA_014182375.1 Eucalyptus virginea
CAATTTTAGGATCGCTAGGTGCTCCTACACCAGTATTGACCAGCGATGGTACTATCCCACTGGCATTGGCCTAAGCGTACACTCTACCTTGGGCACTAACCTTAGTCAGTGTCCTACCTCGAGTGATGGACATAACTGTCCTCTTTCTAGGAGTCCTCTGATCTGGATCGCTTATGCTACAGACTCTTTATAGAACCTACTTTCCAATTCCACATAGAATTAGAAAACTGAGCGACCCACACAAAACAATCTACCAATTAGCTAATTAGTCACATGCATCAGCATAAGAAAAAAGCTTTTCCTACTAACTATCCCAAGACCCATCACACCTTATCACTCCATACACTAATAAGCTCTGATACTAGTTCGGGCAGGGATGTCACGCCCCAAATCCCGAGCACGCGCACACCCCTTGATGGTTGATTAAGATGCGACGTTCTCAGGACGTGTCGCCGACCCAATCAATTTATTTTTTGCACATGTGGAAGTGAATTAAACAATCTCCATACAACAATCAAACACATGGGATAGTAAAACATGTTAGCACCTTTTTCATAAAACATACTTCATAAACAGCCAAGTCAAATCTACGGTTTATATACAAGAGGTCTATTTCAAAAAGAGCTACTGAGCCACCTAAGTTCCGGACTCTCTAGTCATGGGCTCCGAGTCCTCCACAACACCATCAGGGGTGTCGATATCCATAGGATGCCCTATTTCCCACTCCTCGGTCTTGGTGGGAGGTCAGTCAAAACATTGTATGGGACCCTCCCGAGCCTCGTTAGGAAAGTTAATGAACTACGCTTTGAAGTGATGAGGTACCCAGTGAGTTAGGCCCTTCTTGACCCAGACTGTGGACTCAACTAGCTCACGTGTTAGGTTGGTCTCGGGAATAAGGAAATAAGAGTGCTGAAAGTCCATCTCCTATGGGATCCCATAATGTACATGACGTACCTCCATCTAAGGACCTGAAAATTTTGAACCACGATGGAGTGAAACAAAGTCTCAGCGAGTTTACACCCTAAACCCCGATTAGGAGGAGAATTCACCTAGAGGCAGCCTAAACATACACCATATAGGACTTACCTCACCTTAGCACCTCCTCGCACATTAGTATAGCTCATATAACATATGCGTACAGTAAATGCACTCAATAATTGGAACACTCCATATCACTCATCAATTAATCACAGGGGTCCCGATTATAAGGCCAAATTGTTATGACACATCCCATTCTGTGCCACACAATTTCGTCATATAATCAGGCGCAGCTATTTCAATCACTCGAGCGTGTTCCAATTAATTACAACCTAACGGCTAAGGCCAACTCAACAATCGGCGGTCATTCGGCATAACCGGGCGTCATCTCACTTTGTTGGGCATGGCAACGTCTATATCTAGACGACATTCCCGAAGGAGCATCGGCTCAGCCAAAACTCAAAAATTTGATGTATAGTAGAAAGAATTTGATATGATTTAAATATATAAATTTTGAGGAAAAATGTCAAAGAAGTCATAAACCTATTGCATTTGTGTCAATGTAGTCGTAAACATTTTCATCTAGTGTCAATTCAATTCTAAACCTTTCAATCTAGTGCTAATTCAGTCTTTCTGGTTAATTTGGCCGAATATTGTTGATGTGGACGCTAGTTGGCTTACGAGGCATAATTGATGCTAATGTGGACAACTTTTAATATTATTTTAAAAATTTATGAATTTTTTATTTATTTATTTATTTATTTTCCTTCCTCTTCCTCTAACCGGAACTCAATGACTGGTCAGAGGCAACGGACCTCACTGGCCATGGGTGAGCTTGGCCAAACCCTTACCAACATAGAATCTATTCTTGAGCAATTTTTTGCTTGATATTAGGGACGCCTTTAAGAACTGAGGCTCCCTTATTATTGACCCAGCAAGCACATGTGTAATGGACACGAGCTCAAATAAGTGATAGCTCAACTCCCTCTTAACTTCAGGTTTGATGTAAGGTATGATAGCGTTGTAGAAGGTCTTCACATCCGTTTCACATCGAATGTTTACAATCTTACCATCGATAGCAAGGTGCATCATCTGATGAAGGCCCATGGGAATGATCCCTGCAGCATGGATCCAAGGACATCCCAATAACAAGCTGAAATTGGGAGCATTTGAAAAATCTGAATGATGGTGATGGGGCCAACCATCAATGGCTGGTCAATCTCCCTTGATGCTTCCTTCCTCATCCCATTAAAAGCTCAAATGGGAGTTTTTGAAGGGTAGATACTTTTCATACCTATCCCCAATTGACGAAGGGTAGATGGAGGTTAAATATTTAGCATGGAGCCATTATCGACAAGTACCCTTGAGATTCTTGTACCAAATATTGAGCGGACACATATAACGCCTTAACGTGTGCTTGGCCTTTAGGAGGAAGATCATTCTTAGAGAAGGAAATCTGATTTCTAAGGAGTATGGTGCCCACAAACTCTTCAATTGCACCTCTTTAATGGTTTCAAGCACATGGACTTCATTCAAAATTTTGAGGAAGAAGTTTATGTGCTTCTCAGAAGACCTAAAAAATTCTAGCAAGGAAATCTAGGTGGGCATTTTTTGCAACTACTCTATTACTTTCGCCTTGCTCGTCTTGAGTGTCTTAAGGAGTTGTTTAGCTTCCTCATCGATCATAGCATTTTTCTTAGCACCCTCACGGGGCGGATGGACTCAACTCGACTAGGTGACAGCATCGATCTCACTTGCATCGTAGTTCCAAGGGACCATCTTTGTGCTATAGGTGGGAAGCGCCTTGGTCTTTGAACACTCACCCATTTATGGTGGTAATTCTATGACTGTAGGTTCAAAACCCACAACTTAAATCTTCATGGCCTTGAAATTGTCAATAAATGAACCAACTTCCATGGTGCTCTTGTTAGTTATACTAGTTCCATGAAGGATACTCTCCTTGGTCAAATCAATCATAATGGACTCAATCATAGCCATGAACTCGTCTTTGAATTCATCTCCCCATCCATTAGGGACAATGTCCTTAGGGTCTTGAAAGTAGCTTGGGGGAGGAGTATATTTGACTATGAAGTCATACTTCTCGCTTGGTTGCCCAAGGGAATCTATTTCCTCCCCTTTCTCATGGGCTTTGCTTACAAACTCTTGAGCTTAATGGGAAGTTTTGTATTCAAGCTCATTGTCATCGGAGGAGATTTCTTCATCCTTCATCAAGGGTTGAGCGGGACTTTCTTCATCATCCCATCTAGTAAGGACAATATCCTTTATATTCATAAAGAGGCTTGGTAGTGGCGTGAACTTCACTTCGAAGTCATATTTACCACTTGGTTGGCCAAAGATATCGACCACTTCACCATTCTTGAGAGCCTTTTTAATGAACTCATGGTGCATATAGGAAGCTTGATGCTCATCGCCATTTTTGGTGTTAGAGTCTTGGTACATAGGGGCTTTTCTTTTTAAGGCTCGACGATCCTCTTCTTGAGTGTCATCCTTGCTTGGGCTCTCAGCTTCTCTTATGATCCTCGAAATCATATCTTCACAAGCTAAATCAAATTCCATTAAGTTAGCTGCTCTTGAGTAGGTTCACCATCTTCATATTGGAGGACTCCTAGCTCAGCCAACTTTGCTAGGCAAGCTATCTTCTCATCTCGAGTGATGCTATCTGTCATTCGATAATCAACAAAAGTCATGATTTGCCTTAGCTTATGTATATCCACAAGGAATGAATGCTTGTCTTGTCCCCAAAAATGACCTTGACATCCTCAGCATGTTTTGGGAGAGGATTCTATCAAACATTTGGCATCGAGTCCTTAAAAGTAAGTAAGTTCTTATCCAACAAATTCTTGATCTTCGAACGAAGGACATAACAATTGTCCATGTTATGTCCCTTCTCCCCCAAGTGATACTTACAAGTCTTGTTGGGGTCGAATCTAGGGAACTTTGGAGGATTGTCCCTCGGGACTTCTCTCGCCACTTAACGGTTCTCAATCAACATTAGAAGTAGCTGTGACATTGGTCTTGGAAGTGGGGTAAATTGCCTTTGCAGGGTTTTTTCTTTGCTATCAAAGTTTTGGGAAGAGTTTCTGACCTCCATAGCAGGCTTATGAACAGGAGAATTGTACACTTTCTCAGAGGAGTTTTGGATATAAGCAATCTTCACAACTAAGTCCTTGTCTTTCTTTGGGGCATACCTATAGTTTGTGGTCTCAAGCAACCTTCCTTCTTGCATGATCCCCTTAATACATTTTCCCAACTCAACCATTGCAGCAAAGTTGATGCATATATGGTTATGCATTTTCAAAAAAGTCTTGAGGCAGGGCTTGAAGTAATAGCTTCATAGCCTCCTTCTCAGACAATGGTGGCCTTACTTGAGACACAGTGGCTCTCCATCTTTGAGCATATACCCTAAATGTCTAAGTCCATCTCTTTTTAACTAGGGCTAGTTCTTCTCTAGTTTGTGTGATCTCGGTGTTGAATTTGTACTGTAGCAGAAACTCATCCACAAAATCCTCCTAGGTATGGATCTTCTCGAAGTCCAACTCAATGAACTACGTTAGTGTAGGACCAACCAGACTATCTTGAAAAGAAATTAATGAGGAGCGAAGGATTGTTGGAATAGTGGGCCATCTTGCCTAAATAGTACTTTAAATGGGTCTTGAGGCAACCAATGTCATCATATTTCCTCATAAACTCGGGCACCTTATGTAATTTAGGGACCTTTGCCTTGGTGAAGGGTGATAGCTTGTCAAACCCCTGAAGTTGGTAGCCTTGCAGCATGTAAAGGCACTTCTCGATTTTCGTGAGGGTCTTGAACTCTCTTCATCGAAGTGGGGAATCAAAATCTCCTTAGGTGGAGCCCCAAATCAATAATTGTCGGGGTGGAAGCAAGAACATCTTTAGTAGGTTCTTTCCCTACAAGTTTAGTTACCGGCACGTTAGTAGACATGGTAGGAAGGTTTATAGCAACAACAAGTGTTAGTTATATGCCCTAAAGCAACCATGTAATAGTTACATGTTAGGGATTTCAGTTGTGTTGTCAAATTAATGGCAAAGATGTATTCATTTTTTTGTCCAATTATCTATATGAATAATTTCATAATATCAGTTGTGACTGGACTTATTCTTGAGATGTTAAGAATATGCGTGGTGGGTTCACAGTTAGACTGAATCATTAAACCGTTCCCAGTCAATGGATCATTAAGTGGATATTAATGATCCTATTGAGATTGGTGTGTTCTTAGCTTCACCATTAAGTATTAGATGCTTAAGGTAATGACGAGTCATGAGTCATTGGGTATTATGATGCCCGAGTTAGAACACAGGTGCTTGTAGCAGACTAGTTCACTGAACGTGACATATATAGAATGATTGGCAACATGGAAGCTTTTAGTAGGGTCAATGACTAATCGTTTTTGCTTTGGTCTTGTGTAAATAATCCTTAGATCTGAGGCACAATGTTAACTTGTTTGTTGGATGGCTATGGTTCATGGGTAAGTATATTGGCGGGTCATTGATCCGTCTCTGTACCTGATGGTCATAGCTCCTTCACATACGAAATTACACGTGCGCGCAACATGGAATCTGTCTCCTTGTTATATGCAAGGTACAATAACGATGTCCTATGCGATCTAATTGTGCCACTGTATTGAAATCATCGGCCGAGGTTGTTACTAAAATTTGTTTATGTCTCGTATAAAATGCAGGTCAATTAGGTTTGTGCATATGATCAAATTGGTGACTTGATAAATATTCCATGGTCTTTGTTCGATCAGGAGATAGTAAGATAGAGGGATTGAATTACACTGTAATAGAGGGATTGAATTACACTGTAGCTAGAGCCGACAAGTTCATTATGTTTTTAAAGCATTCACATTGTTTGGGTAGCCATGACATATTGTTAGATGTCAATCATGGCTTGTAGGATCTAGAGATTGATCGGGACAATCAATTCTCTTGGGAGTACTAATGTGTTAGTGTAAGTCTTACTGTCAGCTCAGTGATGAACCTAGGGATGTCACACACCATAACTAATTCACTTGATCGGACACAGCCCACTCATGAAAACTGTTTTCTTTCTCACCCAACTTCTAGAGGAAGTGGTCAATAACTTATTTGAGAAGTTATAGACTAGCTTCTAGAGGAAGCGGTCAATAACTTATTTGAAAAGTTAAAGACCAGCTTCTGGAAGAAGTAGCTTTTGGAAAAAGTAGTCAATAACTTCTTTGAGAGGTTAAAGACTAGCTTCTAGAGGAAGTTAAATATTGACTTCACCGGGACATTATAAATAGAGCAGAGAGAGGGTGAGTGGGTTATGTTAAGAAAAAGAGAGAGAACTATATGGTTAGCAAAGGGTTGCTAACCACGTGCAGAGGATTGTCTCCACAAGATTGCTAGCACAATTATAGTGGTGATTACCTGCGAGCTCTTTTTCGTTCGAGGTGCGTTGGTGGTGTGTTTGAATTGGAGGCCCAACATTTGTGGGGCTCGAACTGAAGAACATTTGGATCAAGTTGTTTAAAGCACGCTCGGAGAGGTAATTCGTAAAACCCCCTTTGATATTTTAATTTTTGATTAAAACACACGAACAACACCTTTGGAGGAACATGTATAGTGTAATTTTATCTTTGCTTCCACTACGTTTATGTTTATTCAGCCTATATATGTTCCGTAAAATCCCAACAATGGTATTAGAGCCAATTCTTAGGTGTTTTCGTGCATTTAATTAATTTTGGTTCATACTTATTTTTGTGTTCTAATGGCCAATTCACTTTGGTTAAGAGAATCGCTTGCTCTTACATGACCAATAGAAGTTGATTAATTTACATGATAAATTTAATCAACTAAGCAAAAATTGGAACTAAATCAATTTTGAATCAAAATTCTGTAATTTGCTATATTTTGTGTTTATCTTTTATAAAATGATTTGCAAATGTGAATCTTGAGGCGACAATGCGGCTACCACTTGAAATCACGCTCTTGAAATTTGTTCCACCGGTATTGATCTCTTGATGTGGCTTGCGTTGCTTGGCCATGAATTTGATTCTTTGCAGAATTTTATTTGTGCCTTCCAAAGCTTTAAATTATGAATTTATGGCTTGTAAGGAAGGGTGGTGATCATGGAAAAACCCTAATTAATATGATTGATGTATGAAGAGCAGGTCTCTATTATTAAAACATTAAAATGGCTACTTGGGCCTCATTGGCTTGAGACCCATTGAACCATAACTCCATGATCACCACGTGGGATAGATATCTATGCATTTGATATCTATTTATGTATTATGTTTATGTTATTATGCATGTTAAACCGGTTAACATGCAAAGCGAGATTGTTAATAATGACCCAAACCTCCTTATTAATAATATTAAGTCGAAACGGGTTTTGGACTCGTGGCCTTCCATCGTCATGGTTTGATCCAACATTATAATGGTTGATTGACCGGCTATGGACATATAGGGGTTAATTGCCATTCTTACTATTGGACCACTCCATTATGCATGTGATGTTGTGGGGTTGAAGCTGAATGATTTTCAATAACTGTCAAGTGAGGGGATTGTTTGTGCTTTCAATACTTGCATGAGATGATGGGCTAGACTTAGCTATGATCATGATGCCAATAATTGTTAGGTAAGGTTTTCATGGTTTAGAGGCCGAAGTTATAATTGGGACTCATATGATGCATTGAACAAATTGGTTCACTCACTAAGTTCATAGAACACCAATAACCATTAGGTGAGGTGTGCTTTGGACTGGTGGGACTCCAATCCCCACTAGTAATCTTTACCCAACAAAAGAATACCGTATCCCATTTTAAGGAGTATGTGATTCAAATATAAATTTAGTGGGAGGATCTATTTCATTTAAAGGCCAAAATGAAATAGCTATTTTGAAATACAACGGCTAAAAATATATTTTCTGTACAGATATATTAATACTCTGAAAATGGTAACCACAAACCCACTTGCTTCTATACTTGACAAAGATTGTTTGACTAGACCCATTTCAATGACTGGGTGAGGAATTTGAGAATTGTTCTTAATTCAGAGAAAATTGAGTATGTGCTTGATGAAAAGATGCTAGACTCTTTTCCTCGGGGTGGGATCCAAGAGGAGCGCGTCGCTTATGATAAGTGGCGTGACGATGACTTAAAAGTTAGGTCATATATGCTTGCTTTGATGAATAATGAATTGCAGAAGAAGTATGAAACTATGGAAAATGCTAGATCAATCATCTTACACGTGAAGGAATACTTTGATGAGAATGGTCGAGCCTCTAGATATGAGATATCTAAGGCATTATACCATATGAGGATGGCTGAAAGATCATTAGTTAATGATCATGTTTTGAAAATGATCTAGCACATTAAAGAGTTGTCTAGGCTAAATCTTGTTATGGACAATGAGTTAGTCGTGGATTTGATCCCCCAATCTTTACCCGATTTCTTCTCTAGTTTTATCCAAAACTTCCACATGCATGAGATGGAAAAAACTCTTCTGAGTTACATGGCATGCTGGTAGTTTATGAGAAGGAAATGCACAACACGAGGCCCAATGTAGTGGCTATGGCTAAGGCTTCTTCTTCAAAAAGTAAGACTGTTTTGAGAAAAACAAATGGAAAAGGCCTGTCAAACCTGTTGTGCAATCAAAGCCCAAGATTGAAAAAGGGAAATGCCATTATTGTGGTGTCCAAGGGCACTGGAGGAGGAACTATAAGAAGTACCTCATGAGCTTGAAAGTCAAGCCTAAGGACCAACCTTTTGAAGGTATGGTGTCTATGCTTATTGAAACTAATCTAATGGTTAGTATTGAATCTAGCTTATGGGTTCTAGATTCTGCTCCAACTTCACACATTTGTATGTCATTACGTAATATGGAAATAAACAGGATATTGGGGTGAAATGAAATTGTCATGACACTTGCCAATGGAGTAAGAGTTGCTACATTAGTTGTAGGGACTTTTCATTTATGTTTACCTTCTGGACATGTATTGGTTTTGAAAAACTATTTGCATTATGAGAATGTTGTCAGGAATATCATCTTTATACCTCGTTTGAGCAAAGAGAATTATGAATTTTCTTTTGCTGATGATGTATGTTCTATTTATCATAATAGAAGATGTGTTGGTTCTAGCTTGTTAACCAATAATTTTTATACCATTACAATATCCAGTAATGCGATTACCAATGTCAATAAGCAAAATATAATTGATATAAATGCCATAACTAATAAATGCCCTAGAGATAGTCCAAATACAAAGTATGTTTGGCATCTCCAATTAGGTCATATTGGAGAAGATAGAATCAATAAGTTGAGTAATGATGGATACATTGATCCATCCATGTTTGAGTCATACTCTACTTGTGAGGCATGTCTTCTAGGAAAAATGATTAAAGCGCCCTTTGTGGGACATCGTGCATGAGTTGCTGACATATTAGGATTAATACATACAGATGTATGTGGACCAATTAATGAAACTGGTAGAGGTGGTTATTCTTACTTCATCACCTTCACGATGATCAATCACGGTATGGTTATTTATACTTAATGAAGTATAAATCTGAATCTTTTGAAAAGTTCAAAGAATTCAGAGTTGAAGTTGAGAAGTAAATAGGAAAGTGTATTAAGGCTCTTCGATCTGATCGAGGAGGTGAATACCTTAGCACTTAGTTCTTTGACTATCTTAAAAACAATGACATTTTATCACAATGGATAGCTCCTGGAACTCCAGAGCACAATGGTGTATCCAAACAAAGAAATCGCACTTTATTAGATATGGTGCGATTTATGATGAGTTACACCGACTTGCCTATATCCTTTTGGGGATATTCCCTTGAGACAACTGCATACATACTAAACAGAGTGCTGTCCAAATCTATTCCAACTACACCTTATGAGATATGGCATAGTAGGAAACCGAGTCTTAAGCATATTAAGATTTGGGGTTGTCTAGCTTTTGTCCAAAAACTAAAAATGGATAAATTGGAGGCTAGATTTGAACAAGGTCACTTCATTGGATATCCAAAGGAGACTCTTGGATACTCCGAGCGGGGATGTCATGCCTTGAACCTCGAGCACAAGCCCATCCCTAGGTGGTTAATAAAATTTGTGACGTCTCAGGATGTGTCACCGACCTTTTTCATTTTATTGCGCATGCGGAAGCGAAGAAACAAATCCCCTAATAGTAAACGGCATGGGATAGAAAAGCAAAAACGGATTCACAACCAAAACACACTTTTATATATACACTAAGTCAGATACAAAAGTCTACAAAAGACCTATATACATAAGTCTAGATTAAAAAGGGGCTACGGAGGTTCTAAACTCCAAGCTCTCCCGTCCTCGGCTCCGGGTCCTCCACAACACCATTAGGGGTGTTGATGTCCAGAGGGTGCCCTATCTCCCATTCCCCTGTCTCGACGAGAGGCTTGTCAAAACCACCTATAGGACCCTCTTGACTCCCATCGGGCCTGTGAAGGTACCACGCCTTGAAATAATGAGGTACTAGGTGGGGTAGACCCTCATCTACCCAAATAGGTGGACTCCACAAGCTCACGGGTCAGATCGGTCTTGGGAATTGGGAAATAGGAACGCTTGAAGTCTACCTCCCTCGAAACCCCATAGTGTACATGACGCTGCTCCATCTAAGGACCTGAAAAGAAATGAGCCCACGACGGGGTGAGACATTGTCTCAACAAGTTCACCTTCTAAACTTCGACTAGGAAGGAAATATACTTAGAGGCGTCCTAACCACACAACTGCACAACAATAGAGACTCACCTCGTCTTAGCTCCTCCCTACATGTCAGCACAATTCATAACACAAACATGAGCAGTAATCAAGCTCAAGCAATTGGAATGCCACACTCAATCTCAAATGATCATAGGGGTCTGGTTATAGGGCCAAATCGTTATGACACCTCATATACCGCGTCACACACTTTTGTCCTATAATTTGGCGCATCTAACTCAACCGGTCATGCGTTCCTAGTTTTGATCTCGGCCCAATGGGCACGGCCTACTTGATGTTTGACAGTCTTTTGGCATAGCCAAACATCGTCTCACCCCATTGAGCATGGCAATGTCTCTATCAGATGGCAATTTTGAAGGAGCATCGGTCTAGAATCTATTATGACCAACTTCTATTGTCCAAGGTGTCCCATATAGGGGCAACGTCCGGTGTACACACTCATGATGGGTTCTCTTAACCAATACAAGTCAACTTAATTATGGCCAATGATATCGTGCATTACACTTAAATGTCTCAATTAAGATAATGCGCTTGGCCCATTTTCTTCGTATTAAAAACACTTGGTGAAAATAATCGTGTGTGGGTACACGGTCATATCAAAACCGAAAAATTGATAACCTTCCTTTTAAAATTCCATAGTTTGATATAGTACTTAAAACCACTTTCGGTGTTAAAACCCGACACCCGGAAAATTTCACAATTAACCAAATTTCCAATCATTACTCAATTTGTACAAATTAACACTCAATTACAGAAATTAAGCACACCATCACAATTAGCATGAAATTCCGGTCACCGGCTATCTCGGTATAATCTTCAGAAAATATTAAATAATTAAATAATTCAATTTAAATTCAATAAATAGTAACTTAGGCCGGAAATGCTAATCTATCCACCAAACGGGCCTAGAAAATTTTCAAACCTATCTAGATAAATAGTACATTCTATCTAGTCCTTAATTAATCTAATCTAACCACTTAACATGCATAATTGAATAATTAAATCACCAATCTAATCTAACTAACCACCTAATAACTAATTGACTTAAATTAAACACCCCTTAAGCATAACTAACTCCCTAGGGAGAGTTTAGCAAGTAAACTCACTAGTTTTGCGATTCGGTGAGTCCATGACGATGGTGACAACCAAGCTTGCGGCGACACCAACCAAGGCCCAGAAGAGGCCTAAAATGGGCCCAATAGCTCACTGCTGGGCTGAGAACTCGACTTCTGAGCTGGGCTGCTAGGCTTGATCGAAGGGGCTGAAAACGGTAAGGCGGGCGAGCGGCGAGCAGGGGGGTTGACGGCTGGTTTGGGGCTTTCCTCTAGTTTTCTAAGCTCTCAAAAGCTTCAACAATGGATAAAGCATGTTGTTTGGAGAAAAAGAAGCCAGCTGAAGATTGAAGGGGGCTCAATTGCCTCAAAAGTCAAGCTAAATATCCATTTCCATCATCACCCATGCCCCACTAGCTGCTGCCTTCATCCTTAGCCAAATGCACACTCAAGACTCCCCCAACAAGCTTCCCAAATGGTCCAAAGGTTGCTGCCCCCCTTGGCCAACGAATTTTGGACAATTTCTCCTCAAATTCATTCAATTTCAACTCCAATTTAATCCAATTTATGCCCATAAATTCAACTAAGGTGCCCACACTTAAATTCACATTTTTCCTCATCAATTGAACTAACTTGACGGCCAACGGTGTGCTAAAAAACGGTCCTCCAATTTTTCCGGTCCAAAACAGCCATACTTTGAATTTTCGCCAAAATTCTTGGTTTGCAGAAAAATCTTCGAAAAGTGAGTCGATGCTTTTAAAATGAATCGTGATGTGACAGAACTTTCAATTTTTGAAATTGGATTCAAATTTGCGATTAATTTCAATCTGGCGCGATTTCAGCGTGACCTAACTTACCGGATAGCTTTTAGAAATTTTTAGTGCAATTGACCCATGGTCGATTATTTTTGAGCCACATTGTACATCTTTGATACATTGGTGACTCTCAGTTGTTGTGAAAATCTCGAGGTTTCAAATACAAATATAGGGTACATAAATGACAGAAAAATCGGTCTAGTGACCTTTGATAGAAATTTTGCAATCAGGTGGAATCACCCACACACTAATCACATACCTCTGTCGAATCGACCTATCTCCGGTCTTTGATCAATTTTGATGGTGCCGTAATGACCCTTGTAGATTAGCACGGTCGAGCAATCGATTCCCGGTCAAATTCTTAAGTATATTGCGTTTAGATTCCTTGACGGCTTCACTTAATAGACTAGTTATCCTGTGAGTGGCCAACTCAGAGAAAAGAACTAAGGCATGTCGATGAAAAGCCCAACTTATTCAATCGAAGACAAACCTGAAAATTAGGATGTCACACTATTTTCACTTTGACCAAAGAATTTTGGTTAGTAGGCATGCTTCTTTCCTGGAGAATGAGTTCGTTCAGGAAGGTGGTGCTGGACGAAAAATAGTCTTACAAGAAGGAAATAATGAAGTACCAAACAATCATGTTTAGATACCGATCTCTAATTTAGTGAGAGCTTCTGATACACAACCTCATAGGAGGAGTGCAAGAACGTCTCGTCCACCTACTCATTATGGATACTTGGTTGAACGTATAGAACCATTATTCATTGTGAATGATAATGATCAACCTGGTGATCCTAACATCTATGAGGAGGCGATGTTGGACATCGATTCTAGTAAATGGCTAGAAGCTATGAAATCTGAAATGGATTCTATGTATTCCAACAATGTTTGGACCTTAGTTGACATGCCTGATGGTATTGTACCAATTGGCTGTAAATGGATCTTCAAGAGGAAGATGAATGTTGTTGGTCACGTTGGAACCTACAAAGCACGGTTGGTGGCGAAAGAATATCGTCATAAAGAATGAATCGATTATGATGAAACTTTCTCAACTGTAGCCATGTTAAAATCCATTCGGATTATGTTGGCTATAGCTGCACATCTTGATTATGAGATATTCCAGATGAATGTTGTGACATCTTCATTTTCCAATTCTGTTTTTAATTGAATAAGTTAGGCTTTTCATCGATGTGCCTATAGTTCTTTTCTTTGAGTTGATCACTCATGAGATAACTAGTCTATTTGGTGAAGTCGTTAAGGGATTTTAATGCAATAAACTTGAGAATTCGACTAGAAATCGATTGCTCGACCGTGCTAATTTGCAAAGGTCAGTACGGCACTGTCGAAATCGACCAGAGACCGAAGATAGGTCGGTTCGACTAAGGTATGTGATTAATGTGTGGGTGATTCCACCTAATTGCAAAATTCTCGTCGAATGGCACTAGAACGATTTTTCCATCATTTATATATTCTGTGCCCGTATTTGAAACCTCGAGATTTTCACGACAACCAAGAGTTGCCAATGAATCAAAGATACACAATGTGGCTTGAAAATAATCGATCACAGGTCAATTGCACTAAAATTTCTAAAAGCTACATGGTAGGTTAGGTCATATTAAAATCGCGCTCGAATTAAATTAACTGCGAATTTAAACCCGATTTCAGAAATTGAAAGTTTTGTCATGTCATGATTCGTTTTAGGAATGTCGACTCATCCTCCGAAGATTTTTCTGCAAACTCAAGATTTCGGCGAAAAATTCAAAATAAGGTTATTTTGGACCAAGAAAATTAGAGGAACACTTTTGGTCGCATTTTTGGCCGTCAAGTTGGTTCAATTGATAAGGAAAAATCATGAGGTGGACGATGGCATCTTGGCTGAATTTATGGACACCAAATTAAGCTCAATTAGAGAAGTCTTGAAGAGAAATTGAATCAATTTGAAGGGAAATTGTCCAAAATTCGTAGGCCAAGGGGGAGACCACTTTTTGGACCCTTTGGGAGACTTCTTGGGGAAGCCATGGAGGGGCAAAAGGATGAGGATGACAGCTAACGGTGGTGGGGCACTAAACTCAGGTGTTTAGGATATTTGTGAAGGTTTGTGGCCCTCCTTCTTCAGCAGCTAGTCTCTTCCCCTTCCTTTAGCCTATTTTCTCCATTGTTGTGGGTTTTGAAGCTCAAAAATCCAAAGAGAACAACTAGCTCCTTCCCCTTGACAGTCGACCACCGCCGGACCCATCACACGTCAGTTGCTCGCCCGCTAGAGCTGCTTGACCTTATCCACACATCCCTGCCGTCCAGTGTCTGTATGCCATCCTCCGTCGCGCCCTAGTCACCGTCTCAGGTTGTCCAGCCACCGTTCGCCGTTGTCCAGCCAGCCGAAACCACCGCCTGGCCTCGCAACAACTGTCCACCACCCTTGTGACTATTTCAGCCCAAGTCAAGCCCCGACCAGCCTTCTCGACCCAAGAAGTAGAAGCCAAAGCTCAGCCGCTAGCTGGGGCTTCTAAGCCCGTTTTAAGGCCCGTTCGAACCTCCATTGGTGTTGCCACAGGCTTGTTTATCGCTCGCCTCCGCGTTGGCCTCGTCATGGACTCACTAGCCCGCTAAACCGGTGAATTTACTTGCTAAATTCTGCTTAGGGAGTTAATGACGCTTATTAGATAATTAGATTAGGTTAAGTATGGATTATGTGGTTAGTTAGTTTAGATTAGTGATTTAATTGTTTAATTATGCATGTAAGGCGGTTAGAATAGATTGATTAGGGGTTAATTAGATTGTACTATTAGATAAGTGCATAAATTTTCTAGGCCCATTTAGGTGGTTAGATTAGTGTTTCCGGCCTAGGTTTGCATTTATTGGTATTTATTTAGTTTTGCTATTTATTTAATTATTTATTTATTTTTTTCGAAAATTAGACCGGGATAGTCGGTGACCGGAATTTCGTGCTAATTGCAATGGTGTGCTTAGTTTATGCAATTGAGTATTAATTTGTGCAAATTGAGTGGTGATTGTGATTTTGAGTATTTATTTCGAAACTACAAAATTTTGGTATTTAATTAGAAAATACTAGGTGTCGGGTTTTGACACCGAAAATGCTTTTAGATACTATATCAAACAGTGGGATTTTTAAAGGGAGGATATCAGTTTTTCTAGTTCAAATTGATCGTGTACTCACACACGATTATTTTTACGGTGTGTTTTTAATATGAAGGAAAGGGGTCAAATACATTATTTTAATTGGGACATTTGAGTGTGGAGCACATTGTCTTAGCCGGGATTGGATGGGTGCATGAATGGTTATGAGAACCCGTCCCCGATGTGAGTCGGGTGGACGTTGCCCCTATATGGGATGCCTTTGTCAACGGATGCTAGTCACAATAGAGGCTGGACCGATGCTTCCATGTGGAATGCCATCTAGATGTAGACATTGCCGTGCTCGATGGGGCGAGACGATGCCTGGTTATGCTAGAAAATCGCCGAATGTCGAGTAGGCCATGCCCGTTGGGCCGTGATTAAATTGGAACACATGATTGAGTGAAATTGACGCGTCGGATTATGGGAAAAATTTGTGTGGCACGGTATGGGACGTGTCATAACGATTTGGCTTTATAATTGGGACCTCTGTGGTTATTTGAGGTTTGAGATGTGGCGTTCCAATTGATTGAGCTTGATTACTGCTTATGTCTATGATATAAACTGTGCTAACATGCAGGGAGGATCTGAGATGAGGTGAGTCTCGTGGTTGTGTGGCTGTGTGGTTAGGACGCCACTAGGTGTATTTCCTTCCTAGTCAGAGTTTAGGGGGTGAACTTGCTAAGACATTGTCTCATCTCGTCGTGGGCTCAATTTTTTCAGGTCCTTAGATGGCGGCCCTTCCAATACGTTATGGTCAGCCTTGGAGGGTTTCTGAGCTAATTACTAACTTCCCTGTTCCCGGAGGCCACTGTGTAACGAGCTGTGACATCCCAGGGCGTCACGTACTAAGCGCAAGCATAATTATAATTATTATTGACATCTTATTAATCTAGTAAACTCCTTTGAATAACATATAGTATTTACCATTAAAGGTTAGCATGTATAACATGGATTATTTTAAAATCTCAAGTTTATATTATAAGGTTATCCTGCAATGCACATAGACAAGATCATAAAAGGCTTCCTTTCATTTTATCATCATCGGGGCATACAAAATTATTGACTTGGACTCATTCCATGTTCTTCGCCTATATATTTACATCATATACAAAACAAAAGTAAGGCGCAACAAAAGCCAAGGATATGGGTGAGGTTATCTACTCCACGAGTTCCCACACTAGCCCGCATCTAACAAAAAACAAAAGTCAGTCAGCCTCTACATGATCCAAGGTGTCTAGGCGCCGTCCATCCCCGCTCCAGGTCCTCCTGCTCCAAAGGGTAAAGGTCCGAACATCTCCTCTTCATGGTTGATAAACCATGCAATGAACGTCATCGGTAATAACTCAGCTCTACCGTCATCCAGCCATAAAGTCGCCTCATACTTGGAGAAAACCATGTCAATGTCGGGATCATACACGTCATGAAGAGAAACATCAAGACGCACTATCGCCCCGTATCGAGCTACTGGCGATACATCCATGCTATCAATCTGAAAATGTAAGGTATGAGCAAACAACCTTGCCCAGTAAAGAATGATAAAACTCTAACTTAAACAATCCATAGCCATCAAAGTTACAAGTGAATCATCAAACAATTTAGGATGCTAAAGGAAGTATATCACTAGTATAAACAATTGGATATTGACACATTATGTATATGATCACCTTATGAGCATCCACTTCTAGGATTACCTTTCTCAAACTCAATCTCATATCAAGATGTAATGCAACAATAATAAATGAACTCACTCGCCAAATAGAATTATATTTAGTGTGCATAAAATCCACCCTCGAATCAATCACAATCGGGACTCTACCAGCCTAATCGAGTCACTTCCGGAAAGTACATTATCCGGACTTCCACAATACCTCTAATTGTGGGCATCTCACTCCGAGGCAACCCGGTATCACACAACCCAGGTCCTCCCAAGACCACACAGCAAGGGGCATCTCACTCCGAGGCATCTCAGTATCACACAACCGAGGCATCCTTGATCACACACAAGGGCATCTCACTCCAAGGCATCTCAGTATTTCTCTACCGAGGCATCCAAGACCACGCAGCAAGGGTATCCCAAACTTCCGGGGGCATCACCGGTATCTCAGTACCGATGGGTTCATTCATCTTAAAAACACGTTTCACACCACCACACCTTCGATTAATGCATTTATCGTATGCAAAAGAAAAGACTCCGAAGTATCTAACTAACTCTCATGAACCTAGCACACGTGCGTGTCCAAATTATAAGATAAAACCCATTACGTCATGTCCCATTCCATGGCGAACAAATATTTATCCCATAATCAAGCACTATGCACCGCACTCATTGCACACACATGATTCTATATGCACTTATATCTCAAATGATATATGAGACTTACTCTTATATGACTAACATCTATTATGAGGTTTATTAGGCTCTATGTACATCACGAAGACCTAATATAAAAGACACTTCATCTAATATATGTTGTCGGGTCCAGACAGTTTACTAGCTAAATGTACAGTTTCGGTTTCGGATACAAAAGGTATATCAATTCTTGTCGAAATATTACCAAATTTTAGTATGTTATATTTAAGACATAGACTAACAATTCCCATGAAGAAACTTAAGTCTGATTCTCACTGTATTAAGAGTAACAGTCGCCATAATCTTTACTAGTACCCTGTACCGACGTCCAGATTTCGTATTTACAAAGAAAATTGTTTCACTAGCCAAATCTTATCGATTTAATCTCAAATTTTGACAAGTTATCCCTTAAGATGTGTTCTACAATTTTTATTAAGGATTAGAAGTCCAAATCTAACTAGGTAAACACAGAAAATTCGCATAATCAGTAAAGGTCAAACCGTTTCTCACAAGAACAGTTTACTGGTTTTACTAAGTACACTTCTGTCTCTATGTTTTTATAGTCATATGGTTATAGCTACATGTATAACTTGATCTTATAGATGTTCTATCATGTAGAATAGTTTCTTTCTTATTTCTATTAACATACATAAAGAAAACTAAACAGAAACAGAAGACTCCATAACTGTTTTCACTTAGAACAGAATAGATACACAAATTTTCTCACTTCTAACTCAACGAAACAACTTGTCTATCCACAAATCTCTTCTAAAATACTCAAATGCTTACTCACAGCAACTCAAAGCAACTTCAGCATATCTTTCTCTAACAAATGATCAATTCCACAGCTCGGCTCGAAGTGTCGTTGCATCCGTAAGCCACTTATCATGATTTCTACCAAAACAACACACTCGGCATCCATTTCATCCCTTTGCTCAACAAAACAGCATACTCACACAAGGATTTCGAAACATGCAGTCCTCAAAAACAACATGCAATGGCTTCTAACTCTAATCTAACACTTACTCAGCTTAGATCAATCACAAAACAGCAACTACAAACTATATCCATCACTGTTTGGTTAGATCCTCAAGCTCCCTTGATGAAACAATGGATAACTTTCAATTTAGAGTTAGATCTTTCCTTACCTTGTTCAGCTATTAGACAACACAAAGATGCTTCAAGATCAACACTCAAAATCAGAATGCAAGAAGAAGAAATCGTTGGTTTGCTTCTGGTTTTTCGCTGCTCAGCCGAGAGAAAAAGAAAGAAGAAGATGAAGATGAGGGTTTCTCGGTTTTATATGGAGAGAGAAAGAGTACGAAGCTTTAAGGGGAAAAATAGGCTACAAGCTAATCCCTAGGCTAGTGTAATGATTAGATTTGGCTAATGATTATGCTTCCTTGGAGTTGGCATCTTCGGTTCTATGGATTGAGAAAAACCGTGGGTGTTGATGAGAGAATCGAGAGAGAGAAAAGTGTTGTGGCTTTCATGCATGAAGATTTTCGCCATCTGTCGATCGTCGCTAATTAACAGTTTATCAATATCATTCGTTAGTTTATTAGCTTCTAATATTTTCATCTAATTGCCTTTTGTTTCTACTTAATCCCAATTATACAAAGTCATAACATATATATAACATATCAAATGACACAACATATCGACTAGTCAATGTTGGTTTATAAGGAATTCATCAAAAATGCTAAAGTTAGAAATTGATATTAGCATTGTAATCATTAATCAAGTTATCATAACTATAATCTATAAAATAAATCATTCGGGCCTAAATATTCATTCCCGGCCCAACAGGCTCAATCTATAACAATCCGGCCCACTAAACTAAATCTACAAATCTAATAATTCCGAACCTTGGCCCGCTTCAAGCCAAGTCCAAGCCCATAATCACTCATTAGGTTTCTTAAGTCCAATTCGTGTGGCCCACTTACTTCTTAAGCCCACACATTTCTCACGATCCATCGAGTTCACTTTCTGGCCCAATCTAATTAATCTAAGTTCCTAATGATCTAATTACACTAATGAAGGTCAATGAAATTTGGGATGTCACACACTGGGTCTATGAGCTCGTAGTGATCACCTTTGGGTCGATGAGGACCTACCTTAGAGGGTACCTAATCAATTTAGGGCGTGGTTTGGCCGCGGACTCAATGGATACAGAGTTGGTCCCCTCAAGGGTTTTGAGATCCTAGCTGTGGTAGTCGACGCCGCTCTAGGCGAGGGTGCAGCTGACCCTCCTAATGGTGCTGTGGTGGACCCGGCGCCCTTGGAGCCTATGGAGTTCAAAGAATCGGTGAATGTGTCCAACTAGTGGATCGTAGGACAGCTTCCTTTTTTGGGGCCGATCTTTTTGGTAGACAGACTAGTTTTGTATATTAACGTAGTTTGTTTATAAAAGCGTGTTTTAATTGTGAATTTGTTATCCTGTTTTTCTATCCCATGTTGTTTGCTATCAGGGGATTTGTTTATTCGCTTTCGCATGTGTAATAAAATGAAAGGGTCAGCGATGCATCCTAGGACGTTGAAATTTTATCGACCACCGAGGGATGTGCGAGGGCTCGAGGTTTGGGGCGTGACATCCCCACTCGGAGTGGTTTCAGAGCTGGTTAGTAGTTGGAGTGATAAGATGTGATGGGTTGTGGGATAGTTAATAAAGATGACATTTACTTCTTGCAGATGCATGTGATTGATAGCTGTTTGGTAGATTGTTTTGTGGAGATCACTCAGTTTCTAATTCTGTATGGAATTGGGAACAAGTTTTGTAGAAAGTCTACACCATGAGTGATCAGGAGCAGAGGACCCTTAGGAAAAGGACCATTGGATCAATAACTCGGGGTAGGACGCCGACGGGGGTCGGTATCCACGGTGGTCGTGGTAGAGTGTAGGCTCAGGCGAGTGCTAGTGGAGTAGTACCGCCTCCAGTCGATGCTGGGGTAGCAGCCCCTGGCAATCCTAGGATAGATGAGATCGTTCAGGCGCTTGAGATGCTAGGAGCTTTGATAGGGCAGTAGGCCCAGAATGAAGCCGCTGCCACTACCGCCACCGCTACGATGCTTTGCTATTCTTTGCCGTTCTTCGCCACGGCCGCACCGCACTCGAAGTTCCACCTGGGAACGTGGTTATTGAGAGAGAGAGGCTGATGCACAAGTTGGTGAAACAGTTCTTGAAGTTGAACCCATCGAGGTTCACCGGTGCAGGAGATCCCGAGGCTACAACCCTCTGGATACAAGACCTAGAGAAGGCCTTTGCACTACTAATGTGCAATGAGGAAGAGAAGGTTGTCCTAGCAGTATATTAGCTGCAGGGTAACGTGAGTACCCGGTGGAGGGCCACCAAAGGAAGAATAGTTCCTGAAGGCATGGTCCCGATGTGGAACGTCTTTCTCAGGGCCTTTAATAGCAAATACTTTTCCAACAGCGCCCGAGAGTAAAAGATGGAAGAATTCTAGCACCTCCGTCAAGGGATGCTGATAGTAGACCAGTATGAGACTAAATTTGCGGGGCTATCGCAGTACGCTCCTAGACTAGTGGAAGATCTTGAAGATAGAGCTCGGAGGTTTAAGAACGGCCTCCCACCAGAGCTGAAGAATCCGCTGGTGCCATTCGACCTAAAAGATTATAACGAGTTCTATGGTCAAGCCCAGTTGATAGAGAGGAATCTAAACGAACAAGTCGCTGCATCTGGGTCATGGTTTGGTTTGAATAAGGATGGAAATAGGTTTGGGAAGAAACCTATGACAAGAGGAAGGTACCCTATTCCGCCCAACAGGAAGGGTGGGATAGGTAAGTCTACACCGAGCCAGATGGGCGTGTGTCGCTTCTGTGGAAGGTGACACGGATCGCACCGTGCCATTCTAGGCCGGGTGCTTGCTATGAGTGTGGCCAATAGGGTCACATAGCTAGGAATTATCCCACAAGACCGATGGGACCACAACAGTTGCTGCTGCCGCCACCACCACCACCACCGCCACCGATGGGTCAGAATAGGGGGTTTGCGCCTTAGAACATGTTGCAAGGTGGGCTGAACGGACCTGCAGCGCAAGGAAATGTGTACACCATCACTAGAGAACAAGCAAAAGACTCACCTGATGTGATTACAGGTACGGTCTTACTAAATGACCATGCTGCTTATGCTTTATTTGATCTTAGTGCAACTCATTCATTTATAGCTAAGCAATTTGTTAATCTGGTAGGATTGAGTCTTGAAATGTTGGAGTTAGTGATTAGTATATCTACACTATTAAAGGATAAGGTGTTAGCTGCAATGGGCTGTCCTGGTTGCAAGTTAGTGATTGGTGAGCAAGAGGGGAGGATAGTTTTGATAGTCCTAGCCATGTATGATTTTGATGTAATAATTGGCATGGATTGACTCACCAAGCAATGAGCTAAGATGGACTGCTATCGTAAAGCGATTCAGTTTAACCCGTTAGCGGTGAAAGTTTCGAGTTTATTAGGAGTTGAGGAGGACCCTCGATTACCTTAATCTCGTCGCTTGAGGCAACCCATTTGTTAGATGGGGGTTGTCAAGGTTACTTGACAACTGTTGTGGATATGACAGTTGAGGAGCTAAAGATCAAAGATATCGCAGTGGTTCAGGAATTTCCAAATGTGTTTCCGAAAGAATTGCCAAGTTTGCCTCTAGAAAAAGAGATTGAGTTTGTAATTGAGTTAGCCCCCAGGATGGAGCTAATCTCTAAGACTCCTTACCAGATGTCGTTGTTTGAGTTGAAAGAACTGAAGGTGTAGATGCAGGAGTTGTTGGATAAGGGATTCATACGTCCTAGTGCATCACCTTGGGGAGCACTAGTTCTGTTCGTGAAGAAGAAAGATGGTTCGTTGCACTTGTGCATAGACTATCGTCAACTCAATTAGGTGACGATCAAGAATAAGTATCCACTACCAATGATCGATGACTTGTTTGACCAGTTGCAAGGAGCGTGGATATTTTCTAAGATTGACCTGAGGATAGGGTATTATCAGTTGAGGATCAGAAAGGATGACATACCGAAATTAGCATTTTGTACTCGATACGGCCATTATGAGTTCACTATAATGCCGTTTGATTTGACGAACACCCTAGCTGCTTTCATGGACTTGATGAATTGAGTCTTCAAGGAGTATTTGGATTAGTTTGTAATCGTGTTCATCGACGATATCCTGGTGTACTCGAGAATCCTGAAGAGCATGAAAGTTATTTGAGGATGGTGCTTCAGACACTAAGGAATCATGAACTATACGCTAAGTTCAGCAAGTGTGAGTTTTGGTTGACTCGTGTGGCATTCCTAGGTCACGTGATTTCAGATGAAGGAATCTTTGTTGACTCGACCACGATTGAAGCAGTTATCAACTGCCAAGACTAACGACAGTGACAGAGATCAGAAGCTTTTTGGGATTGGTAGGTTACTACAGAAGGTTTGTGGAAGGATTTTCAACTTTAGCTTCATCGTTAACTCGACTACTGAAGAAGGAAGAAAAGTTTGTGTGGATAGATAAGTGCGGGTGTAGTTTCCAAGAGCTTAAGCAGAAGCTGACTATTGCATCGGTGCTGACCATACCATATGGTCCTAGAGGGTACAAGATCTATAGTGATGCGTCTTTTAGAGGACTAGGTTGCGTGTTAATGTAATATGGTAGGGTTGTCGCATACGCGTTCTGTTAGTTGAGACCTCATGAATTGAATTATCCGACGCATGACTTAGATTCGCATCGATTATTTTCGCTCTAAAGATTTGGAGACATTACTTATGTGGAGAAAGATTCCAGGTCTTTACAGACCATCAAAGTTTCAAGTACATATTCTCTCAGAAGGAGTTGAATATGAAATAGCATTGCTGGATGGAACTTCTGAAGGATTATGATTGTGATATCTTGTACCATCCTAGAAAGGCTAACAAGATTGTAGATGCGTTGAGTTGGAAGTCTTCAGTTGCACAGATGATGGTTAAGGAGTGGGTCTTACTTGAAGGAGCTCGAGATTCGATTTTCAAATTTGAGGTAGGCCACCTTTCAAATCTTATGGCTACCCTCAGAATTGAACATGAAGTGCAGATTAGGATTAAGACACTTCAGTTGATAGACCCGGATATTCAAAAAATCCTGCAAGAAGACACCGAAAAGAGAAAGGCTGATTTCCAGATTTCTAATGACGGAATACTAAGGTTCCGATGACGATTGTGTGTACTTGACGATGTGGAGCTTAAGGAGGAGATCTTGTCAGAAGCTCATCGTAGCAGTTACAACATTCATCAACGCAGTACGAAGATGTATTAGAATCTGCGTCAACACTATTGGTGGATTGGTATGAAAGCGGATATCTCTAAGCATGTCGCTAAATGTCTGACATGTTAGCAAGTGAAGGCACAACACTGTAAGCCGGGAGAACTTCTGTAACCTCTCGAGATTCCCGAGTGGAAGTGGGAACACATCACAATAGACTTTGTGATGGGCTTACCAAGGAGTCAGAGAGGGTAATGATTCCATTTGGGTTGTGGTTGACAGATTGATGAAGTTGGCTCATTTTATCACCATACAGAAGGACCTTTCATTGGACAAATATGCAGAATTATACGTGCATCTGATTGTTTCTCTGCATGGAGTGCCGGTGACAATCACATCCGATCGAGACCCGAGATTTATAGTTGCCTTTAGGAAAAGTTTGTAGATCGCCTTGGGAACGAAGCTGCAATGCAGTACGGCTTACTATCCGCAGATAGATGGCCAATCTAAGAGGACAATTCAGACTCTTGAGGACACGTTGAGAGCGTGTGTGCTAGACTTCAAAGGAAGCTGGGAGAAATAGCTTCATCTCGTCGAGTTTGCCTACAACAACAGTTACCAGCAGAGTATTTAGATGGCACATTTTCAAGTGTTGTATGGCAGAGCATGCAAAAAGCTAGTTTGTTGGGATGAGGTCGGAGAAGGAAAGATCACAAGTCCAGAGTTAGTCTAGCAGTCCATGGATGCAGTTGTAGTTACTAGAGACAGATTAAAGACTGCTCAGAGCTGCCAAAAAAGCTATGCAGATAAGCGTCGAAGGCCATTGTAATTCCAAGTTGGTGAGCACGTCTTTTTGAAGGTGTCACCGATGAGGGGTACTTCACACTTTGGCAATAAAGGGAAGCTGAGTCCGAGGTACATAGGTCTCTTTGAGATTCTAGAAAGGATAGGGACTTTAGCGTATTGTCTTGCATTACTGCCAAGACTGGCGTAAGTGTATGATGTCTTCCATGTGTCGATGTTGAGAAAGAATGAACCTGACCCGATCCACGTGTTGAATTTTGAAGAGTTAGATGTGGACGTATGTGGAGAGACTAGTTTAGATTGTGGATTGGAAGGAGTAGATTCTGCGCACCAAGACAATCCCGTTGGTTAAAGTGGTCTAGCAACACCACGGCATAGAATGAGCAACCTAGGAAAGTGAGGATTCAATGAGATGACAATACCCCCACCTTTTTGTTTAAAGTTTGTAACGATTTAAATTTTGAGGACGAAATTTTTATAAGAGGAGAAGAGTTGTGACATCCTAATTTTCCAATTCTGTTTTTAATTGAATAAGTTGGGCTTTTTATCGATGCGCCTATAGTTCTTTTCTTTACGTTGATCACTCATGAAATAACTAGTCTATCTGGTGAAGTCGTTAAGGATTTTAACGCAATAAACTTGAGAATTCAACTATAAATTAATTGCTCGACTGTGCTAATCAACAAGGGTCAATACGGCATTGTTAAAATCGACCAGAGACCGGAGATAGGTCGGTTCGACTGAGGTATGTGATTAATGTGTGGGTGATTCCACCTAATGGTAAAATTCTCGTCAAACGACACTCGACCAATTTTTTTATCATTTCTGTACCCTTTGCCCGTATTTGAAACCTCAAGATTTTCAAAACAACCGAGAGTTGCCAATGAGTCGAATATGCACATTGTCGCTCGAAAATAATCGACCACGGGTCAATTGCACTAAAAATTTCTAAAAACTACCTGGTAGGTTAGGTCACGCTCAAATCGCGCTCGGTTGAAATTAACCGTGAATTTAAACTTGATTTCAGAAATTAAAAGTTCTGTCATGTCACGATTCATTTTAGAAATGTTGATTCATCCTCCGAAGATTTTTTTGCAAACCCGAGATTTCGATGAAAAATTTAAAGTAAGGTTATTTTGGACCAAGAAAATTAGAGGAACACTTTTGGTCACATTTTTGGCCGTCAAGTTGGTTCAATTGACGAGGAAAAATCATAAGGTGGACGATGGCACCTTGGCTGAATTTATGGACACCAAATTGAGCTCAATTGGAGAAGTCTTGAAGAGAAATTGAATCAATTAGGAGGGAAATTGTCCAAAACTTGTAGGCCAAGGAGAAGACAACCTTTTGGACCCTTTGGGAGACTTCTTAGGGAAGCCATGGAGGGGCAAAGGGCTGAGGATGACAGCCAATTGTGGTGGGGCACTAAACTCAAGTGTTTGGGACATTTGTGAAGGTTTGTGGCCCCCCTTCTTCAGCAGCTGGCCTCTTCCCCTTCTTTTAGCCTCCTTTTTCTCCATTATTGTGGGTTTTGAAGCTCAAAAATCCAAAGAGAATAGCCAGCTCCTTCCCTCTGACCGTCGACCACCGCCGGACCCGTTGCACGCCAGCCGCTTGCTTGCTAGACCTGCTCGATCCCGTCCTTGCGTCCCTGCCGTTTGGTGTCTGTACACCGTCCTCCATCGTGCCTTGGTCGTTGTCTTAGGTCATCCAACCACCGTTCGCCGCCATATAGCCAGTTGAAACCATCGCCTGGCCCCGCAACAGCCGTCCACCGCTCATGTGACCGTTTTAGTCCAAGCCGAGTGTGATGGCCCAAGCGCGAGGTTGCATATCCTGTCCCACATCGCTTAGGGGGGAGTCATAGGGCTAGTTTATAAGGCTTAGGTCCCTCTAATCTGTGTGATGCATTTTAAAGTCGTGAGGACTCAATGTCCAAAGCGGACAATATTACACAGTGGGGCCGGGGTCGTTACAAAATGTGACGGCCCAAGCGCGGGGTTGCGTCTCCTGTCCCACATTGCTTAAAGGGGAGTCCTAGGGCTAGTTTATAAGGCTTAGGTCCATCTAATTTGTGTGATGCGTTTTAAAGCCGTGAGGGCTTAGTGTCCAAAGCGGATAATGTTACACAGTGGGGCCTGGGTCGTTACAAAATGTGACGGCCCAAGCATGGGGTTGCGTCTCCTGTCCCACATTGCTTAGAGGGGAGTCCTGGAGCCAGTTTATAAGGCTTAGGTCCCTCTAATCTGCATGACGCGTTTTAAAGCAGTCAGGACTCAGTGTCCAAAGCGAACTATATGACACAGTGGGGCCCGGGTCGTTACAAAATGTGACGGCCCAAGTGTAGGGTTGCGTCTCCTGTCCCACATTGCTTAAAGGGGAGTCCTAGGGCTAGTTTATAAGGCTTAGGTCCCTCTAATTTGTGTGACGCATTTTAAAGCCGTGAGGACTTAGTGTCCAAAGCGGATAATGTTATGTGATGGCCCAAGCATGGGGTTGTGTCTCCTGTCCCACATTGCTTAGAGGGGAGTCCTGGAGCTAGTTTATAAGGCTTAGGTCCCTCTAATCTGTGTGACGCGTTTTAAAGCCGTGATGACTCAGTGTCCAAAGCGGACAATATTACACAGTGGGGCCCGGGTCATTACAAAATGTGACAGCCCAAGTGCGCGGGTGCATCTCCTGTCCCACATCACTTAGGGGAGAGTTTTGGGGCTAGTTTATAAGGCTTAGGTCCATTTAATCTGTGTGACGCGTTTTAAAGCCGTGATGACTCAGTGTCCAAAGCGGACAATATGCCTTATTTTCCAATCAATCAACCAAGATGAGTGAACCGTCGATGGGTCACTTATTACCAGGGCATGCGCCAATCACAAACACAAGCATTTCTAACAAATGGCACGATTATAGGCATGAGAGGGTACATGCGATATTTCAAAATTTGGTTTTGAAATCACCGAGAAAGATTTTTTGAGATAAGGTAATGTCTTGGTTATGAAACATATTAATTACCAAGGCCATCTTGAGACTTGCATAAATGCACTCACAAGCATCGTAGACCTTTTGAATATGATCCAAACCATGACTTCCATATTGTCAAATCAAGTATTGAAAAAAATTTAAAGACATTTTCGACTGGGGAAGATCTAGGCTATGGAAAGCATTCAATTGCTAAGGCTAACTCATGGCTCGCGCAAATGTACTCACAAGTATTGCAAGCATTTTGAATACGGTCCAAATCGTGATTTTCCAAAGTCAAATTAATTATTGAGAAGAGCGTTAGAAGATTCAGTTTTGGAAACATCACATATACCAAAGTGGTTTCAAGGTGCCATTTGGAAAATCCGTTTATTGAAAATCATTTGACAATGACTCTCAAAAGATTTGAAATCAACTTTCATGAAGATGATATGCCCTAATATCATACACAAACTAACCTAAAAGATTTAACTAAAACAATCACAACATAGAAAACAATTGATGACTTGGCTATGAGAAAATTACCTAATATGTACAATATAATATGGAACAATTTCCATGAAGAAAGTTTTTCTAAAAGAGCTAAGCATGATTTTATAAAAAAAATAGAAAACAAGCAATAATGCATCAAGAAATTGTCAAAACAACATAACACTCGGTCATTACTATCAAGATTTAACCTACCAAATGAAGTCTAAATATCACGGAGTTTTGTTTTAACATAGCCAACATGGTAACAAACAAACTTCATTGAGGGATTAACTCCAGAATCTATCAAAAATTGGTACAAAATTGGCAAAGATCTGCCAAAATAAGGGTAAAAACAGGGATCCGAATTTAACACTAAGTCTAAATGTTAGGCTAGCTAAGAAAAAATGGATAATAGACCTACTGACGAGCAACTTACATGAAATCAACGGCATTTAAAAGCTCTTAGGTGTGCTTCACAACTTCCTAGAAGGGCTCAGGTCGAATTAAGGTCAACTTGGTGCTCTAAGACCAGGGTTTCAAAAAGTGTGCATATCGACCGATTAAAGGGAAAAAAAAATAGACATGCATCATTAAACCTCAAAATTATTCATGTAATGCACAAATGGCATGAAAAATCACACATGACTTAGAATCAGATGTGACAAGCAATTTGGATGATTATCTAACCCTAAATTGGAATGCGAAAATGTCATATGATTCAATGTCAATACAAGATGATTTAAGATCTATGATGGTGTGCTTGAAAGTTCCTAAGTGTAACAAGCATTATTATAGGAAATGGCATTCAATTGTGGTGAATAATATATGCACACAAAGTTTGCTATGTGTAGTTCAAATATCAAGAAGGCACTAATGTGAAATTTAGTTTCTAAGAGACCTAAACAAGCATGTAAAAGTATGCACATGATAAGGTTCCATTTCGAAAACGATAGCTGAGAACATGCCTAATTTCAATCACTTAAGGTATGCATAAATCTAATAAAAAATGTACCATATATAATGAAGGATGAAAACCATTTTTCATTGAGAACTCAAAACCTAATTATGATCACACGGATGATGACGAAAATGGCAAAACAGATGCGTGTTCTTGGAGGCCTTAAGGTCAAACATGCACATTTACACATGCAATTGACATACCGAATGACATCAAAATCATGCAAATATTACATAAATAGAAAGCATATGACATGTATTTCATTCTTCATGGAGGCCTTAAGGTCAAACAAACTCAATTTCATGCTTAAATTTGCCTAAGTTTACCTCGGATCAATGCAGGACAAACAAACACGCATTCAGATTTAAGAGGTTTTGACCTAGTAAAACAAGTCCAAAAATTCTGAAAAAATAACAGGACAGTTCTCAAGATAGGGAAGAATTTTTTTTATGAGAAACTTCATCAAATAATAATCACAGAAAGCAGGGAAAAAATAACAAAAAACTGAGGCGTGCTAAGGACTACACCTAAAGAGCACCAAGAATCTATAGATATCAAGAAGATTGTAATGTGCTTTTCAAGGGGCAAATGTTGGCCGTCCGGGGCATGCAACCAATCGATTTGAAGCTCTTAAGAGTCTATTTTCTATGTCTAGAAGAGGTTGAATCGAAATAAGACCATTTAAGACCTCTCTCAAGCCAAAACAGCAGGCATACCATATAAACACAAAATTGCAGTTTTAAGGCTAATCATATTCAAATGAACTCAAGTTTGTATTCAATGAACAATCAATCATAGGAGATCATTCAACACCATAATCAGTCTTAGATCTAAGCATATTTCATAGATCTAGGCTTGAATCCTGGCCCCAATTGGTTAAGCCAATCTCACCTCATCAGATTCGAGATCGAGGAAGTTTACCTTTGCATTTTTCTTCAAAACTAGATGTGAATGGACGAAATCAATGCCGCCGGATCATAATTAGAGCTAGATCTAGCCTTTAATGGATGAACCAGACTGCCTTGGGCCGCCTCTAGGCCGGCCGAACTGCCTGCAACAAAAAGAAAAGAAAAGAAAAGAAAATGAACCGATCCAAGTTTGGACCAATTTTGAGATTGGCGGTGGAGATTGGGATCATCGATTGAGTTCCGATGACCAATCCTTCAAGTCCTAATCACTTGCTGGTCAAGAACAGGCCCGAGAGTGGATTGGATGAAGGTCGGTGGTGGTTGAATCATTGCTAGTTGCCGGTTCACCTTTGGTGATCAACACCGGTCCGTTTGGACCAGTCTTCATTCGTCTGAGGAAATAAAGGGGTTGTCGGCGCCATTTGGCAACTAATCTGGTTATCCCTGACCTCAGTGAGGTCGAGGATGTCCTTGATGGTTGATCTGCGATGATCGACTGCGCTTCGGATCATTGGTAATCTCCGGCTTAGGTGATCAAGAGAATCAGCCCAAGTCGGACCGATTTGATTGCCAATTAAGCTGAGCTTGATCGGAAGGATTCCGATGGAAATCGGAATGAGTCCGGCGAAGTTAGATTGATGAATGCCAATTTGGCTAGAGAGAGAGAAGAGAGATAAAAATGAGGGACAGAGAAAGAGAGAGGAGGGGTTTTCAATTTAGAGAGAGAAAATAGATATGCAAATGAGGCTCCCCTTTTGCATTTTCGAGGGAAAATGGTATTCATGCTATCCCAAAATCGGTCGATATCGACCGTCGATTTGATTCGATAGTCGAAATCTTGATCTAATGGATCTAGAGGTGTTATATAATCAATTGGATAGACCTGATTTGCAAAAACTCGAGCTAAGAACAAGAATTGCATTAAAAGACCTAATTAGAGATCAAATTGAAATTTTACAAGATCAGAGGGTCAATCTGCAAAATATTGGAAAATTGAAGGTGCAAAAGTAAAATTGGCACAATGAGGATCTTGGAACTGGTCATTGAAGGTCCGAAACCAGCCGGCAAGGGGCTGAATAGGCTTGCCCTATCAGTTGCCAATTGGACCGGTCAAACCGGTTCACGCTAGACTGGTTCTTGACCGATTCTTGACCAATCTTGATCAGTTTTGGCTAGTTTATGCGCTTGTGGCCCTTGTAGGTTCAAGATTTATCCAATTTGATTTGAAGAGAAAACTTACCCGATTTGAGAAGAAATCGCCAAATTTCAATTCAATTAAGCTAATTAAACTTCATAAATGTGATTTATAAATCCTCTATTGACTTAATCGAGCAATTATTATGAAAAATAATAGACCAAAACTATGGGTACTTAAAATTGAGCCTAAAGGGTTAAAATAAATTTTTTTGCAATTCATTAGTTAAAATCGCAAATTGATTGAAATTGAGTCCAATTAATGTTGCAATTGCCCTATCCAACTAATTACACGTGTAAGATCATCTATTATTGTGGCACCCTCGAAACGGCCCCCGATTCGTTAGGGTCGCCACAGTTTGCTTACCTTTCACTTGTCCTAATAACATGTCACTCTGATACCATTGAATTATAATGGGTCCATATATCCTGGGAGATTATATATATATTTTTTTCAATCGGTCCCTGCACAGTTCATATAACAGAAGCATATTCGACATCTCCCTAACACCCATACTCAAACTAAATAATACAATGCAATGCACACCAACTACACCTTTCACACACACACACACACACACACACACACACACACACACACACACATATATATATATATATATATATATACGTTAGAGCCAAAACACTTTTATTTACATAGCTTGATTGGACATCAAGAGTCGGTACATCAAAAGGCCAAGGCTTTACTAAGCTCGGCTATAACCCAAAAGTACCCGACCCCACATCAGTCATATACACCGATCCATCATCCAGTGTCAGCTATCCAAAGTGTCATCCGCTACCAGTCACACGCATAATCACACCCAGCCCGGCGCATCGGCTGGTGGCGGCGGCAGCATACATAACTAAAACTCGAACACGAATGAACACCAGTCCACGAACACCAACATAGGAATGCTCCAAACACTCAACCTCAACGTCGGACGGTAAGCAATAGAAAGTGCCACGTGTGACCGGTAACAGAGGCATCTCTTAATTTGAAATGTTAGTCCCCAAAGGGGTGAGTACAACCACTCAGCAATAAAAGATTCCTCAAGCTATATCAAACATTACTATTAATATCCAGATTCAAGTATGGTAGACAAAACAAGAAATTTAACAATAGGTATGTATCAAATCATGAAAACCTTCAATGTAATAACAATGTAGTCCTAATGTGTAGTGCAATATATCCAAGATAGACAAATCTCAATCATAGGGTCAAACTGAAACATCACATTCCATTCCATGCCATACGCTCAGTCTTATATCCAGACCCACACACACTTATAATGGAATCATTCATTTTATTTTTCAAAAGGTTCATCCCCAGAGGACCAATATTTGCGTCCCTTCGGCATTCGCACCCCTCCAGGCATCACGAAACCCTCCGGCATTCAGCCATTTAAGGCCACCAGGCATCTGGAGCGAATCATGCCTCTAGGCATCTCGTACCCCACCTGGCATCACGAGTAACCTCGAGGGCCTCCCATGAAAATGGTTACCCTGGCCATCTGGAATTACATACCGACTAACATACTACCAGGCATCCCGAAGCTCCCAGGGGAAAACCTCCGGCATTCAGCCATTTAAGGCCACCGGGCATCCACAAGGCATCGACTCACTCGATCCTTTGGCCATCCCGACTCCCGGGGCATTGTTGACCCGAGGGTTCAACGGTAACAATTTAGCATTTTAATTTACAAGACATTTTCAAATGCTAAAACAAGAGGTCTCGTGGACCCTCTATCACATCTCAATATTGCACAAATATCCACAGCCAATACCATCATATCACATAGCCATTCGAAACACCTTTACTTTCGGATGCTTTTGTGAAAATTCGAGAACAGAATAGCCCGACTTTTACAATGCACAGTTCCGGTAAAAATTTTGAAATAAATACCAAATGGACTCAGAAAATTATGAAATTTTGACACATTATCAATGAGACCTAAAGGAACAAATTTTATGAAGAACACCAAGTCAAATTCCATTTACATTGAGAGTAAAAACTTCGGTATTCCTTGCTACAGTTTCTGTAAAATTTCCAGATTTAGCATTTCCGTATAAAAATCATTTCGTCGACCAAGTCTTGTCTATTTATGCTAAAATTTTGATATGTTACTCTTACAGATGTACCCTCCAACTTTAATTAAGGATTCAAAGTCAAATTTTGGCTAGAAAATTCCAGTAAAATCGAGAAATCACCGGTGGTCATGCTGTTCTTGCGAAAACAGTTCACTAGCCTAAAGAGGACTATTCCTATACTTTGAGTTTCGGTATCCAACGTCCACAGACAAGATTTGTAAGCACATTACACCACAATACAGCCTCTTTACTTCTCAAAAATCCACCATCGCTAAATCCCTGAGTTCTCATTTCAATTTAAAAGCGGAATCCACCAAAACTTGCTCTATTTTTGCTCCATTACTTCGGCCAGCTTCATCTCCTTCATCACAAATCGACATGCAACTCCAAATTCCACATTTTCTCACATCTACCAACTCCTCACTAGATAAAACAGCAAGCAAAACATAGATTGAAGAACTTCTGCTTGCCTCAAGCTCAAAGCAACCACAACAAGCAAGTCGGCAACTTGGGGCTCCAGGCATGGCTGGATCGACGGCGGAACTAGGCGGCGTCGACGGCGGCAGCTAGGACACAGCAGAAGATGGCCTTCCTCTTCCCCCTCATGGCCTGCACTCGTCCCTCTCTCTCGCTCGAACTCTCCTCCTCTCTCTCTCGCTCGCTCTGCCGCTCGGTCTCACTCTCTCTATCTCTCGATCACTCCCTCGCTCACTCTGCCCCTCTCTCTCTCTCTCTCTCTTTTCTTTCTTTCACTCTCATGATTAGCTAGTAATCATTCGATTTGCATGGAGATCACCGGTGAAGCAATGGGGGCAGCGACACTTGCTTAATCTCTCTTGCCACTTGTCAATCTTCATGCAAGGATGATGGGCTTCATTCGGCTGGGCCCTGGTTGACCGAATGATGGGGGAATGTGGGCTGCTTTGGGCTGTTTTGGGCCTTAGGTATTCAGCCCACACTTGCTCCTAATAATCCACCTAAATCCCCACTTATATATATACATAATTACAAATACTCACATGGCCATATAATATTGCAACATTAGTCAAGGGAAATACGATTCATAGGGTACACGGCCAAGTATAGAAAATTTCTTATCAATTTATCCTTTAGTACAATCCTTGATCACACTTCCAACAAAACAATTGTCCATTAAATGCTCGGCCTTGTTTAATTGTAATCCATTGGTCTAATGGCTATAATATAGTCCGATGGTGCTTCCATCACCTATTCATGGGTCGTAGTGCATCTAGAGATTGCCATGAAATTTTAGGATGCCACAATTCTCCCCTCCTTAGAGAATTTCGTCCTCAAAATTAGACATTACCTATGTCTCTTTAAACAAGTAAGGGTACCTTTCCCTCATCTCATTTTCACTTTCCCACGTGGCTTTCTCCACATTATGATGTCGCCATAATATCTTAACCAATGGAATTTTCTTGGTCTTAAGAATTTGCTCTTTTCGATCCAGTACTTGCATAGGCTCCTCAATGTATCTCACTTCCTCATCCACTTTGATGGCTTCATGATCGAGCATGTGACCAGGATTCAGCTAATACTTTCTTAGCATCGATATGTGGAACACATCATGTAAATTTCCCAATTTAGTAGGCAGCGCCAAACGATAAGCTACGTCTCCTATTCTTTCAAGTACCTCGAAGGGTCCAACAAATCTAGGGCTCAACTTACCCTTCATTCCAAATCGAGATATTGCTTTCATAGGGGATACTTTAAGGAACACATGATCCCCCACATTAAACTCTAAAGGTCTTCTACGCTTATCTGCGTAGCCTTTCTGCTTACTCTGGGCTGTTTTAAGTCTTTTCCTGATAATTTCAACGGCCTCAGTAGTAATTTGTACCAATTCAGGTCCTGTCAATTTCCTTTCGCCTACTTCATTCCAACAAATAGGGGTCATGCACCTTCTTCCATATAATGCTTCATATGGAGCCATGCCTATACTTTTTTGAAAACTATTATTATAGGCAAACTCTATCAAGTGCAACTTTTCATCCCAACTTCCCTTAAAATCAATAATACAAGCCCTTAGCAAATCTTCCAAAGTCTGGATCACTCTTTCCGTTTGTCCATTTGTTTGAGGATGAAAAGCAGTACTAAATTGAAGCTTCATCCTTAAGGCATTTTGAAGACTTCGCCAAAAATTTGAAGTAAACCTAGAGTCTTGATCAGATGTGATCGTTACAAGAATACCATGTAAGCGTATCACTTGGCTTACATATATCTTAGCAAGTTTATTCATTGAGTAGTCTACGCGGACCGCTAGGAAATGAGCAGACTTATTCAAGCGATCTACTATTACCCAAATAGAGTCGTGACCACTTGATGTCCTTGGTAGTCCTTGCACAAAGTCCATCGTCACATGCTCCCATTTCCATTCTGGTACGTCCAACGGTCTCAATAGTCCTGCGGGTCTGCAGTGTTCCGCTTTCACTTGTTGACATGTTAAACACTGAGAAACATGTTTAGCTATATCCTTTTTCATGCCATTCCACCAAAACTGCTGGCGTAAATTTGTATACATTTTTGTACTCCCCGGATGAATATATAATTACTCTTATGTGCTTCTGATAGAATTTCCCTTCTCACTTCTTCATGATCAGGAACATAGAGTCATCCTTGGCATCTTACTACTCCATTCTTAGAGACTTGAAACTCTAGGTCTTTTCCCTAAAGACACAGCGTCTTGTATTTCCACAATCTCCGAGTCAGATTTATGTAGAACCTTAACTTTCTGAATAATTTCGGGCTCAATCCTTAATGCAGTGAACATACCAGTAAGGTAGTCTATTTTCAACTTGAAGTCTGAATCCACAATTAATTTTAACAGATTCCACTCTGTTATTCTTAGACTAAGCATGTCCATAGCCGACTTTCGACTAAAGGCATCTGCCACCTTATTTGCCTTCTCTAGATGGTATCATATTTCACAGTCATAATCTTTTAATAATTCCATCCACCTTCTCTGTCTCATGTTCTTTTTGTGAAAACAAATACTTCAAACTCTTATGATCTATATAGATTTCAAACTTCTCTCCATACAGATAATGTCTCCATATTTTCAAAGCAAATACTATAGTTGCCAATTCTAAATCATGGATTGGGTAATTCGACTCATGAGGTTTCAACTGCCTCGATGCATAGGCTATGACCTTGCCATGTTGCATCAAAACACATCACAGTCCTTTATGAGAAGCATCACTATACACCGTGAATCCATCAAATCCATATGGTATAGTTAGGATTGGAGCTGTAGTCAACTTCCTTTTAAGTTCTTGAAAACTTCTTTCACATTCTCCACTCCATTCAAACCTCACGTTCTTTCGGGTCAATTTCGTTAAAGGGCCTGCCAGGTGTGAAAATCCTTCAATAAACCTCCTATAATAGCTGGCTAGTCCCAAGAAACTCCGTATTTCAGTTGGTGTGGTCGGTCTCGGCCAATTCACTACCATCTCGACCTTTGCGGGGTCTACCGCAATCCCATTTCCCGACACCACGTGCCCTAAAAATATTATCTGGTCTAGCCAGAATTCACACTTATTGAATTTGGCGTATAACTTATGATCTCTCAGTGTTTGCAATGCTATTCTCAGGTGTCGTTCATGTTCTTCAGGTCCTTTAGAATATATTAAGATATCATTAATGAAGACAATTACAAACTGATCCAGATAAGGCCTAAATATCCTATTCATTAAATCCATGAATGCGGCTGGTGCATTCGTTAATCCAAAAGGTATAACTAGGAACTCATAATGTCCATAACGACTCCTAAATGCAGTCTTAGGAATGCTTCTTTCTTAATCCTTAATTGATGGTATCCCGACCTCAAATCAATTTTAGAAAAGACCAAACTTCCTTGCAGTTGGTCAAATAAGTCATCAATTCTAGGCAAGGGATACTTATTCTTAACGGTTACCTGATTTAGTTGCCTATAGTCAATACATAAACACATTGATCCATCCTTCTTTTTCACAAACAAAACTGGTGCACCCCAAGGGCAAGCACTTGGCCTAATAAATCCTTTATCAAGCAACTCTTGTAGTTGCACTTTCAACTCTTTCAATTCCATCAAGACCATCCTATACGGAAATTTCAATATTGGTCCTATTCCAGACATTAGTTCAATCTCAAACTCAATCTCTCGCTCCGGTGGTAATCCAGGCAACTCCTCAAGAAATACATCCTGAAATTCCCTGATCACTCAAATTTCATCGAGCTTAGATTCTTCCTTAGTATAGTCCTTTACCACTGCCAATATCCTTGACATCCTTCGTCAAGTAATGCATGGGCTTCTATTACTGAAATAAGTGCCACGGATGGGTTTGTCTACCCTCCAAAAAATTCACAACTAGATTGGTCAAGTAAGACAAATTGAATTACTTTTCTATTACTTTTCTATGGCAATCCACCTTAGCTTGATACTTATGGAGCAGTCAATTCCTATGATAACATCAAAGTCATACATAGCCATCACGACTAAGTCTATTTCCATATCCCATCCCCAAACATTTTATATAAGTCAAAGCCATACACTTTTATTTACATAACTTGATGGACATCATTAGTCGATACATCAAAATGCCATAGTCTTTCTATACTTGGCTATATTTCAAAAGATGACCGACGTCTCTTCCAACAGTCGTATACTTTAGAGTCCATCGATTAGTGTCGGCATCCAAAAGTTCCCTCCTTTGCTATCCTCTTCCTCACGGTCATATCCAACCGCTCAATCCATCTACTAATCTGAAATGTTGGTCCTCAAAAGAGGTGAAGTACAACCACTCAGCAAAAAGGAATCCAACAACCACTCAATTCATCATGCAAGTCATACATACATTGTAGGCATTACTTACCTTGAAGCCATGCATATACTATCATGCATCATCACCACAATCATAGCACATACATGTGTATCATCATGTCATACTCATATCATCGTCATCATGACATTATTATATTACACACATGTCATCATCATCATATACATTACACCATCATACCATACACATGTCATCATCATCATGGCATCATCATATCACACATGTCATCATCATCATGACATCATCATATCACACATGTCATCATCATCATGACATCATCATCATCATATCATGCATATCACCATGCCATATCATATATCATCATCGTATCATGCATATCATCATGCCATATCATCATCATCATATCATGCATATCATCATGCATATTTCAATTTTTGGACTGCCGCATTTCTCTTTCCCGGGACCAATGTTTGCATCCCACATTCATCACTCGCACCCAATCCTGGCATCGCGAGAACCATCCGGGCATGTATCCAAGATACAACCGGGCATCCGGCCCCCCACATTCCGGGCATCTCGCATCCCAACTAGCATCACGAGGAACCTCCGGGCATGCATCCAAGATACAACTGGACATCCGGCATTTACACTCCCTGGCCGGGCATCTCGCACCCAAATCCTGGCATCGCGAGGCATTCCCTTCTGGCAAAGACCTCCGACAGGGCTTCCGGAATTATGTACCGATATACCACCAGGCCTCCCCCGAATTACGTACCGTATACCACCGGCATCCCGACACTCCCGGGGCATTATCATCCGCCACAACAATCTCCTCATTTAACATTATTCATGTCCACCAATTTCGGTCTCAATTTAGCATGGCATATGATGCAATGGCAACCAACAATCATGTTCAACATTGAATTCACACATGCATCTCAATGCATACATCAAGACCTCATTACACATACTACATGGTGCAATTATTTATAAAATAAAATTCATGGAATTTATGCCAATTAAAATAATCCATTTATCATGCCCTTTTTCATTTATTTAAATTCCAGCTTTTGTTATTTTCAAAAATATTAAATTTAATATCTATAAATTCCCAAAATTAAGGCAAGTAATAAACAAGCCAATAGGATAATAATTATATGCAAAATACATGGCCAAATAGAATTTCACACAATTTCACAATTTCCACAAAACAGCACATAATTTTCGGATGAAACCAGAATGCACAGTTTCCGAAGAAATTCGATTAAAATATCCATACGACCTTCAAAAATTACGAAATTTCACCGATTCATAGTCAAGACATTTTCGTACATCTTTCGTGAAGACTTCCAATCCAGATTATTTTTATATTATTTTCTACAGTCTCACGAAGCTTCTGGATCCAACACCGAATCGTCCAGAACATGCTTCTCCGAAATACTGAGTTTTCACCTAGCTATTATTCTTCGTTTCCTCTGAAATTTTATTATGTTCTACATCACGATGTCCTCTACAATTTTCATGAAGAGATCTAAGTCAGATTACCAGAGTATAGTCGTCTTTTAAGTCCATGAAGTCTCGGGTGTCCTGTAATACATCTCCAGAATTTCCGTCTTCAAGATCTAGTCGATTTACTAGGCTATACTTGTTCATTTCACTTCAAATTTGATTATGTTGTAGTTTAAGATGTCCCCTACAACTTTCATGAAGAGATTGAAGAAATATTCTTAGCACAAATCAACATGCAACCACAAATCCAACAAGATGTCAGTAAAATCGTTCCAGATCTGAGGTCTCCGTAAGATGAGAGTTTAACCACTTAAATCTCCATCATTTTGCACAAAATTTTAGTATGTTGTAGTTTAAGATGTTAGCTACAACTTTCATGAAGAGATCGAAGCCAAAATCGAACTCCAAACATACATGCAAGCTCACACAACATTCTGACTCAAACCGTTCGAGCGAAAACAGTCACACCACTTCAAGAACAAGTCATCCATACTTCGATTTACCTCACCTAATCACCCAAAATCGACACTATATCAACCATACATACAACAAACACACATGCAAGAGCAGCTAGAGGACTCCAACTTGCCTCTAGACCACACGAACGGCGGCACTCGGCGGCGAACAAGGCGGACGGACGGCGATGGCTCCTTCCTCTCTCGGCCTCCCTCTCTCGGCCGCACCCTCTTCCTCTCTCTCGCACGGTTCTCTCTCTCTCCCCTTTCTCTCTTGGCCGAATGGCTAACCAGCCATTCTCTCTCCTTCCCTTCCCTTTTATTCCCCCTTAAACCTCATCATTAGCTTGCCTCCCCAATGCCCAATGCATGCCACCCCTCTTGCCACTTGTCACAACACATGCAAGATGGGCTTTGGGCTTGGGCTTGGGCCGACCACTCTTGGGCCTCCTCTTGGGCTGGTCGAATAGGGGGCTGGTGTGGGCTGGTTGGATGGGCTTTGGGCCTAAAAATCAGCCCACCCCTCCTATTCCTATTCCATTTAATCCCCAATTAAATAAACACCTAATTTCAACTTATAAGCCCACAAAACTCTATAATTTAAATCAATAAAATTCTACTTATAAAGTGCACCACCAAGAATAAGATTTTCTATATCAATTTGCACTTTAATGATTCCTTAGGTCACTTGAAGACACACCTCCATCCAAACAATCATCCCTTACAATGCTTGGCCTTGGAATTTTCGGCCCACTAACCTTTCAATAATCTATTAACATTTTCCACTTAAATAAATACATATCTTGCAAAAGTAATAAGGCCATAAAACTTGTAGTCACAAATCCATAAATTCCAATTTATAATACACATGGCCAATGATAGGATTTTCTTTCCTATCAAATAAACAATCCCCTATAGTTACCTTACATCTTTCACATATCAACGTAGACAATACCGCATTCCTTAGGGGTGTGGAAACACAAAGAGGCGTCTTAAGAGAGGTAGTTTCTATTTTATTCAACTGTCTATATCTTTCAAACACAAAAGAATGCGTAGTGCCCGTATCAAACAAGGCATATGCCTTTTTGCCATTTATAGAAATCGTACTTGAGATAACATTTTTGGAAGCTTCCGCTTCCTCTTGGGTGACCGCATACACCCTTCCTTGTGCTGGTGGCCTTTGTGGATTCCTTGATAGATTCGACCCAACAGTACGTTGTTGCACTTGTCGCATCGAGTTGACACTCAGCTGTGATCTCTCTTGTGGACAATTTCTCTTAAAGTGCCCCATCTGTCCACAACCAAAATATTTTGGCGGATTATTACAAAATCCCGACTCATGCTGTCCACCACACCTCTGACAAGTATTACCCCGGTAGGGTACCTTCCCTAGAACCGGGCCACTCTTGGCTTTTCCAAAATTTCCTAAATTATTCATCTTCTTAGATTCCTAGGGCTGACTTTGTCCCAGATAGGGTCTCTTACCCCTTCGAATATCACTAAAGGTCATCTGCTTCTTGGATTCCGATCGCTCTCTCACTAATTCTTGCTCTACTAACTGTGCCCTTTTATAAATCTCATTATAATCTCTTATATTCAGAGGCACTAGTTGTTTCTTGATATCAGTCCTCAATCATTTCAGGAATCTCTTAGCCTTTTCCTCTCGATTCTCAATCAGCCTAGGAGCATACCTAGATAATTCAGAAAATTTTGCCTCATACTGGTTCATTGTCAGCTCCTTTAGTTCTAACTGAACAAATTCAGTGATCTTTTATCCCTGGCATAGTCAGAAAAATGCTTCCTATTGAAAGCTCTAACAAATTTATCCCAGTTTATATCAGTACCTAGTGGAAAGATCGTGTCTCTCGAAGCTCTCCACCAAAACTTTGCATTTCCCTCCAATTGGTACTTTGCCAAAGTTATTTTCTCAGCATCATTGCAGTCCAACAACCTGAAAATTCGTTCCATTCCATCTATCCATTATTCCGCCTCCTCAGGACTTCCTGTTCCATTAAACTTAGGTGGCTTCAGCTTCAGAAATTGTTCCACCAGTCCTTGAGGGCGATGTTCCACTCCAGGTTGTTGTTGCGATTGTCTTTCCATCAGATTTCCTATATTGGCCAATGCCTACAGGATGTCTTCCATTCGGGGTTCAGCCCTTGCAACAGAGGCTTCAGCCCTCGATGGATAAGAACTTCCAGCTCGTACCATGATTTTCCTGCAGTTTCCAAGCATTTGCCTCAGGAATAATCTGTGACTCAATGTCTCCATTTAAAAGCAACTACAACTATATATAAGTAACATAAAAATGTTACTGGCACCTAAAGACAACTCATAATAATTACTAGGGATCTACGAGTGAATACCCATCGCCTGTTGTTCAAAGTTAGTCAACTATCCCAGTTAGTATCCTATGGTGTGCATTGTCATCATATTCCTCAATTTCCATCATCCAATGTTGGCTATCCAAAAAGTGTCATCCGCTACCAGTCACACGCACAATCACACCCAGCCCGGTGCATTAGCTGGTGGCGATGGCAGCATCCCCATCATGATCCCGTCGTGATGAACATGCACGGACAGGAACTCCTGGACTACAGGGCCATCAGGTAGACCCACGTCATACATAACTAAAACTCAAACACGGATGAACACCAGTCCACGAACACCAACACAAGAATGCTTCGAACACTCAACTTCAATGTAATAACAATGTAGTCCTAATGTGTAGTGCAACATATCCAAGATAGACAAATCTCAATCATAGGGTCAAACTGAAACATCACATTCCATTCCATGCCATACGCTTAGTCTTATATCCAGACCCACACACACTTATAATGGAATCATTCATTTTATTTTGCAAAAGGTTTCATCCCTGGAGGACCAATGTTTGTGTCCCTCCGGCATTCGCACCCCTCCAGGCATCACGAAACCCTCCGGCATTCAGCCATTTAAGGTCACCAGGCATCTGGAGCAAATCACGCCTCCAGGCATCTCATACCCCACCTGGCATCACGAGGAACCTCGAGGGCCTCCCATGAAAATGGTTACCGTGGCCATCCAGAATTACGTATCGACTAGCATACTACCGGGCATCCCGAAGCTCCCTGGGGAAAACCTCCGACATTCAGCCATTTAAGGCCACCGGGCATCCACAAGGCATTGACTCACTCGATCCTTTGGGCATCCCGACTCCCGGGGCATTGTTGACCCAAGGGTTCAACGGTAACAATTTAGCATTTTAATTTACAAGACATTTTCAAATGCTAAAACAAGACGTCTCATGGACCCTCTATCACATCTCAATATTGCACAAATATCCACAATCAATACGGTCATATCACATAGCCATTCGAAACACCTTCACTTTCGGATGCTTTTGTGAAAATTCGAGAACAGAATAGCCCGACTTTTACAATGCACAGTTCCGGTAAAAATTTTGAAATAAATACCAAATGGACTCAGAAAATTATTAAATTTTGACACGTTATCAATGAGACCTAAAGGAACAAATTTTATGAAGAACACCAAGTCAAATTCCATGCACATTGAGAGTAAAAACTTCGGTATTTCCTTGCTACAGTTTCTGTAAAATTTCCAGATTTAGCATTTCCGTATAAAAATCATTTCGTCGACCAAGTCTTGTCCATTTATGCTAAATTTTTGATATGTTACTCTTAAAGATGTGCTCTCCAACTTTAATTAAGGATTTGAAGTCAAATTTTGGCTAGAAAATTCCAGAAAAATCGAGAAATCACCGGTGGTCATGCTGTTCTTTCGAAAACAGTTCACTAGCCTAGAGAGGACTATTCCTATACTTTGAGTTTCAGTAACCAACGTCCACAGCCAAGATTTGTAAGAACATTACACCACAATACAGCCTCTTTACTTCTCAAAAATCTACCATCGCTAAATCCCTGAGTTCTCATTTCAATTTAAAAGCGGAATCCACCAAAACTTGCTCTATTTTTGCTCCATTACTTCGGCCAGCTTCATCTCCTTCATCACAAATCGACATGCAACTCCAAATTCCACATTTTCTCACATCTACCAACTCCTCACTAGATAAAACAGCAAGCAAAATATAGATTGAAGAACTTCTACTTGCCTCAAGTTCAAAGCAACCACAACAAGCAAGTCGGCAACTTGGGGCTCCGGGCACGGCTTGATCGACAGCAGAACTAGGCGGCGTCGACGGCGGCAGCTGGGACACGGTGGAAGATGGCCTTCCTCTTCCCCCTCGCGGCCCGCACTTGCCCCTCTCTCTCTCGCTTGAACTCTCCTCCTCTCTCTCTTGCTCGCTCGCCCACTTGGTCTCACTCTCTCTCTCTCTCTCTCAATCACTCCCTCGCTCACTCCACCCCTCTCTCTCTCCCTTTTCTTTCTTTCACTCTCATGATTAGCTAGTAATCATTGGATTTGCATGGAGATCACCGGTGAAGCAATGGGGGCAGCGACACTTGCTTAATCTCTCTTGCCACTTGTCAATCTTCATGCAAGGATGATGGGCTTCATTCGGCTGGGCCCTGGTCGACCGAATGATGGGGGAATGTGGGCTGCTTTGGGCTGTTTTGGGCCTTAGGTATCCAGCCCACACTTGCTCCTAATAATCCACCTAAATCCCCACTTACACACACACACACACACACACACACACACAATTACAAATACTCACATGGCCATATAATATTGCAACATTAGTCAAGGGAAATACGTTTCATAGGGTACACGGCCAAGTATAGAAAATTTCTTATCAATTTATCCTTTAATACAATCTTTGATCACACATGGACATAGGATACATTTCCAACAAAACAATTGTCCATTAAATGCTCGGCCTTGTTTAATTGTAATCCATTGGTCTAATGGCTATAATATAGTCCGATGGCGCTTCCATCACCTATTCATGGGTCGTAGTGCATCTAGAGATTGCTCTGAAATTTTAGGATGCCACAATTATATTATCACTCTACCTTTAAAGAAATCTCGGCAATCAAATATGACATCAAAATATTTGAAGTCCATCTCATTGGACATCAGTTTCTCATATAAATGGATATGTCTTCATTCCCAAACGCTGAAGTTCAAGCACAAATAAGTGTCATCTTCAGCTTCTCGGATGGGCAGAACGGTTTCTAAAGCATCCCTTTGAAACCAAACATTTAGCATAAAAGTAAAATATACATGTCGACCTCCTCTCAAGACCAAAGGCATTCACAACATCTATCAATATATATGTTACACGAAGTCCAATGGGTGGATTCAAAACAACCAAGATTAAACCTGATTGGCCCAGCAAAGCCTATCCACCAGGATTACCCACGTACATCCAGACCAATCCCTTTTCGAAAATCTTCAGTATCAGATGTGGATATATCGAATGAGATTTTCAGCACGCATGGTGGATAAAGCTTAGGCCAAATGGATTTTCAATCTAGATGAGGAGTTTCCGAAATAATTCAAACGGTTTAAGTGTTATATTCAATTTTTATACCGTAGCCATTGAATTTTGAACAGCCAAAATGGTTTTAATTATTGGCAAAATCAATTTAGGGAGACCAAAGGTTTAAGCAATAAGATTATGTGCTTAATTGGTTTAAATCTTTGAGAGTATCGAAATGTATGTTCAAGGAACAGCTCAAAGCCTGAAGACCTAATCGAGAACTCCATACAACCATATTCTTTCACAGACTATAGTTGTTTGTTCGTCCGAGTGGAGATATGAGTAAACCTCCAGCTGACGTATGGCTAACCACATATAAACCCCAACCAATTCCGTAAAATCTCTTCAAGACACTCCCCTACAAAATCTCTACACTCCCTCAGGAATATCGAGAGCTCAAAAGGATACTATGCCAATATAATCAAGTGATACCACCAGAGGTATGGCCAGAGGGATTTGCCGACACTTCTTGGGACTAGCCTACTAATTACAAATATCAAACATTAGTTGATGTAGTGTTTGGTCCATACCATGGCATAGATATGCAAGCTGATATGGATTGTGCCACCCCCAAAAATACTCCATCTTCATCACGAAATCCTCAATCACAAGTTCCATGGGGAAAACCATTAATTACAAGATCCGTATGATCACAGTGAGTTATAACTTACACTCACTCTAGGTCTTGACAGGAGCAGTCCGTCACTCCAACTCAAGATTCTACCCCAGCCAGATGTTCCATTAAGCTCCACAGATTTTCTATCAAGTTCGGCTCATGTCCCATCCACTTCCCATTAGTCTCCACATAAGAAAAGAAACCTCAGTGATTGTTGAAGATGGATCTTTGGAAATTTTCAAAGTTGAAAGACTCATGAGATAGTACTAGATAGAGACAGCTCGCGTAACTCCGATGAAGACAACTTTGAAGAGCCAGTTTGTAAATATGACTTGTGAAGACTGTCGGCCAGAAGACAGGGTTTGAATAAGTGATGTTATTGTAGCATCACTGTAGCATTACTATAGCGTCATTTTAGCAATAAATGATATTGTTGTAGTGTCACTGTATCAGTACTGTAGCAGTACTTTTTTTTTGGCAACTGTAGCAGTACTTTAGCAAATGGGAAAATCGTCAGTCATGAATGTAAAAGTTGAAGTGGTCAGCTACTAGTAGAAAATTCATGAGTCACATAGAAAATTCATAGAGTCACGAGCGTTTTAGAACTTTCTTTGTCTTTTCCTTTTCTAAGTGCCTAAAAAAAGGCATCCTTTGTGTAATATTGGGGCAGAACAAACCCTCCCTAATAATAATATCTTGTTGTTTATTATGAATCCTTGAAACTCTTTCCCATGTTTTTTTCAGCCCAGTATAATTCTTTCAAATAGCAGATCTTCTAGTTAATTTTGATAGTATTCTCTACACTTGCCATAATATGAAACATGTACATTAGAATTCTACTATCATAAAATTTTCTATGAGATGAATCAAAACTCAATGAAGGATTTAGTGGTTAACAGGTATTTCCTATTTTGGCATTGATGACTTTACTAGAGAGTTGTCCATTTAGTTGTTGATTCTTCTAATTAAAATATTTTTGTCAATTGAGTTTGTCACTTTCTCGATAATAATTAAAAGTTGGTCATTCTTAGATGTCAATAGATATCAAATAGCACCAAATGGATATTGCTTGCCAATTGTCAAAGAATGGAAGAGCGTAGCAGAATTTATTTGGAATTTTAGAAAGGGAGGGGATATTGGGGATAGACAGCAAGAGAAAAGATATAAAACTAAAGAGAGATTCGCCGTTCCATGTGGCCATGAGAGAAGAAACGCCAAATAGGTGATTTTTCATTATTAAATCATCTAAGCTTGTGAGACAATTGTCTTAGGTTTTATTTATTAGAAAGTTCTAATCACAACTCCTAGTGGGAAAATGACGCTAAATAAGAAAATTCAATAATAGATGTATATCATAAATCTTAGACCATATGAAATAACTAATGTAAATAAGGAAACAATTAGTAAGTGGTTGAGATAATCTTGTCCTCAGCATGGACATTTCTTGTAAATACACATTTATAACTCACGCAAAAATAAAAGTATAATTAGACAATTTCCATATAGGCAACAAAATGTTGAACACGAATTCCTAATCTTTGCTTATTATTTTCACTCCTATGATTATATTATTCTATTCTGGAAAAGGTGGACATAGTTTATTTAAATATAGAATATTAGAAAGTAGAATTTTAGCTTGCCATGCCTTAGCTCAACAGACATATTACACATAACATCGAGTGCACGCCCATAAATATAAATTAGGTCTTTGGTATTAATTATGAATATTACCCATATGTATTGCTATTAAAAATCCTATATGGGACCACCGGCCGTGGTGGCTCCGCTGGGTAAGCTCCAAACCTCCAAACGGGAGGTCCAGAGTTCAAAGCCCCTGTAACAGGGAGGCTGGCGGATCCTTAGGCGATTTAAGCGTGGCGCCCTAGTGGTGGGTCATGGGCTAGCGTCACCTGGGGGTTTACGTGGCGGCTGTTAGCCAAAACGGTTCCTCTAGCATCAAAAAGAAAAAAAAATTCATGTATGGATGTTGTCCACATTTGTTGTCTAGCATTCAGAATAGTAGTAGTACGAAGTTTCCTCCAACATAGGGGATGGACAAAATTAGAATCCTATGTAGATTGATTGAGTTAACAAGTTATGCGAAGTGTCATTATACAATTTTCAATTCCTATTTGACATACTCATTTTTAGTTAAGTCAAGACCTCAAGGAAGTTATCATTATCAAGCCATAGTATAACATCCTGAATTTCAGGTTCTGTTTTCAATTGAATAAGTTGGGCTTTTCATCAACGCGCCTACAGTTCTTTTCTCTGAGTTGGCCACTCACGAGATAACTAGTCTATTAGGTGAAGCCGTTAAGAAATCTAAACGCAATAGACTTGAGAATTCAACTAGAAATCGATTGCTCAACCGTGCTAATCTGCAAGATCATTACGACACTATTAAAATCGATCAGAGACCGGAGATAGGTCGATTGGATGGAGGTATGTGATTAGTGTGTGGATGATTCCACCTAATTACAAAATTCCCATCGAACGGCACTAAATCAATTTTTTTGGTCATTTTTGTACACTATGCCCGTATTTGAAACTTCAAGATTTTCACGACAACCGAGAGTCGCCAATGTGTCGAAGACATACAATGTGGTTCGAAAATAATCAACCATGGGTTGATTGCACTAAAAATTCCTAAAAGCTACATGGTAGATTAGTTCACGTTAAAATCACGCCAAATTAAAATTAATCGCAAATTTGAACCCGATAAAGTTCTATCATGTCACGATTCATTTTAGGATCGTCGACTAACCTTCCGAAAATTTTTCTGCAAACCGAGATTTTTAGCAAAAATTCGAAGTATGGCCGTTTTGAACCGGAAAATTCAAGGGACCTTTTTTGTCGCATTTTTGAGATTCAAGTTGGACAATTTGACGAGGAAAAATCCTAAGAGGGACAATGGCATCTTGGTTGAATTTATAGGGACCGAATTGAGCTCAATTGGAGGAGATTGAAGGAGAATTTGAACCAAATTGGATGGCCAATTGTCCAAATTCGTAGGCCAAGGGTGTAGCACACTTTTGGACCATTTAGGAAGTGTGTTGAGGAAGCTTGAAGGCTGCAAATGGCTGAGGATGACAACCAAAGGGTGGTAGGGCCAAAACTCAAGTGTTTTTGATATTATGTGGCCCCCTCCAAGCTACAGCAGCCACCTTCTTCTCCTTCCTCAACCTTCCTTTCTCCATTTGTGAGCTATTGAGAGCTTGAGGGAAACTAAAGAAACCGAGCCAAGCCAACCCCTACCCGTCGACCACCCGCTTGCCACCATCATGCCTCATTGCACCGCCCGCGAGCTGCTCCATCCCCCGCGCACGCCATCCGCTCGTCCCGCGCCGTCTCGCCTCCTAGTGTGAGCCCAAGCAATCAAACCGAGCTCGCCTGGCCACCATTCGTCACCGTCCAACTGCCGTCTGCCACCATCGAGCACCGCTCGACCTTGCTACAGCCCGCCGTCGCGCCTGGCCTATTTTGGCCTCAACTAGCCACTCGAGTAGCTCCTTTGGCCAGCAAGCAGAAGCCAAAGATCTCAGCCCAGCTGAGACTTTGAGAAGATTTTCTAGGGTCGTCCGGACCCTGCTTGGTGTTGCCGCAGGGTTGTTTATCGCACGCTTCGCGTCGCCATCGCCGTGAACTCATCGAAACGCTAAATCGATGAGTTTACTTGCTAAACTCTGCTTATGGAGTTAATTATGCTTAATGGGTGATTATTTTAAGCTAATTAGAGATTATGTGGTTAGTTAGATTAGATTAATGATTTAATTATTCAATTATGCATGATAGGTGGTTAGATTAGATAAATTAAGGGCTAGATAAGTTATACTATTTATCTAGTTAGGTTCGAAAATTTTCTAGGCCTGTTTAGGTGGTTAGATTAGCATTTTTGGCCTAAGTTGCTATTTATTGAATTTAAATTGAATTATTTAATTAATTTCGGTATTTATTTAATTATTAAATTTTCCGAGATTAGGATGAGCTTTTTTTTTTTTTTTTTTTTGGTGCTGATTGCAATGGCGTAGTTAATTTCTACAATTGAGTGTTAAATTGTGCAAATTGAGTGATGATTGCAATTTTGGGTATTTAATTCAAAATTTGAAAATTTTGGTAATAATTTAGAAATTACCAGGTGTCGGGTTTTGACACAAAAAATGATTTTATATACTATATCAAATAGTGGAATTTGAAAAGGAATGGTATCAGTTTTTTAGGTTCAAATTGACTGTATACCCACACACGACTATTTTTACCGTGTATTTTTAATGTAAAGAAAATAGGCGAGGTTCACTATTTTAATTGAGACATTTGAGTGCAATGCACGGTGTCCTGAGCTGAGATTGTATGGTCGTGTGTTGGTTAAGAGAACCCGTCCCGAGCTATTGAGCTGGATGTACTCCTATATGAATGCCCAATCAATGCATGCCGGTCACGGTAGAGGCTAGACCGATGCTCCTTTATGGAATGCCGTTGACGTAGTGACGTTGTCGTACTCGGTGGAGCGAGACGATGCCTGGCTACGCCAGAAGACCGTCAAACTTTGAATAGGTCGTGCCCGTGTGTGGTCGTGATTAACAATTGAAAAGCATGCTGAGTGAAATTGACACGCCGGATTATGGGACAAAATTGTGTGACACGGAATGGGACGTGTCATGACAATTTGGTCCTATAATTGAGACCCATTGTGTTTGTGGAGGTGGAAAGTGTTGGCGTTCCAAATGTTTGAGCATGAATAATGTTATGTTTGTGATATTGATATGTGTTGTGCTGACATGTAGGAAGGATCTGAGACAAGGTAAGTCTCTGTGCTTGTGTGGCTATGTGGTTAGGACACCCTTAGGTGTATTTCATTCCTAGTTGGAGTTTATGGGGTGAAATTGCTGAGACATTATCTTACCCTATCGTTGGCTCAATATTTTCAAGTCCTTAGATGGCAGTTCCTCAGGAATGTTTTGGACAGCTGCGAGCTATTACTGAGCGAGGGATAGATGTTTGGATCCCTAGTAGTCATTGGGTCTATGAGTTGATCGTAACCACCGTCTGGGTCGATGAGGTGTACCTGAGAGGGTACCTCATCAATTCAAGGTGTGGTTCTGCCATGGACTCAATGGATACCGGGTGGGTCCCCTCCAGGGTTTTGAGATTCCCGCAATGGTTGTCGATGCTGCTTTTGGTGAGGGTGCAGCTGACCCTCTAGATGGAGCTGTAGAGGACCCAGTGCCCCTAGAGCCGGTGGAGTCCGAAGGATTGGTGAACGTATCCGACTAGTAGGCCATAGGACAGTTCCTTTTTGAAAGCCAATCTTTTGTAGACCTTTGTTTATAAACTCAGCTTGTTTATAAAGGTGTTTGGTTTGATGTGATTATCCTGGTTTTCTATCCCTTGCTATTTGTTATCAGGGGTTGTTTATTTGCTTCCGCATGTGCAATAAAATAAATGGGTTGGCGACGCGTCTTGGGACGTCGCAAATTTTATCGACCACCAAGCAATGGGCACGCGCTCGAGGATCGAGGCGTGACACATAGTCTGCGTATCAATGACTCGCCTATAACCAAATTGGAAATACACGCATTTGGTCTGCTTCTTGAAGCTATATGCGTAACATATCATGTAATCACAAAGTTCAGTAGTTCCCTCACTTTAGCTAATTGTATCAAATCCATTACCCTGCCATGAACCTGATTTAGAAATCGGACTGAAACGGTCACAGTTATGCTCCCTTTAGTGCGGTTCGACTAACTCAATTCTTCGTTCGCTCATATTGTGAGCGCGAAGTCTCATGCACGGTTAACTATTCTAACAATTTTAAATAATTTCCAATGTTTTCCAAGGTTTATAGAGTGAGTTCTTGCTCATCGTTTGTATGTGGTCTTAAGACAATGGCCAAATTACATGAAATTTTTGAGAAAGTGCTAGAAAAGTCCTAAACTTACTATATTAGTATTAAATTATAATGAATTTTTTAATCATACCAAGTGAGTCTTAAATCTGTTCGACCTAGTGTCAATTCAACTTCTTCCAGTTAATTTTGACCGATATTACTAACTTGAATGCTAAAGAGGCCCAACTAACCTACGTGGTACTGCAAACTAATGTGAATAATTTTTAATAATATTTTAATATTTTTTCCATTAATTTATTTTTATTTTTTATTTTTTGCCTTTCTTCTTCCTTTTGTCAATGACCGGCCACCAGCCACATGCGATGGCTGAGAGAGCTTGCCTCAACTGGGCAAGGGTCACCATTGCCTACCACAAGTGAAGCTTGGTTGAGACCACTAGCCTAGGTGAGGGCAAGCCTTGCCAAATTGGGCAAGGTCACCCAAACCTGGGCAAGGGCCAACCTCGCCAAATTTGGCGAGGGAAGCCCTCACCCAGCCAGGCCTTGCCCATGGTTGGTGATGGCGACCCTCACCCAAGTGAGACTAGCTCGCTCAGCAATGGCCAATGGCCAATCATCGAAAAAGGAAAAAAAAAAAAAAAAAAGAAGCAAGAAAAAAGAATGCAAAAAGGAAAAAAATAAGAAAAAAATAAAAAATATTAAAAATTAAAATATTATTATAATTGCCCACATTAGTGCTTGTGGTACCACATAGGCTAATCAATGCCGTCCAACATCTACGTCAGTAATATACAGTCAAAATTAACTGGAAAAATTAAATTAGCACTAAATTAAAAAGTTTGAGACTAAATTGACACAATTGAAAAATTTATAACTAATTTGATATTAATGCAATAGAGTTAGGAGTTTTGTGATTTTTTTCCTGAAGTTTTCTATTGCTTCTCTGAGTTTTGTAAGGCGAATTATCCATTTTCCCTTGCTTGATGAGCCACTCTTGCCTAGCAGTACGCTTTATATTATTAAAAAGTGAAATGTTTGCGGAAGACATTGTTCACATGCACTGTGATCTGAGTTATTGGGTTTGGTGAATCCCACGTAGTGCCCACACGCGAGGGAGGGAAAAAAGGTTCGCATTATAGGGGTTTTCCGGTAGGATTTGAGATCTGCTCTATTTATTAGTCAGAAGTAAATTGGCAGCTTTAAGTGAACCCCTTAAATTACAGATTGTCATGCTTAAAAGGAAAATTGCACCAATAGGTTTTAGCGTTTTACCTGAATTACATTTGAAAAAGTGTAATAAAATCTTTGAAATCAATGCAATCAAATTTTTCTGGCGATCGCACAGCCAATTTTGCTAGGGCACGCTGGAAAATTGAATTTGATTTTTTAAATAGTTTGAGACATATGTCAAATTGACTTGAAAAATATGAAAAATTAAAGTTAGCAAGAGGACGAGAGGAACCCACCATCAAAAGGGGTTTGAAGATTCGGGGTGGTGCCACCAACCCCATGATGCGGAAGAGGGCTAGTAGGACATTGGTGAGGATTGGTGAATCTGAGGTTACTTGAGAGCTAAGTAGCACCGATATCGATACGCGACACATGACACGACACGACACACGCCGACACGTCGTTTCTAAAAAATAGAGAATTTGGACATGTTGTATAGTATATACATATTTTATGTATAAATAATAAATTATTACTTTTATGATTATTTCAATCAAATTAATCTGATTCAAATTCACAAATAAATAAATTATAATAAAATCTTACAACAAATTTACACTAAAAAATTTATCCATCATTTATTAATATCCTTCATTGTTTCAATTTGACAAATTCAACTCTATTTCAATAAATCCACAAAACTTGGAAAGAAAAAAAATAATTCACACTCTAGACTTGCTTGTCAAACGTGTCGAAAGATAAAAGAAAAAACTTGAGGGTAATTTGTGTATCATGGAAATTGAAAGTCAAAAGAGAAGATAAAAAAATATTAGGTTTTTTTCTTTCCTAATTTGTTATTTTTATTATTGATTTTTATTTTTTCACATAAGTATTTTGACCCTTCATTTATTGAAAATTTTTAAAATTAACCTCACATGTCAGAATCGTGTGTTGGAAACTCATATGTCGGAATTCTGACTCAAGTGTTGAAGAGTGTCGAAAAAATTGACCAAGTATCGGATTTTCCGACATGTGTTGATCAAATATCGAAGAGTGTCGAAGAGTGTCGGGCATATACGTCAAAGATCAACACAACACAAAGACTTCGGAGAGTGTCGGTCTTCATAACTTGAGAGTGGAAACCTTTAACCCTTTATGATGTCTCTTTCTTTGACTCCATTTATTTCATAAAAATTAATTTTGAAAATTTCCTAAAATTAATCATTTGTATTACTTAAAATAATTAATTAATGAAAAAAATTTCATTGTCAACAATAATTTTTCATTCATTCATTTTATAAACGATATAAGCGATCAATTTTAAGAAAATATTTTTTAAATTATTCTTTTTCACAAAACAAGTAGAGTTAGGGCATGCATGACAACCATTTTTTTTTTTTTTTAAAAATTTTTCTATTCCAAACTTGTTTCAAACAAGGATCAATTAAGTGAGGCAATTTTATTTTTCTATTTTTGTAACAAATTTTTAGTCTAGAATTTAGGTTTGAAATAGAAATGTAAAGTAAAATTTTTACTTCTTTATTTCTAGAATAGAAATGAGAAAAAAAAAATTACTTTTTTATTTCTGAAATAGAAATAAGAAAAAGAATTTTCATCATTGCTCATTCTCTTTAAAGAATTTTCATCATTGCTCATTCTCTTTACTAGTTAACCACCCACCCATTGCTACCACTCGCCATCCATTGCAGTCCACCACCATTGGTCGTTGTCTGCCAATGCTGGTTGCTACCGCTGTCCGCCAATCACCACTGCTAGGGAAAGAGAAATTTTGTGTTATATTTTGAGAACAGAAATTTTAGGTCGTTATCAAACACGAATTTTTGCTCAAAAACTCATCCAAAAATAGAAATAGAAAAATCAATTTCTAGCTAAAGTGGCTATCATTCGCGCCTTTAGTGTAAGTTAATTTTCCTTTTTTTTTTTTTTGTCTCTAGTTTTGTTTTGTCTTGTTTTCTTGTAAAAAAAATGACTATTCTAATATAGCACTAGATTAGCGTCACATATGCATAAAAATATCTAAAAATATCAAGTCAGATTCCAACAAAATACGCCAATAAATTTGCTTGAATGATCGCTAAAATGGCTTGATTATGCTAGTGTCAAAACTTTTCGAACTTAATTCCACTTAATTGAATTGCACATTGGAGGAAACTCTTAAAATTGTTGGTGCAATTTTCCATTTTTAAAATCGAAGTTCCAGATTTAATATCCAATGTATCAACCTTAAAAACAAACTGGCCCCCAAGTCACCGCCATGTGTCCTGTTTGTTCTTCGTGGACTCAAACACCACCAGAAAGTTTCGACCGAAAAAAAAAAAACCACCACCAGAAAGTCGTCACACCACAAAGTCGCTTCATTCGCCATCCACATTGTATTTGCCCATCTCTCGCCATCTGCTTCTACCATTCCGAGTAGTTGAGTCAAAAAGCGTTCACGGAGGAGGTGCGACTCTTTCGATCAGGAAAAAAAAAAAAAAAAAAGACGTGCAACTACAACCTTGACTATGGATCTAAATTTCCTGAATCGTACCACAATATGTCAAATCCCGCGATCGTCATGCAGCACTAAAGTTAGGATCGAAGTCGCCCATGAGAACATCATGGCGACTTCATTACAACGTATGACAGTCTTTGTCCCAGGAAGGCATTGGCACTCGGCATTTCCACGTTATATAGAATTTGCACCTTCCATCTTTCCCAAAAAGAAAAAACACAAGAGGAAGCGTGAATTACAACCAAATTTTACATGCAATATAAAGATCCTTGACGTGTGAAATATGTTGATTTTTTGTTTATAAAACAAATATAATAGTGTTGTTCCTAAGTATGTAGGTCATATATAAGTACGGATATCTTTTAGTTTGTACAAATGAAGACAATGAACTATGAACTAGATCCCACAATATCATGTGCTAATAATTAGCACTAATCTTCATTTATTATTATTATTTGTTTTGTACGATTATTTTGTTAATCTTTATTAGTTGTGTCATAACCTTTGAAAGGTTATTTCGTTTAATCGGTATTTTCAAAATTTATGGAATTCAGAACTATTAATATAATATTTACTACGAATTTTTTATTATGTCTTTTTAACCTAACTTTTGAGAACTTACCTATTAATTTTGCAATCCATTTCAAAAGGTTGCCTCTATTAAAAAAAAAAAAAAAAAACTGAGATGAGTCCATCAGTTTTTGGTATCAATGATTATCAAGTTTTGCCGAATTTTCTTTCCAAATTGTTTCCCTTCAAGATCTTGGAGAAATACTGTAATTGCTATCTAGTGTTCTCATTTAGATTTTGTTGTATTTTGAAGGATTTTTGTTAGTAATCATTAGCAACGTTGTAAGGCAAACAATTTCTTAAATAGAGTGTTATCACGCCTCAAAATCTAATTCCATTTCTTCCTAATCCAAAGCATTTTTTTCCAACAAAATATTCCAAGAGCATATTTTGACATTTTATGTGGACAAGATCCAAAAAACAGAAAAATAAAAAGAAAGAAAAAGAAGTTTGGCTTGCCTAAATCCTACTAAGGGTTCAGCCAAAAGGAAAAAAAAAATCCTACTTAGGGAATTGAGGACCACATTTTGCTCTCTAGCAAACAGATTTAATTCTCTTGAGATTCCCATGATGCCCCACACGAAAAGACACCTTAGGAATTGAGCACCACATTTTGCTCCCCAACATATTTTTGAATGGGTTTTGCTAACATAATCATCTTTGAGCTATTATGAGATTAAAATTATTTGTTATTTGATTTTTTGTGGTCAATAATAAACTGTTATTCTCACAATAGATTAAAAACCGTCATCTAATCATTTTTCTTTCTGAATAATGTTCACAGTTTCCTCTTCCTTCTTTATATAGATCTTTAGCTCTCTCCAACCTTCCATGCCCAATACTTTCTTTCTGATCATATAGTTCACAGAGAGAGAGAGAGAGAGAGAGAGAGAGAGAGATGGAAGTCATGACGGTACTTCACATGAACAAAGGTGCTGGGGAGACTAGTTATGCAAAGAATTCCACACTTCAGGTACTTCTCTCATTCATCTTGTAATAGATAATTATGTTCATGCATGGAATGCTAAGACATAAGCGTATATCATAGAGTCAACACATTTATTTAGTAGTCCATCACTAAAGTGCTTTGTGTACTAATTTCCTCCTCCTCCTCCTCCTCCTTTTTCTTCTTTTTTCCTTTTGTAGAGCAAGATCATATCAGTTGCCAAACCATTCGTGGAAGAAGCCATCCTGAGGGTCCTGTGCTCTGACATTCCCGAAAGTCTAGGAATCGCAGATTTGGGGTGCTCATCGGGACCTAATGCTCTGTCAGTAATATCCGAGGCGATCGACATCGTCCATGCCAAGTGCGTGCGTATGAGCCGTCTGTCTCCCGAGATTAGAGTTTACTTGAATGATCTCCCTAGCAATGACTTTAACAATATTTTCATGTCACTACCCGAGTTCCACAAGAAGTTGAAGGTTGATAAGGGCGCTGGGTTCGGGCCTTGCTTCGTCTCAGATGTGCCCGGCTCCTTCTACGGCCGGCTATTTCCAAGCAAAAGTTTGCATTTTGTGCACTCTTCTTCAAGTCTGCACTGGCTCTCTCAGGTTTGAACCACATGACCTTTTACTTGTCACACTCATACTTGTACATAAGATGTCAAGTTGCCGGAAGTTATAACCCAACCATAAACACAAGTTGGCTTTAAATGGAGTGTCGAAGTCATTTCGATCTAACTTGACAAACTTTATTCGTTTTAATTTGAATAAAGGGTAAAAACCACAAAAAAAAAATTAAATTATACCCATTGTAACACATTTTCTTAACAAAAAATACAACTATGTATATATATATATACACATGCACACACACACACACACACACACACACACACACACACACATACATATATATATATATATATATTTTATATAAATACATTTACCCTCTATCAAAATTCTGTCAATGGGAACTACATGGACACCAAAAACAAAACAAATAGTGGTGATATGACCCTCATGTGATAACAATGTTGTTTTGGTTGAAAATCATCTAAGATCTTAATGGAGTGTAGGTATAAGTTTGGAGTTTTTTATATTACAATAAAAAATTTAGAGTAAATGTGTCATAATAGGCATAGTTTGAGGTTTTCAATATCACCAAAAAAAAAGTCTTCGGAGTAAATGTGCCATAGTGAGTATAATATGGGATATTTTGTGGCTTTTTCCCTTAAATAAAATAGTACGCAAAAGTTCTAGACATGTTGTACAAAGTATAGTCAATTTTAACTTGTTTACAAAGTATAATTACAATCTAAAAGTTATGAAGTTCAAGAATTCGAATCCTAACTTCGTTGGCCATGGCATCTAGTCACAATTTGTCAATCGAGTTTGTCAATCGAGTCTGTTAGGTTAATTTTCATAGTAAATTGCTAACATGGACATTGGTCATCCTATATGACATAATTGATTTTGATGTGAACAATTTTTTTCATCTAAAAGAATTAATTTTTATTTTATTTTTCTTAGTTGTTTTCATTTCATTTTAGCTAGCAAGGGTCGCCAAAGAAAATAATAATAATAATAATAATAATAATAATAATAATAATAATAATAATAATAATAATAATAATAATAATAATAATAATAATAATAACAATAATAATAATAATAATAAAAAGATGAGAACAAGAAATTTAGGACCCTATAAATTTTTTTTTTAAAACTTTTGATGTAATTTTTTATTTATGTAAAGTACATTGATAGAAGAATAATGGTATTTCCGTAATATGGATAGTCATGTTTGAGTTTCGAACGATAATGATAGTTCACATTCGAGGTATACTGGCCAATCGAATTCCAAACTTATCGGAAACCTTACGTGTTTTCATATAAAGAGACTCCAAAATCGATAACTTGGAAGTTGAAACCTCCAACCAGATTGTAAATATATGTACAGTTTGTCGATTTGGGTGGGTCAGGCAATTGATAAAGCATGACCAAGTGTACTTTTGGTCACGTATTTGAGTTTTAATTATATAGGCTTTCAAGAAATCGTAATTTTTTTCATATAAAAAGACTAGTATAAGTGTAATATTGTTTTTTCTTTGTGAAACGATTTAGTAGATTGGGACTAGTTATTTAGCTAGCCTTTAAATTTAATTCCTAATTCTACGTTGTAAAACCAATTTTTATCTCTTAAGAATTAACACCCATAAGAAATTAAAAAATCAACGGGAAACTTATGCAATTTCTTTAAACCAATGTTTGACTTTTACCATTACACCGACAGCGTATCAAACCTATATGAGATTTTTCTTAGATGTGCTACCGTAATAACCATTGCAGGATTGACAGGTTACATAGATTCTACTACATTATAGACGGTTGGGATAAACATCTGGACATACTTGCACAAGGAACATGCCTGCAGTATCATTCGTGACATCTTTAAATAGCTACTTTAAAAAAAAAAAAATCCCTCGAGTTTCTTTTATAAGATTATCGAAATTGGGTTCAAATGTCATTACTAATGTAACAAAAAAAAACATAAAACTTAGTAAGTAATGCTTGCACGTGCTTGAGCCACATGGCGTAACCACACACGAGTATCAGACACTTATAAATTTACTACTAATTAAAAGAAGGAAAATGAGAAATTGACCACATCGATGAAGTTTGCATCACATATTTTCTTAAGGTAACCGTTTCCTTTGGAATTCAATGATCTCACCATAGATTTTCACCAAGAAAAAACCTAAAATGATTAACTATCAGATAATGACGAGTATGAAATAATATTTTTGTATCTAATTCATATTTACATCTTAGGTTGATTTTTTTTTTTTTCATTTTGTTTTGTTTATGATATGAATCATCTATCACAATCTAAAGGGTTATACTTTTATTATTATTATTTCTTTTGTACGAGTTTAAAACTCTAATGCCAAATTCAGCTTTCTACTAAAGTATTAAAATGTGTGAACTTATAAGAATTGAACTTTATAACCATTCAAGATAACATAGATTTCTTGTTCCTTCTTGTCATAATATTCCATCATTAGCATCTTTAATTAAATAATTGGCTCAACCTTCTTATAATATATTCTCATTAATCTAATTACAGTAAAAGGAACTCCACGTTGACAACAAAATGGAAAAAAAAATAGTTAAGCATTTTTTATTCAATTAAAAATTAATATTTATATCAGTAACAACAACTGAATTCGATGTTCAAGTGCCATTTACTTGTGTATGATTAAAGTTGATAAGAAATTGGTAATTTTTTTTTATTGGAAAGAGAGGCTAACTAGTTTTTCAATGCGCAGATAAAAAGAGCATAGTTGTGAATGTGATCAAGAAAAGTTAAAAAAAAATTGAAAGCCCACAATTTATCCTTGATATATTGGGGATTTACTATTCGCATTTATCAATTGTTAAATTTTATAATTATTCTTTTTTTCATTTTTACAATATTGGAAAATTTTCAAATAAGGGCCCAAATCGCCTTCAATTTATCAAATAATGACCTGAAATTAACTTTGTATCAAAAAGGAGCCTGAAATCATTTTCTCAAATAAGAGTCTCAAGTGGGTCTTATTTCAAATAAGGACCTAAAACAACCATATTAGTCTCAAAAAATGACTTCACCTTACTAGCTGGCCAAGGGCATTTCCGCCCTTTTGCATTTTCTTATTTTCTTCCCTTTTCTTCAGTTGGAGGAGGGTCCATTAATGTAGCGTATCTTGAACGAAAATTATTTTTAAGTAACTTCTACATTTTCCGAAAGGAAAAATAACGCACATGGCACTATCCACGCCTTCCATGAACGTATTATGTTACAAGGCCATTTCTCATTTAATAACTTGCTGAGAACAGTCCATTTGTCGCGGTCCCCTGCAACCACTACGCATGCTTATGCACAGCCTTTAACAGGAAGACAGCTATGGTTCCAATTTGACCTTTAGGCGACGGTCATTATCAACGTTGACAATATAGACTACCTAAAAACAAATAAACTGTTCTTGGTGCGGGTGCGTAGGTTCCATCAGGCTTGAACAGCGAGGGAGGACCACCACTGAACAAGGGGAAGTTGTACATATCCAAGACCAGCCCCGAGTGCGTGGCTCGAGCCTACGCGGACCAATTCAAGCGCGACTTTTCGCTGTTTCTGGGGTCAAGGTCTGCGGAAATGGTGACCGGTGGGCGCATGGTCCTCTCCTTCATGGGCAGGATCTCCAACGATCCCAGCTCTGAGAGTGCCTTCTTGTGGGAGCTCCTTTCCCTTGCCCTCATGGCAATGGCATCCGAGGTATACACATCTCTCGTTCTCTTCCCCTTCTTTACCACGTAACTTGGGCGAAAAAGAGGGGACCGAGCCGCTTGGTCAGCCAGACGGCGACATCTGAAATAAATGGTCCCATCCCTCGTTTTCTATTCAGAATATTAATTGAGGGACCGGCTATGGTACAGCATTGCACCCCTAGCCAGACCCTAACCCCAAGGCCCCACCAACCTTCAAGATGAAGATCATTTTTCTCGTCAGGGCAAACTTAAAAATGTCTGGACTTGACGAATGACGTTATATATCCAACGGATGAATCACTAAAAGTTATAAGTTCAAAATTTAATATTAGAAAAAATTCATAATTGATATATTTATGACAAATTTATCTAAAATTAAATTTTTTGACTATAAAAAATTTTAAACTAATATTCTTATAAAAGATTTACTATAAGTTAGTTTATGTTAAATTTTCCCATCAAATTATTAAGTTGGATGACATGTGGCAATTCACGGAGGTATCAATTTAGTGTTTTTACCCTCTGTTTATCAATGGTGTACAAAGTTTATAATATTTCGTTGTATTAATCCAATTTGGCAAAAACTAACGGAGGTTTAATTTGTCATAAATATACTAGTTTGGGATTTTTAATGGAAAAAATAGTAATTTGTGGTAGATTTATTATAGATAACAAATTAACAAATTAGTTTAAAATAAATTTATTATCAGCTTACCAGTTTGCGATTTGTCGTGATATTAACCTTATTTCTAGCCTATAGAAACATGTATAATAACCGACAAATTACATGATTATGGTATTGTCACAAAGAATGTTTCCAAATGTCATATTGATGGAGTTGAGTCCATTTGAATGAGTTCGGGCAATAATAACCGACAACTGGTCGCCTTGATGTAGGGACTGGTTGAAGAAACGAAAGTGGATTCCTTCAATGCACCGTACTACGCTCCGTCCGCTGAAGAATTGAAATGCGAGATAACAAATGAAGGGTCGTTTGCCATAGATTACCTCGAGACATTTGAAGCCAGCTGGGACTATTTCGGCTGCGGAGAAGAGTACGTGCAGTTTAGCGGGGTGAGAGTGGCGAAGATGGTGCGGGCGGTGGTGGAGTCGATGCTGGAGTCTCACTTCGGTGGAGGCATTTTGGTCGTGATGGACGAGCTCTTCAGGAGATATGCAGAGATGGTGGACGATTATCTATCCAAGAATAGGGCCAAGAACATTTTGGTGGTCGTTTCTCTGATTAGGAAGGAAGCACCTCGGTCACTTTAAGTTTGGTCCATAGAGAGAAGCTCTGTTGATTCAAAGAAAAGTTCATATGATTCCCCAAGGGGAAAATCAGACGACATCTCCCATAGAGATTTCGCTGCCACACAGTCTCGAAGGATGTGGGCTGGTGTTTCACCGACTGGATTGCAAAAAGCACAAGAAACATTAAATATGGAATACCTCTGCGTGCAAGGTTGCTCTTCCAAGCAATAATGTTATGACAACGGAGTCGAATGAAGTTCTGGGTTTTAGATAAATTCCTTGTTTGCCAAATCCGAGACCTATCATTTGGTATTTTTCTGTTGGGATCTTTGCCAATAGCTAAGTCATACGCTGCCTTTGTGCAGAAATTCCCATTTTTCAAACCCTCGTTAGGGGAAACTCCTGCCAATTGTACCTCACTTTTCAAATCCTGGTTAGAGGAGATTCCTGCCAATCATACCTCTAATTGTCGACGATGTGCATGCTTGTAATCCAACAATCAGGATGATGGTTGGAGAAACTTTTCTCATTCTGCGAATCAGATTTGTAGGAAAATATGGTCCACACGCATAATCTATGTGAGTGAAATCTTTGTCGACCATTCAGGATCGGCATAACTTAATCTCTTGTCATCAATCACATAAGCTCTATAATGATTTGCCCAGAGAATCGACAAACAAAAAATTAGAACTCAAGCGACAAATCGCCACCGTATTTGATTGAACAAAAAGATGCAACCAAAATTGGTATCATTGAAAAGGCAGTATATTCTCCACACTATATAGCCTTTGTTACCTCAACAGGATATACAGATATGTCTCGTGATCTAATTGGTCCAATGTCTTGCCATTTTCCTCTCAATGTTCTATTAACATGGGCGAGTTCCAAGCCACTTGACATTACGTCCAACCAAAATTGGTATCAAGATTTGTATCTTCAATTGCAAAAGGGCTAAGCTCATTTAAGTAGCTAGGTCCAGCTCAAAGCCCAGAGACGAACCCATCATAAACCCATCGCCGAAGGTCCCTACCGGGATCGTCGGAGCACGTCCAAACTGCCTGGTTAAATACGATCGAGGCAGTAGAGCCTGACGTGCCAGAAATACTGGAAGATGTAACTAGAGCAACACTCAAAGGAACAGGTTTCAATAGCACTAATTGATTCTTACCATGTCAATGAAAAATTTTCAGGAAGAGCCAAACCATTGTCAATTTCCGATTAAATATCACAATTTCAATTAAGCATTGGAAGGTAAGGGCATCAACGGTTTGATTTGGTTTAGGGATTTATAGGAAACAAAAACTGAACCTACCATTAGGGTGTATTGTTGCTCCCAATCGAAACGTAATCCAAACTAAATATAACCCGAACCGAAAAGCCGGCTCAGTTCAATTTTTCAAGTTTTCATTTTTTTATTATTATTTTTTCCCCTGCTCACAAGTTAAGGTTTAGTAAAGCAACCATTTTTTTTAATGAAATTTTAGTAAAACAAAATACGAATAACTAGACGTGAAACATATCTGGCAAACGAACGTAAGATTTCTTCATTGAGCTTTTCATGTCTAAAATGGAAATGGCATAAGTATTTGCGAATTTGTCGGATAAGAGTACATTTGAACCACAAAATGTAGCATGAATTTTCTCTTAAGGCTAATTGGAGCATGAATAGCCCGTGAACATGAGCACCGATGACTACAGTTCTTCCTTAATCAAGCGTACTGCATTTTCGTGAACAAAAGGACTTAAATTGGGCACATGTTTGATGGTCGAGACACAAACCCCTTCATGCCATCTGACAAAACAAAGAACCTCTATTTGCACTGAGAGACTATGAAACAAATTTCGCAAAGTTAATGGATAAAGTGAAAAAAGATGATGAAGCAATACATAAATGACATAAAATTTCTACCTGTAAGTAGCCTAGTTGGTTAAGGCTTAGTCGACCTTGAGGTCTTGGCTTCGATTCTCCAACTAGTTGATTGCGACTTAAGTGGAAGACCATGGGTGGTAGGGTCCCATGCTAGTCTCTCTCGAGGTATAGTCGCTGGTCTTTGCTAGCTGGCGTCTGGCGGGGGCCGTGAGCACCCGTAAGGTGTGCCAGGGCAGATACTCGGTATCAAAAAAAAAAAAAAAATTGACATAAAATTTCGTTTAGTATTGGTAGTCACATACAGAGATTACCATTCCTAGATATCAATATCACAAAATATAAATGAATCAGATAGAGCCAAATCTACGGAAATGGACAAGCGGTAAACGGAAGAGGAATTTTTTTTTTTTTTGACGGTAACAAGAAAAACTTCATTCATGAAATAGAGAAATTACAGAAGTTCAACATATCCGTACACGAGGGTCAAACAAAGCCGGAGGGGGGAAGTGACCCAGTTCTGGAAGAAGATTTTTGGCTTGGGCTTTGCAGCCCGGTCACAGCTGCGTTTGTTTCCCTTCGACAGTATTGGATGGTGAGGGTTGGGAACAGGCGGAGCAGAGCCCTAGCTTCGGCAAAGAGAGCGCCGAACTCCCATGGAGTGCGATCTTGGTCGAGGATGGCTGCGACGACGGTAAGAGAGTCGGATTCCAGAAGGAGGCTTTGCTGATTTCGCTAGTGGTGATGAGAAATCGAAGGGCGAAATGAAGGCTTGGGTTTTACGCTTGCGGGGGGCGAGACAGAGTGTTCGGTGAGCGAACCATCAATAGCTTCCCAGGAGTCTCGACAAAGACAAGAAACAAGAGCGCCGTCTCGTGTTCGTGGGAAAAGATGCATCAATATTGATTTTAAGCTTACCAGGAGGCGGCGGACACCATGACAGGTCCAAGGGGGGACGCCGGGGAATTGGTTTTCCAGCCGATCGAAACCCAGAAGAAGAAGAGGCCTCATCGAAACCCCCGGTGAGTGAGCTATGTCGCTGGATTGAGAGGTCTGGGGCTGGTGTATCTTCGACAATGTTGTTGCTGCAAGGTCTCGATGACAAAGCAATGATATGAACGGGCATGGGCCATGCGAAACTACGGTGTGATTTGGGTTGGGTGGTCGTCGGCGGAAGATGAAGTCATTCCTGGCTTTCCAAATGTGCCACAGGACATATGCAATTTGCGCATAAAACTGTAAGTTTTTCTCCTTATCAAAGATATGTAATAGCCAGGCTTCAAATCTGTGGTGTTGATCATGCTGAATAGGACATGGTAGATGGGCATGAGTCCAAACTTTCTTTGTCCATGAGCAGTGTAGAAATAAATGTTCAGTGGTTTCGGGGGTTGGATTACTATCACGACAGAGTTGACAAATAGGATCTGCAATGATGTGACGATAGTAGAGATTTGCAGCAGTGGCTATAGCATTGTGACATAGAGACCATAAAAAGATACGCAATTTTGGGGGTGCTGGTACCTTCCATATAGTGGCCCAAAGGTGCTTAGGGGTTTGAAAAGATGAAGAGGGATGGTATTGAAGGACTGTTGTTGTTGCTGAGTTAATTCGGTGATATCCATTTTTGACAGTGTACTCACCATTTAATCTCCCTGTCCATATCATTTTGTCTTCAGTATAGTGCGGACTGATGTGTACTTTTAGAATTTCAGCAACTTGATGCTCATCAAAACTTTTGGATAATAGAGGAATATTCCATGTCCGAAGGTCTGGACAGATGAAATCGGCCACCATTTTAGGCTCATTCCTAGGTGCTGGTCCCCCAATAATGCCTGTAGACAGCCATTTATCCTCCCTGATGAGAATGTTCTTCCCGTTTCCGACTGACCACTGTAGATTTGATGCAATAGAGTCTCTGCCTAGCAATAGGCTTTGCCATCCCCAAGAAGGTCGAGCTCCTCTAGCTGCATGTGCAAAGTCTGTGGAAGGAAAGTACAGCCCCTTAAGAAAGCTAGTCCATAGAGCAGTAGGTTGTTGATATAGCCTCAAAGCCTGTTTAGCCAATAAAGCTTTATTAAAAGAGATAAGATCACGAAAACCTGCACCCCCCGAGTCTTTTCGAGCTTTGAGAGACACCCAATTCCGCCAATGGATCCCCTGTCTTATTTCCCGAGATTGCCACCAAAAGTTAGCCACCTTCCATTCCATAGCCTTACACAGTGAGATGGGTATTTTAAAAATCGACATAGCATACTGTGGTAGAGCTTGAACTACTGCTTTAATCAAGATTTCTTTTACACCCTTCAAAAATAATTTTTCCTTCCAGCCGTGAAGTTTAGAGTGAACCTTTCCCAAGATCCAGGAGAACATTGCTTTTTTAGATTTCCCCCACGATCGGAAGGGATGCCGAGATATTTGCCGATCTTTTCATCAAGGGAACTCGAGTTCATTAGCAAGAGACTCCCGTAGAGCATTAGGACAGTAGGACTAAAGAAAACACCAGATTTATTTCGATTAATCTCTTGTCCCGATGCCCAGCGATTGAGCTAATATATTAGATAGATTCGACATTCGATCGGTTTCCGTCAATAAAAAAGATGGCATCATCAGCAAAAAAAGAAGTGTGAGAGGGTAGGGCACCTGGGATTGAGTCTAATGCCTGAAATTTGACCCATGTCCATAGCTTGGTGTAGTAAAGTTGAGAGAGCGTTCGCCACTAAGATGAACAGATATGGCGATAATGGGTCGCCCTGTCGTAGCCCCCTCTTCATTGGAAATGGAGGAAGGGGTTCACCATTAAATTTGACACTCAAAGAAGCAATGAGTGACACACTGCATAATTAGGTGAACCCAGGTAGCATGAAATCCAATCTTCAAGAGATAATCTCGCAAAAAATCCCACTCGACCCGATCGAGGCTTTTTCATATCAATTTTGAGCACCCCCTGAAAATTTCGCTTGCGTTTCCGAATGCGAAGTTGATGCAAGACTTCCTGGACTAAAAGAATGTTATCCTGGATTTGGCGACCCTTGATAAATGCACTCTGTTCTGTTGAGATGAGGGTAGAGAGTAACGGCTTCAAACGATTAGCTAAGACCTTCGAAATGATTTTGTAGGAAAAATTACATAGGCTGATTGGCCTATATTGATCCAAAGTTTCAGGGTGAGAGACTTTCGGGACCAAAGTGAGATAAGTCTTATTAAGGGCCGGGTTGAATGTACTGAACAGAAAAATTTTTTAACACAGCTAACAATGTCTGCCTGTAGGATATCCCAATGCGCATGATAGAATTGACCAGTTAACCCATCTGGGCCAGGTGCTTTGGTAGCCCCTAATTGAAAAGTAGCTTGGCGGACTTCCTCAGTAGTTACTGCAGCAGTAAGACCAGCATTCATAGAATCAGTGACTATTAGTGGGCATTGATCAAGTATTGGGCCATAGTCTCGGTTACCCACTGATGAGTATAAATTCTGAAAAAAGTGTTGTGTCATATCCTGTAAAGTCTGACTATCTCTGACCCATTGTTGATCTGTAGTGAGTAACATGCTGATGCGATTGCGCTGTCTACGTTGAATAGTCGTAGCATGAAAAAATTTAGTATTCTTATCACCCCACTTGAGCCATGTAACTCGAGATCTCATGGCCCAATATTGTTCTTCTTGCTTCCACAAGTGCTGAATTTGAGTTTTTAAGGCATTCATCCGTATTTGGTCATGATGAGAGGTGGTTTTGTTTGTCAGGATCTGAAGTTGGTGCTGCAGAACATTTATTTGGCGGTAGCTGTTCTTAAACTTTGACCGGCTCCAATTGGTAAGGGCTGCTGATACCTTTGTTATCCTCTTTGTTATATCACAAATCTGTAAAGGATCAGTTTGCCATGCAGATGATATCACGGATCGACACTCCGGTTCTTGTAACCAATGAGACTCAAAAATGAAACCCCTCCGATGCTTGGGTGGAGTGACAGACGTCGTTAACAGCAGTGGGCTATGGTAAGATCCAATGGCGAAAAGCACGAGACTTCACTGCAGAAAAGTAAGTTGCCAATCCATAGTACAAAAGCTCGATCTAATCTCTCTTTAACTAAAGCATCCCCCGCTCTATTGTTGCACCAAGTAAAAGAGCATCCTTTACTTTCAAGGTCCATAAGTAGGCAGTCATTTAACATTTGATGAAAAACTTGCATTCGCTGATTTGAAGGTAATTGCTTACCCTGTTTTTCCCATGGATACATAATCTCGTTGAAGTCCCCAATGCATAACCATGGTAAAGTATTAAACTGGCTTATAAGTTTGAGGGCTCGCCATAAAGATTGTCTCTGCTGAAAAGCTGCAGGTGCATGCAAACAAGTCAAGCGCATCATAGGTCCACTCTCCCCCTCCGCACAAAACATATCCATATAGTCCGGAGTTTGTTGATCCGAGTGAGGTAAATATGATCTTTCCAAAACACAGCAAGGCCACCTGCTATGCCTAAGGGCTGTTCCAAAACCATTCATATAAGTAAGTTGTTTTTGAAGCTTTCGAGGGCCGGTTCTCTGTTTTTGTTTCCATAAGGAATAGAATATCCGGCTGTTCCCGGGCCACCAACGCCCTAAGGGCTTGAATTGTCGTGGGATTGCCCAACCCCGACAATTCCAACTTATAATCTTCATTTGTCTTTGGGTGGCTTATTAGGGCCACCACCATAGCCCAGTTGTTAGGGGTTTCACTTGAAATATTGGAGCCTCCAAGAGGTATGATTCATCAAGTCCCTCCTTTAACATAGTACAGCGTTTGGCCTTTTTTATTGGCCCTGACTTGGTACTCAGTTTACTGCTCCTTCCTTTTTTGGTCTTTGGAGAGTGCTCTAGGTTTTCCGACGCCATAACAGGAGAAGTGGAGACAGAATCCCGGTGTATGGGAGTGGGGGCAGCACTGTACTGAGCAGGGAGTGGACGCCAATTAAGAGGTTCAGCTGCGGTAAAAGATGGGCCCTCCTCCAGATACTGGACAATCTCTTTACCTTTGTGAGGGGGGGTTGTTCTGGTGGAAGGTCAGTCGAAGGCACTAGAGGGGTTTCGGGAACGATATCTTCTGCGTCAGGACAGGATTGATGGGAGTCATAAAAGGTATGCCAGAAGGGGCTGTGCTCCCTGTTCTCAGCCCTAAGCCATTGACCAAAATACATATTATCTCTGTGTTCAAAATTTGCTTCAGCATATGGAATTTCAGGGCATCCCATGGCATAATGTCCAAGTCGACCGCATGAATAACAATAATGCGAGAGTCGTTCATATCGAAAATCCAACCAGAAGGTTTTTCCTGCAACACGCATCGCTGGCCTGGTTTAAGAGGTTCATTAAGACCGATATCAATCCTTGCACGGACAGACCAAGAGAAGTACCATCTCTACCATCAATGCTGACTGCTTGAACCCTACCAACATGGCGGACAGCCCTTCGGATAATTTCCTCTCAGTAAACGTTCTAACGGGAGACCAAAAACTTGGACCCAAAAGGTACATGTAGAGAAATCATAGCAAAGGTGCGGGGTATTAGGAGTCCAAGGCTTGATAATAACAAGGTGATTTCCAAAGTGCCATGGCCCATTATCTAGAATTCGCTGTTTTTCTAGTTCAGTTCGAAATTTCATAACGTATATCTCAGATTCAGGTTGTGTAATTTCCACAGTGTCGACTCGCCAACCGCGCCTCATAGTACTTTGGAAAGCCGGAAGATTTATTGAGTTTTTGGTAAGTACCTTGCCAACGAGGATGAGTTTGCATTCCGCCAGCTTATCTATTGGAGGCGCTTCATCACGTACTTCAATACTCTTTTTCCCATAGGCGGCCGAGACGAGCACACAAAGCGGCCGCGTGCATCTTCCGGAGTATCTGGATGCTGGGATGGAGTTTCCATGAGCGACGTATAGTAAAACAAGGCTATTACATGAAGCAAAGGACAGCGCTCATCCCGATGAAGGGAGATTGAAGCTCGAAAGGAGTTGCATGTAGGGCCGATGACAGAGAGGAAAGTGTGATGGAGTAGATTAGGGGCCATGCAATGAAAGTTGAAAGAGTGGGATAGAGAAAATGGTGAGGAAAGACATCGCGATGATGAGAAGATGCAGTACTTGAAGAGATAGCAAAGAGGAAATAGGAAATTCAGCTGGGAAGAAATGGATGAACGAGAGAGATTAGGGTTCGGAGGAGAAGAAGAAGGGAAAAACTACCCTGAACGGTAGAGAGCTACTCGACAGAAGAACGAGAGAAAAAGTTCATAAAGGCTGTACACAAGATAACGGAAGAGGAACTTGAAATAACATGTTTTATCATAGTAATACTACAACACTGATATGTGAGAGTGGTGTCAATACCTGATTGTTAGCTAACGCATCATTAAAAGTAAAAATTTGATAGTACACTTCTAATGGCCATATAACCCATTTCTTAAATAAAAAGAGTTATTTAACCCATTTTCTTGCATTCACATTTCATTTCCATTTCATCTTCTTAATCTCACTTTTGAGTTGACTTTTCGATTAACCCTTGACTAAAAAGTCAATCCCGAGTTAAAATTTGACTTTTTGCATGAAAAGTCCCAAAATAGTCTTAATTTCACTTTTGCATTGTCAATTTTCAAAATAATCAAAATTTGATCCATTAATTCACGTCACCAAAGTGACCAAAAATTGAAATAATTTAAAAAACCTTCGAATCATCTTCTTTTTGACTTAATTTCACTTTGGCATCATTAATTTCACAAAAACCGATCAAGAGCTGATTTTTTTTTTCCAATTTATGGATTTTGGCTCGAAATTGATCAAAAATAAAATTGCCTAGTTTCTAGTCATTTTTAAAAGAAGTTACTTTTATGACGCTTGATCATGAGATCGTCCTTCATTCAATTTCCAAACCAATTTTGAGATTTCACAACAAAAGTAAAAATCTTCAATTTTGGCTTTAATCAAGGATCCTGATCAATTCTTCATGGTTTGCACAATTAAATCGTTAATGAGTCCAACTTTTAGTGGCAATCCATATTCAACACCAATTTCGAGAAATTCCCATGGATTCATCTCAATTAGATCAATTTGGCTTTTTTTATATTTTAATTTTTTAAACAGACAAACAAAAATGCATTAATAGGATACGTTTTTAGTACATACATCTCTAGCATTAGCACACAACAAGTCCAAAAGAGGAGACGGGGGATTATTTACCTAGTTCCTAGGAAGGCATCCCATTCATTGGGCTTTGGCTAACCAATCAGCCACCTTGTTCGTATTTTGATTACAATGGGCTAAAGTAAGACCCGAAAAATCTTCTAGTTTGTGCTTGGCCTAGTCCACTAAAGGCTGCACCTCCCAACTTAGGGTAGCTGAATTGAGAACCCCTTCCACCAGTGTACTACAATCAGAGTGTATGTGTATCTCTCTTTCTGGTCTATTCGGGGCAAGCTTTGAGGAGATAAAATCTAGGGTTTCAACCAATGTTTTTGCCTCTGCTTGTTCAGCTGATTTCACCTCTATAGATTTAGTAAACCCATCAATGATTCTCCCAAGGGAGTCCCTGCAGATACAAGCCACAGCTCCTATCGAGGGGGGGTGTTGTTGCTGGGTGTCTGAAATGTGGCCGTCCTCCTCTATGTCCAGATCTGGGCTTGTGAGTAGTTACGACCGCCAACAGATTCGGAGCTGGCGTCAGAACGCTATGTGGACGGGGGTGCTAAGAAGGCTCAAAGGTGTGGCTAGGTGGTTCGGAGCTGCCGTTAGCCACTTCTTTTCCCAGATTGATCCTGCCCCTTTGCTTGACGTCCACAATGCTAGACAGAGAAGGGATGGCTATAGCCTACTTGTTGTGTATGGATTGAGCAGTTCATCTAGCCTTCCTGCAGCTATAAGCCACAGCTCCACTCGAGGGGGGATGTAGCTACTTGTTGCTAGAAAAGCTATCGTCCTCTTCAAAGTTCAAATCTAGGCTCGTGTGTTGTTTACAGCCGCCAACAACCTATCTTCTTCACAAATCCTTCCTTCCCCCTATGACCTGCGTCAGAGCTGCTGTGCAGACGGGGGTGTCGTGCAGATTCAGAGGTGATGTTGGGTAGTTCGAAGTCGTCATCAGCCACTTCTCGATTCAGATCCATCCTACCCCTGTGTTCGGCATCCAAATGGCCGGACAGAGAAGGACTAGTCATACCCCTTTTGTTGTATATGGAGCGAGCATTTCGTCCAGTCGACCTTGGGAGCATTGATGAAGCAAAGGTGTTGTTGTCGTCGCCATGCTTCTTGCTGGTAAGATCGTGGCGCGTGGGTAGTTGAAATTCGCCGTCAGCCGTTTCGCTCTTCAGATTCATCATTCCCTTGTATTTAGTGGCCGATCTATTTGGCATTAGAGGAAGGTCCAAGCCCTATGTGTTGTGGGTGGGTCGGGCTTTTCGTTTGGTTGGGTGCCGGGGACGCCACTCACAGCTGCGTGCATCCCATGCTGTGTGGAGACCTTTGTTTGTCGTGGAGGGTATCTTTCTAGTAAATGGCCCAACAGGTGCATCTCTTCCCTTTTCCATTTTCTTTAATAAAGTCCACGAGAGTGTGGGGACTTCCATGTGCAATTGTTTGTTGTCCTTTGTGGATGTTGTCCAAAAGGTAATATTTTTTTTTCTTCGTGCAAAAATGACTTATGATAAAGATTATGTTGTTGTCATAGTTTGCTATGATGAGGATTTTGTGATTGGGGAGGATGAGTGGGAGTATGAGGGTGGAAACGAGGGCACCATTTTTGTTTATATAAAGAAGGCATCATATATATGATTTGTTAGGGATATAATGACCTATTTGCCTTGTAAAGTACATAAATTGTTGTATTATGTTCCTGAGAAAGGCTTGAGAGATGGTTTGAGAAACTTAGAAAATGATAATGGTTTTAGGGATGTCATATACCATTATCTTCATAGCGAAGAGGTAAAAGTATACGTTGAGTACAATAGTAATAGTGAGGATGAGGATGATGACAGAGAGAACACCCAAGTAGAAGAAGGGGGAGATGGTATTCAAGCTAGTACTAAGATTAGGGTTGAATGAGGGTAAGCTAGACAAGAATGGGAGGAGAGGGACGTAGATGCAGTTCACCAAAGTAATGATGACATAGGTGATGTCATAATCATTGGATTGGATTGAGAAGTAACTAAATCCAGTGATGATGACGATGAAAGGTTGCTTGTTGAAAATTTCTTAAGTGATGACGACAACCGGGAGCTTGCACAGTTAAAGAAAAAGCAAAGGGATTTATTGTCAAATAAGTTCGTAGCTTTGCAAGTAACTAATGAAATTTCAAATAGGGCCAAAGGCCCTACAGATGTTGGCATTGCTGGCAAGGAGAATAATTATGAAGAAAGTATCAAGAATGCTATTTCCCAAGATAAGCTTGAAGAAGATTAAGGAGTTCTGCATAAAAGGAAAGTAAGTTCCCTTCCTATGATCCATCTGTTGCCTCTCCTACTTTGTCGGTATGTATGAAATTTTAAGATGCGAAACAATTTAGGGAAGCTATATTGAAGAACTCCATTTCTGCACAAAGGAATATTAACTTCATTAGAAACACTAAGACATTTGTAAAAGCTAGGTGTTCGTAGTAAAATTGTCCATGGATAATCTACGGCGTATTTGTTAGGAGAAGTGGATCCTTCCGAATTAAAGCCTACCAAGAAAAACATACTTAATCCATTAATTTTGAAAATAAAAGGGCAATAAGTGCATAGTTGTCAAACCACTTCTTCAATCTAATCAAGTTGATGCTCGAGATGAAGAGTATTGAGTTCAGGATGTTGGTGAAGGAGCATGTAGGCATCAATGTATCCAAGAATCAATGCAAAAAATTGAAGCAAAATGTGATAAAGATACTCATTGGTTAGTATGGCAACAAATATAGACAATTATGGGATGAAGAGTAGAGTGTATGTAGAGGTCGTGGAGAGACCATTTCTTAACAGTGGGACCAAAATCGATAAATTCTATGTGTGCTTCAATGCATGCAAACGAGGATTTTTTTTTAGTTGTAGACAGATTATAGGATTAGACGGCTATTTTTTGAAGGGCTTGTAAAAGAGAAAATTGCTTGCCTCACTCGGAAGAGATGCAAATAACCAAATATTTCCACTAGTTTGGGCTATTGTGAAGGTAGAGAACAAGGACCATTGTCCTTGTTCCTAAAAAATCTAATGACTGACCTGGAGATAATAAATGGGGAATGGTGGGCATTCATGAGTGACCAACAAAATGTAGTGTTTGCTTTTTGAAAAATCTGGTCAATTGTTTACTTTTTGATATAAAAATGTTATTTGCTTATATTTCTTATTTAGAATTATTGCAGGGATTGGTTCCGGCAGTAGCTGAGTTGTTGCCCTATACCTAACATCAAATGTGTGCGAGGCACACATACGCAAATTGGGAAAAGGCTTATTAAGGGGATAAGTTGCAGTTGCAATTTTGACAATTAGCAAAGAGCATGAATATGATTGATTTTAAGATGGCCAAAGAAGAACTGCTTCACTTGACAAAGGAAGGTTTTGATATATTATTCCAAATAGAACCGAAGTATTAGTATAGGGCATTCTTCAATGAGAAATTTAAGTGCAATAACATCGACAACAATATATGCGAAGCATTCAATAGGAGTGTAATAGATGCCAAATGCAAACCATTCATCTCGATGCTTGAAGATATACAGGTTATGGTCATGACTCAATTACACAAACAAAGAGACGAGACTGCAAAGTGGACTAGGCAATGTGGTCTTAGGATTGCCAAGAAATTGGATGAGAACTTAGCTACAAGTAGGTTTTGTCATCCCATTTGGAATGGGGATGAAAGATATGAGATAATGAAGGGTTCCGATAAGTATGTTATCCATTTATGTACGAGGAAGTGTTCATGTAGAGTATGGCAACTAAGTGGAATTCTTTGTGCACATGCCATATGTGCCATCCAATTAAAGGGCCATAACACAGATGATTACATTGATGATTGGTACAAGAAACCAAAATACCTTACTTCGTACCAATTCATGATGCAACTAATCAGAAGTAGCAAGTTCTAAGAGCCAACAAATTGTGAAGCACCTCAACTTTCACCACTAAAGAAGAAAATGGGAAAACCAAAGCGAAAATGAAGAATGACAGAAGGGGAGGTCTTAGGTCAGTGTAGGATGAATTGGACAGGTGCAAAGATGGCGTGCTCTTATTGCCATGTAGCAAGGCACAATACTAAAGGTTGTCAATTAAGGAAGCAGTAGGAACAGTTGAAGCCAGCCGAAGGGCCTAGTAAAGGGACAGTTGGAGAAGAAACCTAGTAAGTCATGACATTTGTGTTTGTGTTACTTTATGGTTTATTATATAAAAAAATGTACATAGATACAATTATCCTTGTATATAATTTATTTGTTAGGTCGCGAGAATGACACATGAAGGATTGGCTGAAGCCCTTACTATACCCGAAATTGAAGGGCCTATTCGAAGAAGGTAAGGTAGAAGATAGCTAGTTAAAGGATAGGCTGAAGCAACTGAAGGGCTAGTCAAGTCGACTATTGTTCAGTAGTAGAGAAAAAAAATACCAAGTAAGTTCAATAATTTGTGTTTAGTTTTCCTTTACATTATTATATGGCACAATATTATATTTATGATGTCATTTGCCTCTTTCTCAGATTCAAAGAAAGCAAGCTAGAGCTCAATTGCCAACAGAGGGCCCAACTCAAGGGCCACCACAAGATCCATCACAAGGGTCACCACAAAGGCCATCAGAGGGGTCATCACAAGGGCCACCACAAAGGCTAACAGAAGGTGTCAATGAAGCTGAAGGGCTAAATAGAAGAACAACCAGAAGAAGGCTAAGTTAAAGGACAGCTACAAGAAGGCCATTTAAAGGATGCCTAGCTAAAGAATTGGTCGAAGAAGCCTCTATTATAGCTAAAGGGCCAAAACAAAGGCCTAAGAAATCATAGGGGAGAAGAAGAGCCAACAAATCACAAGTACTTGAAAGGGACGGTTCATTCAAACAAGAGGGGCTCTTGGGAAAATGCTAAGATAATATGGTTATGACCTTTATACAGATGAGCATACTGGAATAATCATTATTAATGTAAGTTTTATTGGTTGTATTTACTTTAATTTATAGTGCAAACTTTTGCTGATAATTGAGTTTTCTTTTTGTAGCTAAGGAAAAGTTCGGAGGTTTTTATCTCTCATGACCCAACTCAAGAATCAACAGCTGCACCAACAAAAAAGAAGACATTGGCCGTGCCAACAAAAAAGAAGAGTAAGAATCCAGTTGTAAGTCCATCTGAATCAATTTAGCCTACGACAGTTGCATCTCTTTCTGAATCAGTTCAACCTGGGACAATTGCAGCTCCATCAAAATAAGTGTATCCTAAGACAGTTGAAGAAGAAGTCGCGTGTCAAGTTAGAAAAAGTGCAAGAATCATGAATCAAGTGAAAGGTCCATCAAAAAGAGCTCGAGTAGGAGATGTTGTGCATATTGATTGATGAGATGGGACATGATAGGGTTTGTGGGGCTGATGAGTCAATTGTTTTGTTTATAAGTTGCTATTGATGTTTATTATTATTATTTTTTTTTATAGTTTGTCATTGAATTTGTGAGATTTAATTTCAATATCAATTGAACGATCTTGTTGTTAGTTATATGCCCTAGAGCAACCATGTAATAGTTACATGTTAGGGATTTCGATTGTGTTGTCAAATTAATGGCAAAGACGTATTCATTCATTTGTCCGATTATCTATATGTATCATTCCATAAGATCAATTGTGATTGGACTTATTCTTGAGACGTTAAGAATATGCGTAATGGGTTCACAGTTAAACTGAATCTTTTAACCATTCCTAGTCAATGGATCATTGAGTGGATATTATTGATCCTGTTGAGACCAATGTGTTCTTTAGCTTCACCATTAAGTATTGGATGCTTAAGGTAATGACGAGTCACGAGTCATTGGGTATTATGATGCCCAAGTTAGAACACAGGTGCTTGTAGTAGACAAGTTCACTGAACGTGACATACATAGAACAATTGGCAACATGGAAACTTTTAGCGAGGTCAATGACTAATCATTCTTGCTCTAGCTTGTGTAAATAATCCTTAGAGCTGATGCACAGTGCTAACTTGTGTGTTGAACAGCTATGGTTCACAAGGTATGCATATTGGCGGCTCATTGATCTGTCTCTATACCTAATGGTCATAACCCGTTCACTTACGAAGTTACACGTTTGCACAACATGAAATATGTCTCTTTGTTACATGCAAGGTATAGTAATGATGTCTTATAGGATCTAATTGTGACACTGCATTGAAATCCTCAGCGGGGGTTGTAACCAAGAATAAATTGTTTATGTCTCATATAAAATGCAGGTCAATTAGGTTTGTGCATATGATCGAATTGGTGACTTGACAAATATTTAATGGTCATTGTTTGATCAAGACATGGTAAGATAGAGGGATTGAATTACATTATAACTAGAGCTGACTGGTTCATTATGTTCTTAAAGCATTTACACTGTCTAGGTAGCCGTGACATATTGCTAGATGTCAATCATGACTTGTAGAACCTAGAGATTGGTTGGGACAATCAATTCTCTTGGGAGTACTAATGTGTTAGTGCAAGTCTTACTGCCAGCTCAGTGATGAACCTAGGGATGTCACACACCATAACCAATTCACTCGATCGGACACAGCCCACCCACGAGATGTTCTCTTGCTCACCCAACTTTTGGAAAAAGTAGTCAACAACTTATTTGAGAAGTTATAGACCAGCTTCTGGAAGAAGTAGCTTCTAGAAAAAGTAGTCATAACTTCTCTGAGAGGTTAAAAACTAGCTTCTAGAGGAAGTTAAATGTTGACTTCACTAAGACATTATAAATAGAGCAGAGAGAGGGTGAGTGGGTTATGTTAAGAAAAACAAAGAAAGTTCAGAGAGAGAACTATATGGTTAGCAAACGGTTGCTAACTACGTGCAGAGGATTGTCTCCATAAGATTGCTAGCACAATTACAGTGGTGATTACCTGCAAGCCCTCTTTCATTCGAGGTGTGTTGGTGGTGTGTCTAAACTAAAGGCCCGACATTTGTGGGGCTCGAACTAAATAACATTTGAATCAAGTCATTTAAAGCACACTTCGAGAGGTAATTCGTGAAACCCTCATTGATATTATGATTTTTGATTAAAACACACGAACAACGCCTTTGGAGGAACATGTATGGTATAATTTTATATTTGCTTCTGCTGCGTTTATGTTTATTTAGCCTATATATGTTCCGTAAAATCCCAACACTTGTTGCTTGTCATGTTTGCCTTTTTCATTTTTTGGATTCTGCTTTTACTTACTACTTCTAGTGGTAGGTCTATGGTGGTGACTAGGGTGCTCATGTTGTCACGCCCCGAACCCCGAGTACGCGAACATCTTTGGGCAATGAATTAAAAATGTGACGTCCCAGAACGCGTCGCTGACCCATTCCTTTTCATCTTTCAATTATACGCATGCGGAAGCAACTTAAATAAACACTCAGTCAACCAACAAAAATAGGGATAATAAAACACAATAACGATTTCCCAAAAACAACGATTTATTTTCAACTGGTTAACCCAAGGAGTTTAATATGTACAAGCCTACCACAAAAAAGAAACTCTTATGTGACCTACAAGGAAAAATGGTCAGAAGGTCAGGGTTAACTTCTAGCTACACAAACTCCAAACACCTGCCCTAGTATCCAGGCACAAAGTCATGCACGTAGGCAGGTGGGTTCGGCTCCCCGGGCCCCTCCAGCTCGGAATCTAGATTCATCATGACACCGTCAAGGATGTCAATATCCATGGGGTCACAATCTTGCCCTCCCACGTTTCCGACAGGCGGTCCATCAAAATCATGAATGGGACCAATCTGATCACCATTCGTCTCCCTAATGAACCATGCCTTGAAATTGTGGGGCACCACATGTACAAACCCCTTGTCTACCCACACCGTTGTAACCACTAGCTCGCGAGAACAGTCAGTCCCAAGGATGGGATATAGAGTGGTCTACACCTCCATGTCCCAAGGGACCCTAAAACGCATAGGGTGACACTCCATACTACAAACCCGAAAATATTTGACAACGACGGGGTGAGATAAAATTTCAACGAGTTAAGTCCCTAAGCCTCGATTAGGATGTGAATTCACCTCCAAGGCAGCCTAAGCACACACGACACATAAACTCACATCGCCTCGGCACATCCCTACATATTAGCACGTCTCGCACAGCAATAGTAGTGTAACATGCATAAATAACAATCATAACACATACCAAAATTTTATGCGCATTGTCGCCACACGTGTTCCAATTATTACAACTCCTCGGGCCACGGCAACCACAAGTGTCGGCGGTCTTCGGGCATGACCAAGCATCATCCCGTCCCATCGGGCATGGCATCGTCTAGAACCTCTGCCTAAACGGCATTCCATAAAGGAGCTTTGGTTCGGCTTCAACTGCAACTCAGCATCTGGACCCCCGCCAGGCATCCGATAAAATCGGGCATCGTCCCCAACTCTCATTGGGTGACGAGTTCGATTAAATGATCACTCGAGCACACCATCAATCAAGCCAATTTCTATTGCCATTAATTAGCCAAGAACACAATATTTCGTTTTCAAATAATAAACTTGGGCAACTTCTTTTTCTTTAAAACTCTCGGGAAAAAATCGTACGTGGTCACGTATTTGAAATCAACCCGTCAAACTTTGCACACTTCTATTTTAAAACCCTATTATTTTATTGGGCACATAAAATTTGGTGTCCAAACCGATACCTCATTTTTTTTTTTTTTTTTTTTTGTATTTTCTTGCCCAACAACCCTTTTTAAAATATTGGATAAAGCTAAAACTCAATTAAATAATCTAAACATGATTAATTAAACTAATCGAAATTATTTACACTAATCGTAATTAAATCTAATATAAACTATCCTAAATCGCAATTAAGAATAAATTAAGATTAACTAATACTGATCGCTAGCAGAACTTAACTAACCACCCCCTAAACACAATCAACGCCCTAATCCATGATTAGGAAATTAACTCACGGGTTTTCAACGGTGGCTCGCGGCAACGGCGACGTGACGGCATCGAGAACATGACGCTCGCGGCTTGAACGGAGGCTCGACGGTGGCGGTGGCGGCTCCTCAAGCTCTTGGCCACCTAGGGTGGCTCGGCTTGTTGGTGGCCACAGCGGAGGTGACGGACGACGCGAGCGGGCAGTGGCTGACGGCCATGATGGAGGTGGTGACCTACAGTGGTGCGGCCAAGGCGGTAGGGGTGTTGCTGGCAGATGGTGGAAGTGCTGGCAATAGTGGAGGTGCTGGCAGTGGTGGCTGGACGTGGGGTGAAGGTGGCATGGTGGTGGAGATGTGAGATGAGATGGAGAGAAGGAGAATTGAGGGAATGGGGAAGAAGGCGTGAGGGAAGAAAGAAAATAAAAGAGGAAGAAGAAGATGGTGGGCTATCTGCAGAGGAAGGAGAAGAAGTAGTGTGGGGGAGGGAGAGGAAGAAGAAAGAGAGAGAGAGAAGAAAATAAAGCAAACAAAAGATTTCTTAAGAAAATATCCTAAAAACCCATCATCACATTCTATCTACGTGCCTCAAAAGTCTTCTAAGCCTATCTTTACCCTCCCAAATTTCTTTTTAACTCTAATTTCTTAAAAACTAAAGCTTTTGGGCAGCAAAATTCCACTTGGCCTCTTCATCCGAATTTCTTTTCCTTTTTCTTTTTGTCGGAAAATCCCTTTTTTCCGAAAAATTTCGAAATCCTCGAAAATTTGGCGAACAATGAGACGACATCCAATAATTAAATCACGAAACCCTCGAAAGTCCGATACCCAAAATCGAATTAAATTTCGTTGTTAAAATCGATCGAACGTGACTTTAGTACGACCTAATCTATCGGGTAGTTTTTAGGGGTTCTCGCGTGTTTGACCTGTGGTCGATAGCTTTCAACCCACGTTTGTGCATCTTCGAACTGTAGACTCAGTTGTCATGTAATCGCGAGGGTTCAATTACGTATCCTAGATATAATATCAATAGAAAATCGATTTATTGCCGTTCGACACGAATATCGTAATCATGCGAAACCACCCGCAATTCGACTACGTAATTCCATTGAATCGGCTTATATCCATTCGCTAATTGATTTATAATAGTGTAGCATTGGCCCTTGTTAATTATTATGGTTGAGCGGTCAATTTCTGATCGAATTTTCTAGTCAATCGCATTTATAACCTTTTACGGCCTTACCAAATAGATTAGTTAACTTGTGAGTGATCAGTTCCGAGTAAAATAACCATAAGCGCATCGATGAAATAACCATTTCATATATTCGAAACATGGGCCAAATTTCGAGACGTCACAACTCTTCCCCTCTTACAAAAATTTCATCTTTTGAAATTTAAACCACTACAAGTCCTCAACAAAAAAGGTTAGGGTGTTGACGTCTCATCGACTCTTCGCTCCCACATGGTTACCTTTGTTCCATAGTGTTGCCAAACCACTTTAACCAAGAGAATCGTCTTGCTGCATAGCACTTGCTCTTTTCAATCCATTATCCGAACCGATCTCTCCACGTACGACACTCTCTCGTCCATGTCTATTTCCTTGAAATTCAGCACGTGGGTCGAATCAGGTTCATACTTCCTCAACATCGACACGTGGAAGATGTCATGCACTTAAACAAGTCTCGGTGGCAACGCGAGATGATATGTCAAAGTCCCAATTCCCTCCAAAATTTCAAAGAGGCCAATGTACCTTGGGCTTAGCTTTTCTTTCTTGCCAAAACGCAAAGTCCCCATCATCGGTGACACTTTGAGGAATACCTATTCACCTACTTAGAACTCCAATGGTCTATGCCGCTTATTTGCATAGCTCTTCTGATGACTCTAGCCAGTCTTGAGCCTTTCTCAAATGACTTTGACGGCGTTGACTGACTGCTAAACCAACTCTGGGCCCATAATCTTACGCTCTCCAACTTCATCCTAATAGACATGAGTCATGCAGGCCTTGCCATACAACGCTTCAAGTGGTGCCATCTTGATACTCTGCTGATAGCTGTTATTATAGGCGAACTCAACTAGATGAAGCTATTCCTCCCAGCTTCCTTTGAAGTCCAATACGCAAGCTAGCAGCATGTCCTCGAGGGTTTGAATAGTCCTCTCAGACTGACCATCCATCTACGGATGATAGGCCGTGCTATACTGCAACTTCATCCCCAAGGCGGTTTGTAAACTTTTCCAAAAAGCTACCGTAAACTTTGGGTCTCGATTTGATGTGATCATCACTAGCACTCCATGAAGACGAACTATCTATCGCACATACAATTCAGCGTATCTGTCTAATGCAAAGTCCTTTTGTACGGCAATGAAGTGAGCAAACTTCATCAACCTGTCGACTACAACCCATATGGAATCATTACCTCGCTAACTCCTCGACAATCCCATAACAAAATCCATTGTGATATGTTCCCATTTTCACTTGGGAATCTCGAGAGGTTGCGAAAGTCCTCTAGGCTTGCAATGTTGTGTTTTCACTTGTTAGCATGTCAAACACTTGGCAACATGTCTGGCGATATCTACTTTCATACCGTTCCACCAATAGTATTGGCGTAGATTCTGATATATCTTTATGCTGCCCGGATGAATGCTATAACTACTACGATGAGCTTTTGACAAAATTTCCTCATTAAGCTCAACATTGTTGGCCATGCATAATCGTCCACGAAACTTTAGTATTCTGTCCTCAATAACTTGAAAGTCACCTTTCCTCTTTTCCGTATCCTCCTGCAAAACTTTTTGGATTTCAGGGTCTGTCAACTGCAACATCTTAACCTTCACCTGCACTTCCGATTCAATTCTGAGGGTAGCCATGAGGCTTGAAAGATGACATACCTCAAACTTGAAATCTGAATCTCGAACCCCTTCGAGTAGGATCCACTCCTGAATCATTATCTGCGCAATTGACGACTTCCAACTTATCGCATCCGCGACCTTATTGGCATTTCTAGGATGATACAAGATGTCGCAGTCATAGTCCTTGAGAAGCTCCATCCAACTATGTTGGCTCATGTTCAACTCATTTTGAGAGAATAAATACTTCAGGCTATGATGGTCTATAAAAATCTAGAACTTTTCTCCGCATAAGTAATGTCTCCAAATCTTCAAGGCAAAGATGAGCGCTGCTAGTTCCAAGTCATGCGTCGGATAATTGAACTCATGAGGCCTCAGCTGACGGGATGCATATGCAACAATTCTCCCATGTTGCATTAAAACGCAGCCCAATCCTCTATATGACACATCGCTATAAATCTCATATCCTCCAAGACCAGACAAAATCGTCAACATGGGTGCGGTAATCAGCTTTTTCTTGAGCTCATGGAAACTGCACTTGCACTTATTCGTCTATTCGAACTTCTCTTCTTTCTTCAACAATCATGTCAAGGGCATGGCTATCGTAGAAAATCTTTCCACGAATCGTCTATAATAGCCTGCCAATTTCAAGAAACTTCGGATCTCCGTCACCGTTGTTGGTCTCGGCCAATTTATAACAGCTTCAATCTTGGTCGGGTCCACAAAAATCCCTTCGCCAGAAATCACGTGACCTAAGAAAGTTACGCGAGTTAGCTAAAACTCATACTTACTGAACTTGGCGTATAGCTTGTGTTCTCGCAAGGTCTGAAGCATATCCTTAAGTGTTGTTCATGCTCCTCTAGACTTCTCAAAGACACCAAGATGTCGTCGATAAACACAATTACGAACTGGTCCTAGTACTCCTTGAACACTCGATTCATCAAGTCCATGAAAGCAGCTGGGCATTGGTCAGACCGAATGGCATTACGATGAATTCATAATGGCCATAACGCGTACGGAAAGCCGTCTTCGGTATATCCTCATTCTTAATCCTTAACTGATGGTAACCTGTCCTCAGGTCAATCTTGGAAAATATCGAAGCTCCTTATAGCTGATCAAACAAGTCATCGATCATCGGTAATGGGTACTTGTTCTTAATCATTACTTGGTTGAGTTGTCGATAGTCGATGCAAAGGCATAACGAACCATCCTTCTTCCTTACAAACAAAACTGGTGCTCCCCAAGGTGATGCACTAGGATGAATAAATCCCTTGTCCAACAACTCCTGCATGTGCACCTTTAGCTCCTTTAACTCTCGTAGCGCCATGCAGTAAGGAGCCTTAGAAATTGGCTCTGTCCTAGGCTCAATCACGAACTCTATCTCATTTTCTAGGGGCAAACCAAGCAACTCCTTAGAAAACACATCAGAAAATTCTTGCACTACGGCGATGTCCTCCATCCTTAGCTCCTCAACTGACGTATCAATTACAGCTGCCAAATAACCTTAGCAACCCACCTCCAGCAATTGGGTTGCCTCAAGTGACGAAATTAAGGTAATCGAGGGTCCTACTCGATTTCCAACAAACTCAAAACTTTCACCCGCTAACGGGTTATACTAAATCGCTTTACGATAACAATCTATGGTAGCTTGTTGCTTGGTGAGCCAATCCATACCAATAATCACGTTAAAATCAAACATTGCTAGCACAATCGAAACTATTCTTTCCTCTCGATCACCAATCACTAACTTGCAACTAGGACACCTTATCGCAAACAACACTCTATCCTTTAACGGGGTGGATATACTAATGATTCCTTCCAATGGTTTTGAACTTAACCCTACTAATTTAACAAATTGCTCAGCAATAAATGAATGTGTGTCTCCAGAATCAAATAAAGCATAAGCAGCAATGGTCATTCAACGAGATCGTACCTGTAACCACGTTCTACGAGTCTTCCGCCTCCCTTCGAGTGGCAGCATACACCCTTCCTTGCATCAGAGGCCTACTCAAAATGCCCTACTGTGCGTTTTGCGACACACTCTTCGTTGTCTGTCCTATCTTCAGTAGTGGTGCCTATGCTCCCATGGGTCTACGCAGGCAGTTCTTCACCTGATGGCCGTGCTGGCCACATCCATAGCACGCTCCCGTTCTAGCAGGACACAGGGTTGGTCCATGTTTCTTCCACAAAATCGGCACACACCATTCGAGTTAGGTGCCGACTTTCCAATTCCACTCTTTCAGTTGGGAGAAATGGAATACTTTCCTCCCGTCATTAGCCTCTTCACAAACCGATTGTTATCTCTATTGGGCACAAACCACAATCCAGATGCAACGGCCCGCTCATTCAGATTCCTCTCAATCAGTTAGGCCCTCTCATACAGTTCATCATAGTCCTTGAGATTCAGTGGCACCAGCAGGTCTTTAATCTCTGGCTTCAGACCATCTCTGAACCTCCTTGCCTTGTCCACCAGGTCCTCAATTAACCTCGGTGCATACTTTGACAACTCGGCAAACTTCGCCTCATATCGGTTCGCAGACATCTAATTTTGATGGAGACACCGGAACTCGGCCATTTTCTGTTCCCGCGCACAATCCGAAAAATACTTTCCGTAGGAGGCCTCAACGAAAGCATCCCACTCCAGGACAGTACCTTTGGGAAACACTCACCCTTTGGTGGCTTCCCACCAAGTACTCGCGTTACCTTGCAACTAGTAGACAGCCACGACTACCTTGTCCTCTTCAGAGCACCTTAGCAATGCAAAAACCTTCTCTAATTCTCAAATCCAGAAGATTGCAACCTTAGGATCACCCGCTCCAGTAAACCTTGGTGGCTTTAGTTTCAAGAACTACTCCACCAGCTTATGCATAAGCCGCTCACCATTCCCATTTCCAAGTGGGACTTCAACAGGTGCAGCGAAAACAGCAGCAACAGCATTAGCAGTAGCAGTGGTGGCGGTAGTAGCAGCAATGGCAGCGGCAGTAGCAGCAGCTTGGTTCTAAGCCTACTGACCAGTCATGTTCCCTAAAGTCTTTAGCACTTGCACGATCCCATCCAACCTAGGATCACCTAGTACTCCTCCTCCAGCGCTGGCCTAAGGAGGTATTCTTTCCCTAGCACTAGCCTGAGCCGGTGCTCTCCCTCTGGTACCAATCTGAGTTGGTGTCCTTCCCTAAGTACCAGTCGAAACTGCCCTCTTTCGAGGAGTCCTCTAATCAGGATCGCTCATCTTGCAAAATCTTTATAGAACCTGCTTTTTGATTCCAACAAGGAATCAAAAATCTAAGCAACCCACACAAAACAATCAATCAATCATAAGCATAAGCGTAAGGAAAATGTTTTTCCTAACTAACTATCATATAACCCATCACACCTTATCACTCCAAACCTTAACCAGGCTCTAATACTACTTAAACGGGGATGTCACACCCCAAACCCCGAGTACACAAACATCCCTCAACGGTTGATTAAAAATGTGACGTCCCAAAACATATCGCCGACCCATTCCTTTTCATCTTTCAATTATACGCGTGCGGAAGTGACTTAAATAAACACCAAGTCAACCAACAAAAATAGGGATAATAAAACACAATAACGATTTCCCAAAAACAACGATTTATTTATCAACTAGTTAACCTGAGTTTAATATGTACAAGCCTACCACAAAAAGAAATTCCTAGGTGACCTATAAACAGAAAGGGTCAAAAGGTCAAGGTTAACTTCAAGCTACACAAACTCCAAACACTTGCCCTAGTATCATAGTACAAAGTCATGCATGTAGTCAGGTGGGTACAGCTCCTCGGGCCCCCCTGGCTTGGAATCTGGATTCACCATGACACCATCAAGGATGTCAATATCCATGGGGTCACAATCTTGCCCTCCCACGTTTCCGACGAGCAGTCCATCAAAACCATGAAGGAGACCAATCTGATCACCGTTCGCCTCCCTAATGAACCATGCCTTGACATTGTGGGGCATCACACGTACAAACACCTTGTCTACCCACACCGTCGTAACCACTAGCTCGCGAGAACGGGCAGTCCCAGGGTAGGATATAGAGTGGTCTCCACCTCCATGTCCCAAGGGACCCAAAACACACAGGGCAACACTCCATACTACGGACATGAAAATATTTGACAACGACAAGGTGAGATAAAATCTCAACAAGTTAAGTCCATAAGTCTCAATTAGGACGCAAATTCGCCTCGAAGGCAGCCTAAGCACACACCACACATAAACTCACGTCGCCTTGGCATACTCCTGCATATTAGCACGTCTCGCATAGCAATAGTAGTGTAAAGTAGAGTAACGTGCACAAATAACAATCAGAACACATACTAAAATTTCATATGCATTGTCACCACGTGTTCCAATTATTACGACCCCTTGGGCCATAGCCAACACAAGTGTCACCACATGTCTTCTGGCATGACTAGGCATCGTCTTGCCCCATCGACCATGGCATTGCCCCATCGACCATGGCATCGTCTAGAACCCCCGCCTAAATGGCATTCCATAAAGGAGCTTCAGTCTAGCCTCAATCGAGACTCAGCATCCGAACCCCCGCCGGGCATCCAATAAAATTGGCATCGCCCCCAACTCTCGTTGGGTGATAGGGTCGATTAAATGATCACTCGAGCACATCATCAATCAAGCCAATTTCTATTGTCATTAATTAGCTAAGAACACAATATTTTTGGTTTTCAAATAATAAATTTGGGCAAATTTTTCTTTCTTTAAAACTCTCGGAAAAAAATCCATACGTGGTCACGTATTTGAAATCAACCCATCAAACTTTGCACACTTCTATTTTAAAACCCCCATTGTCTTGTTGAGCACATAAAATTTGGTGTCCAAACCCGATACCTCATTTTTTTTTTTTTTTTTTTTTGTATTTTCTTGTCTAACAACCCTTTTTAAAATATTGGATAAAATTTACAATTGGGCAATTAATAGCACCACATCATACACACAAGCAACCAAAATTACGAACAATCTCGTCCAAGAAAATGAGCATAAAATTCTACTTAACAACTAATCCGTCACTAATTACGCTAATTGCGATTAATTAAGTAAATCACGATTAATAAAGCTAAAACTCAATTAATTAATCTAAACATGATTAATTAAACTAATCGAAATTATTTACACTAATTGTAATTAAATTTAATCTAAACTATCCTTAATCGCAATTAAGAATAAACTAATACTAACTAATACTAATTGCTATTAGTACTAAACTAACCACCCTATAAACGCAATTAACGCCCTAATCCACGATTAGAAAATTAACTCACGGGTTTTTGACGGCGGTGGGCTCGCGATGTTGCGCCCCGATCCTCCAAGCACATGCCCATCCCTCAGTGGTAGATTAAATTGCGATGTCCCGGGACACGTTGCCAACCCATTTCAATTTTTTAATGCACATGCGAAAGCGAATAATTAAATCCCCAGACAACATCGAGCTGGGATAGAAAAGTAGGGCCACAAATTTCGAAAACCACAACACACCTTTATACAACACAGACTAGGTCATATATACAAGTCTAGTCTATATATACAAGTCTACAAAAGTTGATCCTCAAACGAGCTGTCCTGTAATCAGCTAGCCGGACTCATTCACCGATTCTTCAGTCTCCACAGGAGTTGGGCGGGATGTCGGGTTCTCCACTACGCCATCAGGAGGGTTAGCTAGATTCTTGTCCAAAACAGCATTAATTACCACAGCAGGGATATCAAAAGTCCTAAGGGGATCTAGCCTGACACCATTAGGAGCGTAGCGAAACCACACTATAAATTGATGAGGGAAGACATAATGTGGATGCTCTTCGACTCAGACAGTGGTCACTACAAGCTCATAGAACCAAAAGTTCCCGAGATTAGGATAACTATAGATTCGCTCAATGACTCTCATCAGCCGACCATAACGCTCAGGGGGATTCGCCATCTAAGAACTTGAAAACTTAAGCCCACGACGGGGTGAGACAATGTCTCAACAAATTTACGCCCTAAACTCTAACTAGGAAGGAAATACGCTTAAAGGCTACCTATGCACACAAGAGATAGGTGACTTACCTTTGCCTCAGTCCCTTCCTGCAAGTTAGTACGATTCATATATTCAACGAATCACTTCAATTCGAATCAAATCATCAAATCAAATTGAGTCATCGATTAATCGATGCAATCAATTCCATACCATCAATACCATCTCTCAGTCAATCCATCCAATACTATCTATAAAATTCGATCACATCAAAGACTGCTCACCCTAAGCTGAAGATAGATAGTATAGCTCACCAAAAGCTAATAATAGATATATAATAATGCTCACTAGAGCTGATAGAGTATATTGTTCATCCTAAACTAATATATCAAGGCCCACAAGCTAATATAGTATACTTATAATGCTCACCAAAGCCGTGCGATACTTAATATGCTCACCAAAGCTGTGCGATACTTAATATCTATTATACCTATAAAATAATCGTGTATGGATACACAGTCGGCATTAGCTAAAATACAATAATTTCTTTTTTTATAAAATCCCACTAAAAATAATAGCCCACAAACACATTTTTGGCGCTGTAAACCGATGCTCGATATTTTCTAATTAAATACTAAAATTGCTCGATTTTGGAATAAATTCCCAAAATTACAAATATCAATCAAATAGCACAAATTAGCATCTAGATAAATAAACCAAACACACCATTGCAATCAGCACGAAATTCTAGTCACCGGCTATCCCGGTATAATTTTCGAAAAATAATAAATAGTTAAATAATTACCAAAATTAATTAAATAAATACCAATAAATGCCAAAAAATACAAATTTAGGCCGGAAAAGTCTAATTAAATACTGAAACGGGCCCGGAAAATTTTTGAACCTATCTAGATAAATAATACAACCTATTTAGCTGCTAATTACACTACTCTAACCACCTAACATGCAATAACGAGTAATTAAATTGCTAATCCGTTCTAACTAACCACATAAAACCCTAATTAACCTAAACTAATCAACCCTTAAGCATAATTAACTCCCTAAGCAGAGATTAGTAAGTAAACTCACCGGTTTAGCGCGAAAACCGGTTCACGGCGACAGCGACACAACGGCAGCCGAAACTCGGGCTTACGACGGTGCCAAAGGAGACCAAATCGAGGCCGAAATTGGCCCCGCAAACTCCCTACTTGAGCTGAAAACCAATTCTACTCAAGGCCGGTCGCGAGTTTTGGCTTGGTAATTTAGGTTGGAACTTGCAAGACTGTTGTGTGTGAATTAGTGAAGTCGTGAGGCGTTGAAAATCTACTGGCATTGGGGTTGAAAACATGGACTAAAGCTGCAGTGAGAGAGAAGATTGTAGGGGGCTTCGGTGGAATGGCACATGGACGTGCTAGCATGAAGGCCCGCGGTCAAACAATCGCTGAAGTTGATTGGCATCTTCGAGGTAGCAAGAAGGAGAGTCGGTGGGGTGGCTTCGGTTGAAGGAACAGTTGAAGGTGGAGCAGGGCGTTGGTCGAGAGAGAGAAAAAACAGAGAGGAAATGAAACTGAAGCAAAAGCCGCGAAGGTGGGAAGCAGCTGGATGTGTGCGAAGGAGGGAGGAGAGAGAGATAGATGTCGGCAGAGAGGGGAAAGGATAAGAGGGAGCCCACAAAGTCAAAGGAATAAAAGGGGAATGGAAGGCCATTGCTAAGTTGTCAGATGGAGGGGGAAACGTGCGAGAGGGAGACACTGAAGGAGGGGGAGGGGAAAATGTTAGATAAAATATCTTATACTCAGCAATTCTTGGTCCCACAAGCTCTCATGCACTTCCCTATTGTCCCCTAAGCCTTTATGCACATACAAACCCACAAATAGCTAGGTTGATGTCCACATGCTGCAGCCCCCATGCAAGCCTACGAATTTCACTCAATTGGACCTCCATTTCTTCAATTTGATGTCCAATTTTGCTGAAGAAGAAGTCCTCACAAATTCCACAACTTCCCTTCACCAAATAACTTACTTTGGTGGCCAAAAATCCCCTCACTATCGCCTCTCTGAATTTCCGTTCTTTTTTGAATCGTTCGAATTGATTTTCCGTAAAAATTTTGAACTCACCGAAAATTCTTCGAAGGATGAGTCGATATTCCTAAAATGACTCGTGACATGACAAAATTTCAATTTCTAAAATTAGATTCAAATTCGCGGTTAATTTCAATTCGGCGCAATTTTAGCGTGACCTAACCTACTAGGTAGCTTTTATGAATTTTTAATGCAACTAACCCGTAGTCAATTATTTTTTAGCCACATTATACATCTTTGACACATTGGCGACTCTCGGTTGTCGTAAAAATCTCGAGATTTTAAATACGGACACAGGGCACCAAAACGACAAAAAAATTGATCTAGTGTTGATCGACGAGAATTTTGCAATTAGGTGAAATCACTCACACTTGACCACATATCTCAGTCGAACCGACCTATCTCTGATCTTTGATCGATTTTTAATTGTACCGTAATGACCCTTGCAGACTAGCACAGACAAGCAGTCAATTCCTAGTCGAATTCTCAAGTCCATTGCGTTTATATTCCCTAACAGCTTTACTTGATAGGTTAGTTATCTCGTGAGTGGCCAACTCAGAGAAAAGAACTATAGGCGCGTCGACGAAAAGCCCAACTCATGCAATCGGAAACAGAACTTGAAAATTAGGATGTCACACGCGGCAATGGCGACGCGATGTCGTCAAAAACATGACGCTCACAGCTCGAACGGAGGCTCGATGGTGGCGGTGGCGATGGCGGCTCCTCAAGCTCTCGACCACCTAAGGTGGCTCGGCTTATTGGTGGCCACGGAGGAGGTGATGGACAGCGCGAGCGGGCGGTGACTAACGGCGGTGATGGAGATGGTGACTGACGGTGGTGTGGCCAAGGCGGTGGGGGTGTTGCTTGCAGATGGTGGAAGTGCTAGCGGTAGTGGAGGTGCTGGCGGTGGTGGTTGGACATGGGGGTGAAGGTGGCGTGTTGGTGGAGATGAGAGATGAGATGGAGGGAAGGAGAATTGAGGGAATGGGGAAGAAGGCGTGAGGGAAGAAAGAAAATAAAGAGGAAGAAGAAGATGGTGGGCTGTCTGCAGAGGAGGGAGAAGTAGCATGGGGGAGGGAGAGGAAGAAGAAAGAGAGAGAGAAGAAAATAAAGCAAACAAAAGGTTTCTTAAGAAAATATCCTAAAAACCCATCATCACATTCTATCTACGTGCCTCAAAAGTCTTCTAAGCCTATCTTTACCCTCCCAAATTTCTTTTTAACTCTAATTTCTTAAAAACTAAAGCTTTTGGGCAGCAAAATTCCCACTTGGCCTCTTCATCCGAATTTCTTTTCCTTTTTCTTTTTGTCGGAAAATCCCTTTTTTCCGAAAAATTTCAAACTCCTCGAAAATTTGGTGAACGATGAGATGACATCCAATAATTAAATAACAAAACCTCGAAAGTTCAATGCCCGAAATCAAATTAAATTTCATTGTTAAAATAGATCAAATACGACTTTAGTACGACCTAATCTATTGGGTAGTTTTTAGGGGTTCTTGCGCGTTTGACCCGTGGTCGATAGTTTTCAACCCACGTTTGTGCATCTTCAAATCATAGATGACCCTCGGTGGTCATGTAATCGTGAGGGTTCAATTGTGTATCATGGATATAATATCAATAGAAAATCGATTTATTGTCGTTCGACGCGAATATCATAATCATGCGGGACCACCCACAATTCGACTACGTACTTCCATCGAATCGGCTTTTATCCGTTCGCTAATTAATTTATAATAGTGTAGCATTGACCCTCGTCGATTATTATAGTCGAGCGGTCGATTTCTGATCGAATTCTCTAGTCTGTCGCGTTTATAACCCTTTACGGCCTCACCAAATAAATTAGTTAACTCGTGAGTGATCAGTTCCAAGTAAAATAACCATAAGCACGTCAATGAAATAACCATTTCATATATTTGAAACAGGGGCCAAATTTCGAGACGTCACACATGTGAATGGTGGTTGCAGTTGGTGAAGCCTAGTGGTGGTGGCGGGTCTATTGTGGGGATTGGATTTGGGGCTTGTGCTACACCTAGTACTAGTGCAAGTGTGCAATGTGCACATCTTGCACTAGATGGTGCTGGTGTAAGCTGATACAAAACTCAGCTTGCATCAACACCTTTTGCAACAAACCCACCACCCACCACCAACAATGGCTGCTAATGATGAGTCTATGGTGGTGGCTGCATGCTAGTGTGGCTACTAGTGGTGGCTAGTGATGTCTAGTAGTGATGAGTCTATTGTAAAGGTTGGGTTGGAGGCTTATGCTGCATCTGGTGCAAGATGCAAGTGTGCAGTGTGCACATCTTGCACCAAGTGGTGCTGGTGCAAGGCACCTAGCACTAACACTTTCTATAGCAGCACACCGCCAGCACAATGGTGGCTGGTGGTGGCTCGAGGTGGTGCCTAGGATGCCTAGTGTGGCTGTTAGTTATGGCTGGAGGTTGATGATGTCCAATGGTGGGCAATGGTGGTGGTTAGTGGTGGCTGGTTGTTAGTGCAATTTTTAGAGGAAACCTACAAAAAAAATTGACACTTAACTGATCATATTCTAAAAACTTGGCACTTAAGTGTTCACTTTTAACCACAAGTGACATTTAAATGATCACTTTTAATAATAACTTGACACTTAAGTGATCATTTTTTATCATGACTAGCACTTAAGTAATCACTAAATACAATTTATGGCATATACATAGGACAATCACTCATGATTGTCCTATGTATATGCTGGTTTGCAGCAAACCAAAGAAGCTGCTGACTAGTTTATATTCAGTTAAACTTATGGCCACTCCATTTAATTCAATGTTTGTTACTGGTTTATATTCATTTCAAGTAAAGAAGTAACCACAACACATTAATCCAATACACATCCATCCTTATCGATTTATATTTATGAACAAGCAAAAACATAATACAAGCAATATTTCATTCACCCATTCCCTTTCATTGACCTCCCCACAAGTACAAGAAGTAGCCCACAATACATATGACAGCATAAACAAAAAAAAAAAAAAAATGCCACAACGATCTTATGGACAACACAAAATTTCTTCTCATCTTCCAAAAAAATTAACCTATATTTGATCCAAAACAAATACATTTGTCCACTCAATTACAATTATGGCAGTTGGAGAAACTTCTTCTCATCTTCTAGTACTTTATATTTCATCATATAGTATGATATACAAAAAAATAGCACCATAATAAACGCTTGATAACACTTCTGTTCAATTTTCATCCTTGAAATTCTATTCTTCAAATGGTTAATCGAAGATGCTTGAGCTTGCATTGAGTCAACATTGTTCAAGTCATCCACAACCGTAGATGGAGGTTGATGTCATCCATCAAGTAGGTCCAATATTACCTATGTAGCTCGGTGAAAGAATTTCACATTGAACCATTTGTTGTATTTGCATTTCGACCCTTCTTTATATCGAGCGTATCCATAGAATTTTCTCCTGGGATTCATTCAAGTTTACGATGTTCTTCTTAGACTCGGTAATCCACAAAAATATAAACACTCACCTTCTCCTTTGCTTTGGTGAGAGGAATTTGAGCCACTGCTAAAAGTCCTACTCTCCAGTTCCAATATTCGGCTATGGAATTCGGGGCAAATCGAATTAGGGTTTGAGCACTTCAATGGGGATTTTGCCCAATTTAAGATTTTAGATTTGAGGCAATTGGGGAAACGGCGTCATTTTGGCCAATTTAAGAGCTTTATTTTGGCTAACTATGGAAACGGCGTCATTTAGGGTGAATCAGAGCTAAGTTAGCTTTCCAACGAGGCACATAGGTGAGCAATATTAATATTTAATTGCCACGTAAGATTTTCGGCGAGGTTCGCCAGAAATGGCACTCAAATATCCCATTTTTCAGAAAACGTGGCACTTAAGTGTCACTTTTGTAATTTTTGGCACTTGAGTGTCCCTTTGTGTTAAGTTTTGGCACTTGGAGTGCTTTTTTGCATTAATATAGAAATATCACAATATGGTTTTAAAGCAGGACTCCCTCTAGTAAGTGTATGGTATGGGGACGAACCATGTGGAAATTGGTAGGCTTATAACGATCCAATCCGACGAGGGTGAGAAGTGGTCATTGGCACTAGAGAGGGCTTGGATAAAGAGCGACTCCTGGTAGACTTCTAGGATGATGAAGGAGGTAAGAATGCACCGAATTGTGCATAGAATAGAGAGAGAGTGTGATTCTAGAATATATATGTGAAAAGTGGAAGGCGCCTTATGACGTGAAGGAAAACTTTACTTTGGAACTCCAAAAGTTAAGCGAGACCATATTAGAGCACTATTAGAATGAATGACTTCCTGGGAAAGTGTCTGCCTATATGCCAAAGGATACTGCGAAAGAAAATGGCACTTTATTTGCTTCATAACGCGCGCACATGCTGTCATTTGGAAAGAGCTCGACTTACGTTTATCTTATCTGGAGTTCTTCCATCGTTAGCACGTGATGGATTTGAGAGTTGGCTTCTAGCTCCAATCGAGTCAATAATTCAAGGGCTTCAATGGCATAAATGCAGTACAAGTTCTTAATAGTCTATTCATAACTAAAATTATTACGTGAAAGGGAATAATGTGGCCATGATTAATTTATTGTAAACTATCTATATAAACGATGTGAAATACTTTGACGATACAAAGTTGTAGTTAATATATTCAATAGTTAATATACTCAGCCCTCGTTCCAATTGAACATGGAGAACCATGTACCGTTGTCGTCATTGCGGTGAGTTGTGCTATGAGATTGGCTCTTTAAGTCCATTAATCATTCATCTTCAATCTTTTCAAACCAGAAAAACATCGCGGTGAAAGAAATAGTTCGAGAAATGGGCATTTGACTTGTTAAACCACTCTTATGACGAAGCACACAATTGAGCAAAATAGATGTCGGCAAGCCTCAAGAAGCTGTTGGACAAAAATGAAAAATTCTCACACTGGTACCCATGATATATTTACTCATAGCTAATTTTTGTCTCGTTAAAAGTTCAAACTATTGTCCAATGACATATTTACTCCAAATTACTTTTCATCTTACAAAAAAACCTAAATCGGTGCTCTTGACTCAAATTTAACCTTCATTAGCATTTCATCCGATTTTACGTTAAAATGCATTTATGTCAACCCATGTGGAAGGAAGATGGTTATAAGACAGATCAAATGAAGATAATGTCAGATTTGACACAGAAAATCCATGTGTCAGCGATACTCGCCTCAAATTGTTTGTGAGATGAAAATTAATTTAAACATGTCATGGGATATCAATTGCTTGATTTTTTTTAAAAGACAAAAATTAGTTTAGCTTTAATATGTAATTAGAAAAATTGATCAAAAATTCCCAAACTTTTGTATGACTGTCAATTTAGTTCTAAACTTTTTGACAACCTCTCAATCTAGTACATTTAGTCAATTTAGGCCAAAATTAGATGACGTAGACAATTTTCACAATCTTTTTAAATTTTCTGACTTTTTTACTTTGTTTCTTTTTTCTATTTCTTTATTTCTTTTATATTTCCTATTAAACTATTCATCTTCTTCCTCCCCTAGCCCTCAAACCTTACTGATGGTTGGCAAAAGCCGCTGGTCATAGGCAAGGGTTGACCTCGCCAACCCTTGCTTGATCTAGCAAGAGCTGCAACTCTCACTTGTGACTAGCAATCGTTGGGTCCCTAGCAACCTACAGAGGAAAAAACATTAACATTAGAATAGGAAAAAAAAAGAAAAAAAAAAATCAAAACATATAAACAAAAATCGCACGCTAACCGTGCCACGTAGTATGACTAGATAGAGCCACTTGGATAAGTCGTTTACATTTCTTTTTTATCTTATAATTCACTTGTGTATCTAACGAGTGGATGTTTTATATTTTAATCTCTCTTTTTCCAAGATATGGGTTGTCTTAATGAGGAAATTATCATCACTAACCAGAGTTTATGAGTTGAAATGGAATGAATATATATGGTGGGTTTTCTACTAATTTTTTTATTTTAATTATTCATTACTTTAATTTAATATTATTGCTAAGTGATTAAATATGTTTGTTGTTTCCTTTGATTTCAAGTAGTTAGAATCCATAGCAATCTTTTTATGGTAATTCAAGAATGAAGTTCTAAAATTCAAATTTTATGTTATTTGAAAAAATTGTTCAAAAAGTCCTAAAATTATTATACTTTTATTTCAATTCAATTATAAACCTTTCAATTTTACCAATTGAGTCCTAAACCTTTTCACTTTTTGTCAATTGAGTCCATCCAATCAATTTTGGCCAAAATTTGCTGAGTGCACGCCGACGCTAACATGGACAAATTTTATTAATTTTTTAATATTTTTTCCAATTTTTAATTTTTTTATGTTTTTAATTTCTTTTTTCTTTTTTCTTTCTTTTTTTAATTTCTTTATCTTTTTTCTCTAACCAATCGCCCAGCCTCCAGCAACCAGCCAAAGGTCACGACCAGCGAGGGTGACCTTTCCTGAGGTCTGCGAGGTCAACCCTCACTGGCCTCTAGCGAGAGTTAACCTTTCTCAAGAACAATGAGGTCATTGGAGGCTAGGTGATCAGCCAGAGGAAGAAAAGGAAAAAAAAATTAAAAATATAAAGATAATACAAAATTCTAAAAAAATATTAAAAAATAATAAATTTTGTCAACGTTAATGCCGGCCGTGCCATGTCGGACGGTCAAGATCCATGTTAGCGAATTCTAGCCAAATTGACCTAATGGATTTAATTGACAAATGGTTGAAAGATTTAGGACTGAATTGGCAAAATTGAAAAGTTAAGATTGAATTGACAAAAGTACAATAGGTTTAGGACTTTTTTGACAATTTTCCCTATGTTATTTGTTTTGAAATTTTTATTGTTTTTTTTTTTTTACGTGTTTACTTTTGTGATTGTTACTTTTGTTGGATGGGGATTCGTATTAGTACATTAACTTTCATTTTACTTGACTAAGAGATTAATTGGACACTTCCCAATTGCTTTATATTTCTGTTTGTTTTGTACCAATATTTTACTTCTCATTGTTTTGTTGTTCTACTATATTGTTGTAACCGCTATTTGTCTCGGTTATAATAAGGCGATGTTTACTAAAGTTCTTTTTTAGATTACAAAAATGAAACAAAAATAAAAATTTAATCGGTTCCCAAGTAGACCCATCCTTGTTGTCCGGTTTGGTTCTTGTAGAGTAGAGAAATGATCCTATAAAATAGGTTCCAAGTTCTAGGTTTGGAGCCGCTCACTCCAGAGAGAGAGAGAGAGAGAGAGATGTTAGGTGTGGTGAGTCTCAAATGTGAATTTGTGACGCATGTTAAAATACTCAGATAAAGATCAGGTAAAAACAATTCGTATCAAACTTTTGAGTATTCATGATATGTAGTAAATATGGTTAATATAACAAAAATTGTAAATTTTATTCAATATAACGCCAACACCTCAATTTTGTTTTTGTATAAAACTATATCCACCGTAAGACAAACACCAAACTTTTTTTAATATCTCCAAAACCCCAAAAGTTGTACCAAGTGAGCACAAAATTCTCAACTATGGTCACTCTGACATAAATTTAGGGTATAAATATTATGAAAAAAATAGTATATTGGTATCACCCGCCGGAAAAGAGGGGGGGAGGTTTGCTAAGAGAAAGAGCAGTTTAGGACATTGGGTCACAATGGGTATATTATAGAGTTTTTCTAAATATTTTCCCTAATAATTACAACCAAATTTACTTATATGAGCTCAAAGTCAGAGACCAGCTCAGGTAAATGAACAAATAAAAGTCCTATATATTCGTTGACGTTCACAATTCATTTATATTTAACTTATTCAACATTGTCTTAGCTATGTCAAATTATTATCCCTAGATTTTTTTAGAGTTAATTAAATAACAAATTTGCTATGAATTATGTACTGTTTCATTATTCGGTATAAAGTTTTTGCTTGGTCTTATAGTTGGCTCAAATTTTGTCTTATTCTATTTGTTATTTAGATCTACTTCGTCTGTAGCGTCCAAGCTAATTAAGTTTCTCCATTCATTTTGGTAACAATTGAGTATATAATCTTCGACTTAATTTTAGAGATTTTGTTTTCTCTAGTAGTGGTCATACTTTAGAGTTTATGTTAGTCATTGTAATATTTCTTGAGAGAATCTTGTTAGTTTGTCTTTTCTTGTCCCTTTTCATTGGGCAATTATAATATATCTTCTACTATTAAAATTAATTAAAACATTGACTGCAATCATTGTGCATTCATTTTCATCAGTAAATTTCATTGTTTGTCCAACTTCCTGAATAAGGATCGTTCCGATTGAAGGCAACGGAACCTCGGATGGTTATTCTTATTATCACTCCTTCCACTACTTTCCACATATTCTCCACAAACTATATCATCTCCAGTCAGATGCCCAGTGCCAAATGGAAAGAGAGGGATCTCAATCTTTCCAATTATCTTTAGTTTATTTATGTGTCTAATTGTTATTTATGTGAGGATGGGTTAGTCTCTTCCTCATTTTTGTTCATCATGTAAACCATCAAAAAGACAAAATGGATAAGAGCCAGCTACAATCTCACTGTTAAGAAGTCCCAAGTTGTCACATATTTTAGATCAAGCTTGGTCCCCACTTTCCATTGTTTCTCAACAAAGGAAGCAATCTTTACTTTGACGCACCCATTGCTAACAAGAATCCAATTTTTTGGTCATCTGAGACAGCAGAGGGAAAAGGAAATGGAAGTGCAAGAGGGAGGAAAAGGAAACTGTGAGTGTGAGGAGAAAAAGTTGGGAAAAGGAGGGGAAAAAGAAAGAAGAAAGAAAAAGGAAATGCATCCACTTTGTCCCTTCAGACCTAAAGAGTGGATTTTGCTAGAACAGGGATTCGGCAAATATTCAAATGTCATAAATATGTTGTTTATATCCTCAAAAGTGAGCATCAAGTTGATGAAGCAAGCCATTATCCAGTGGAGGTGATGATGAACCAGAACCACCACTCATGAAGCAACATATATATATATACACCCACAATATATTAAGTATGCCATTAAAAATTTCAAATCCCGTATATTTCAAGACGTGGAAACAATATATATGATATATGTTATAAAACATATAAATTATATAAATATATATATATATATATATATATATATATAATTTCCTGAGCTCTTAGATGACTAAATTAGAGAGATGGGGGGAAAAGTGGCATTTCTTAATTGGCATCATATAACTTTGCAGGGAACGATGCGGACTAATGTTCCACAATCTAGAAAGAATACTGTTATGAGTTTTAAAAAAAGAAGCAGCAAAAGTTTTAGGTTTGCTTGGCAATAATCAACCATTTTCGGATCCAAAAAATAAATAATTCTCTCATTTAGGGAACAAAGTGCCATTAAAAACAAAACGATCATAGTGGGTGTTTTCTTTTCCCCAACCTCTGTGTGACCTTTGCTTCATCCATGGTTCTTCCTCTGGTACCGAGATGGAGACAGCAGACAAGAGCACTTGAGTTGCGCTGTGGAGGGGACCGTGCAATGAACAAACGTCCATTGATTTTCTTTAAAAGGCCCGGATTTTTAGATAGCGTCTATCGATGACTTGGTCTTAGGTAGGAGCCTATGGCTCAGTCCTTGCTCGACCTATTTGGAAAAATCCAACAGACTGTTGCAGAATCAAATCCCTATAGCTATTCCTAAAGTTGCTCTTTGTACTTTCTTCTCCCAGTTGGAGCTCGATGATCCAATTTATCAAGAAACCATGTGTAAGAAGTCTGTACCACGCTGTGGGTATTTCAAATCTGAGGACGATATTGCTTATTAACATAGAAGTTGGATAGCCAGGGCACGATTTTTTACATGATAATGATGTGCCATTCGTTCGTCGAATTAGACATATTGGATCGGTTGTCTAATATGCGCATCATCATTGAAAATTCATCGCTATACATATGCACATCAGTCTAGCCGATTCAATTTGACCACCTTCGCTATATTTGCCCTAAGCTATGGTCTCGGTGTCTCTGCCGTGACTCATCCAGACAGAATGATAACCAATTGCTTTGTAACCCTCCTTCATCGCATCCGCCATCTTCTCTTGCGCAATAACATTCTTGTCCGCTCTATGTACTTCTCCACCCTCCGGTTGAACTCCTCATCGCTCAATTCCTCCACTGCAGAGGGCCTCCTGTGAAGCACCGCCCTATTGCGCAGCCCGCTGTCGCTCCTGGATGACGATAGCCGAAGCTCTCTCTGAACCCTCGTGGTCACCATTGTTTCTGTCCTTCTGCACTGCTTCGCCGAAGGGACCACTGGTAGTTTCTCAACAACCCGATTGGTCTCTGTGACTTCAGCAGTCGCCTCATCGCGATGGGCCTCTAGATCCGTCGCAGTAGGAGCTGTGTTTTCGCAAACAGGAGGAGATGAGTATAGCACGATCTGTTTGTCAACAACGGTCTCCTCTGGCAATGTCTCCGTCGCTGTTGAGTTCCTTGGGAAGGTCCTCCGGTGAGCAATATACTCATCGTAGACATCGCGCACCGGCCCGCGCTCCGTGTCCTTGCGGGACAAGACGATTACGGTTATGATGATAGCATTGCTGAGGAGGAAGACGGAGAGCGGCTTGGCAAGAAGAGCGACCACACGGCCGAAAGTTTCGCCGGTGGTGGCGGCAGAGAGAGAAATCCCAGAGGAGTAGTACGCCAGCAGGAATAGCGCGGCGCAGATTTCGGAGACGCGGAGGAAAGCATTCAACATCTTGTTTCTCGGGTACCGGCGCAGAGACCTGGCTTTCTCGGCCTTGACCGCGCTGAACTCGCGACCGTCCATGCTTGGTAAGCGTCTCTGTTTTCTCGAGAAAAGACAGAAAGAAAGCGCGACTGTTGATATGGGAGGAACGGACTCGAACGAGGAGAATTATTGGATCAGTGGGGAGTGAGAGTGGAGTGAAGGGAAAGCATAAGGGAGGTGACTGGTGAGAGAGGAAGGTTTTAGTGGCTGCTGGTGAGAAAGTAGGGGAGGAAGTGCGAGAGAGTGGTGGTTTTGGGAGAGATGGAGGAGGAGGAGGGAACACGAACATGAACATTTCTTGGATGTGAGGTTGGGTTTTTATAGAAGAGGCGGTCTCAATAATTCGTACTACCTTTCTTATCAAGGAAACCGAAATGGATAAAAGATGAAATTTAATAAACTGATATTTTTTAGTTATATAAATGCAATAATTGAACACGGCCCAAAAAAAAAAAAAAATGCAATAATTGAAAGATGGTCTTTAGCCTTTGCAAAGAAGGAAATAATATAATAGACATCTACATCTTCTTACTTATAATTTTAAGGAGAACTTTGATAGCACAATAGTTTTTGAGCTACCATGAAAATAACAACTCACAAATTTTTGAAAAAATAAACCCTATAATAATTTATAGTTATTTTTTATTTTTATTTTTTTAGTCTAGAACAAACTATTATTTTCACGTAGATAAAATAAAATGTCAATCAATCATTTCTCTTATAAGAATTGATGCTCTGAACATTAGGCAAACTTCCAATGGGAGGGCAATTCATCTTACTAAGGAGAACTATGCAGCGAAGCCACCATCGGAGTGATTAGCCAAGGGACGGAAGGCTTATTCTCACATGAATTAAAGACACAAGGTGGCCACAACGAGGGTCCTACTTTGTATGCGCTTGCATCATGGTTTGGAGCGTGGTGCACATGATAACAATTTTATTTCTCTATATTTTTTTTTTTTTTTTTTTGTTCTTGAGACAAATTTTTAGCCGAGAAACAGGTTTAGAATAGGAATGAGAAATAAAAATTTTGTACTTTTCTTTTTGATTTAAAAACAAAATAAAAACTCTTTTCATCACTCATTTCCTCCCTTTCATGTGAATTCTCCTTCTCTTATCCCTCACCTTCCTCTCTCTTCTCCCCTCCACCCTCCCATCCCCCATCGCCATCGGGGTGACCTACTCCCTCACCAACTCCACCGTTGTTCCCGACCTCCCCCCATAGCCTAATTGTGTTGCCACCACCATCTCCACTAGGGGTGAGCACAGTTCCCGGAAATAACCGGGAACCAGAGAATCGCACCGAAGGGTTCGGTTTGGTTCCCGGTTCTAGGGAGGCCAATTCCGATTCTCAATTCCCTTTTTCTAGGAATCGACGGTTCTCGGTTCCAGCTCCTATTCCATGAGGAACCGGAACCAAAACCGGTTAGGGTTCCTATACTAAACCTAAAAAGTAAAAGCCCTCTTTAGTCTTCCCGCTTCAATTGTTTACGCTTCTCTCGTTCTCTGCCCAACCCCTGTCCCTGACGCTGCTCACCTCATCCCTCTACTGGACACCGCTGGTCGCCGGTCACCGGTCGCCACTTGTCCCTCTGCTAGATGCTGCTCGCCCCTAAACACTCGCCCTCGACGCTACTTGCCTCGTCCCGCCGCTAGTTGTCAGTCGCTGCTCGTCCTCTGCTGGACGCCACTCGCCCCCAGACACTCACCCACGACACCACTTGCCCCCAGACACTTGCCCTCGATGATGCTCGCCTCATCTCACTGCTGGTAGCCACTCATCCCATTACTAGACGCCGCTCACCCCCATACGCTCTCCCTTAATGATGCTCGCCTCGTTCCGCCGCTAGTAGCTGCTTGTCCCACCATGTCACCCCCAAACGCTCGCCCTTAACGACACTCGCCTCGTCCCGCCATTGGTCACCGCTCATCCCACCATTAGACGCCGCTCGCCCCCAAGCGCTCGCTCTCGACGACACTTGCCTCATCCCACCGTTGGTCGCCGCTTGTCCCACCACTAGATGCCGTTTGCCCCCAGACGCTCGCCCTCAACAACACTCACCTCGTCCCGCCATTGGTCACCACTCGTCCCACTACTAGACACCGCTCACCCCCAGACGCTCACCCTCGACGTCGCTCGCCTCGTCCCGCCACTCGTCCTATCCCACCGCTAGACGCCACTCGTCCCCCTGCTGGATGGTGCTCGCACCCTAGTGACGCCCTTGACGACGACGCCCCGCCCTTGCTTCCCTCGATGCTGCTCACACCCCACTTGCACTGCCACTGGACGACGCTCACACCCCACCGCTGGACGACACTTGCCCCCTTCTTGACCCCGCCCATACCAACTTAGGTAATCCATTCATTCTTGTTCTCTTCTTTTATTGGAATGGGTTGTCATGGTGGTTGTTTCTATGCTTCTACTGGTGCAAGTTTCTTTAAGAAACAAGTCACGACGGGTAAGACTCAGGAGGTCACTATAGCAGCCTATGTTGTTAGATGATCGCAATCACTTATTTTTGTCAACTTAAGGTTGATTTTCTTTAATTTTGTGTTAACATAAAACAGGGGAGATGCTAGTAGGGCCAGCCAACATATTTTTGTCATCATGAAGATTTGTTCCAAGAATTTTAAAGAGGACAGTAAGCATTTGCAAGAAGGGAGAGTAGTTTCTCTAGGAGGATATGGTGAAAAGCTTAATATTGTAAGTATGGAGCTTTCCCTAACATGCTCGGGTATTGCTTTTTTCACCTTTTCTGAATGATAACTCCTAATTTGACATTTTCATAGGTGTCTTTTCTTTCATCAACTATTGCCATGCTTTATATCAAGGCTCATGTCTAATGATTTTTTCTTCAATGTCCTGTTCTCATTGTCAAATAACGTTAATAATTGCTTCCTTCATCGCCCAATAATGGAACAAGTCTTTGGGTCTTGCAATTGATTCCAACTTTGATGGCTTGCATTAATTTAAGATCTGTTTCAAGAGTCGTAGTGGAATTTAACAATTGTTCTCCTTTTCTCTTCATCTTTTCTAGTGGAGAAGATCTTATCATGTATGATGTCTTCCTTTGAAGATTTGTCACGTACTTAGATATAATTCTTGCAGCAAAGCAATTTCCTTCTTGCTTAATATGAGTAAAGAAAAGACTTCTCTCTTTCCATTATTTATGATCAATTTCCCCTTTACTTTTAGTTTTGTTTTATCATCTTATGATGTATGTATTTCATGAAAGGACAGGTCTTTGCAATGAATGGAGACATAAGTTCACGACAACAAAAAACAAGGACAATTATGAAATGGTTGAGAGAGATTCGTTTCACAGCATTTGCTTCCTTGCATGGGGTACTAAATTTAGCTTTTCTTTTTTTGTGCTAAATGATTTACACTTGTTTATCACCCCCCTCTGCCTCCCATGTGTAATGTGATTAAAATTTTAAATATGAAGAATCATTTGAACAATGAATTTAACAATGTGCATCCTCTTATAACTTCTCAGGGTCCCTAGTTGCAAATTATCCATGGGATGGAACGGGGGACAAGAGGTGATCATCTAACATTCCGATTCATATGGTGAATTCGTGGGCCACTTATCTTGATAATTTGCTTGATTTCCCAGCCTGCATGCAGAGCCTATTGTCACTTTGATCTATGTTGTCCTACATGTTATTTGCTAGATGTACTAGGCATTACTTTTTCATTGACCGGTTGTTCTTTCTCTATGTTCGTGAGTTAAATCTCCAGCTAATATGTAGATCAAAGATCTGCTTTGATCTCTAGTTTGCAGCGTGTCCCAAACCTTTTATGTATTACTCCTATGTTAAGTTAAGTCATCTTTCATAGTGACAAAAAAGTTGAAATCATTTAGTTTTAGAAGGACAGCAGAATATAGAAAGGTGCTGCACATTAATCAAAGTTTACATGTGATCTTTTATTGGCCTACTTGATTTGTTGTTTATAACTTTTCATAAATTATTGCTGTAATTATACTTTTACTTTCATATCCTCTATTCTTAATGACTATTGGCAATCCTAAATTGCAGGAGACATTACTTTGCCAGCCTTGATGATGAAGCCTTTCGGTTCATGGCAAGTATATATAGTTGCTCTCACCGTAACATGTCATTAAGTAAATAATTTGAAGGAGGAATTATGAATGGAGCAGCTTGGTATGACGATTTTGAGGTAAATCCATTGTAGCTCATAATATAGAAGTGATGATCTTTTCAGTGTTTTAATCTAATACCTTTGTGAAGTGAACCGCTGGACTTTGCAAAAGAAAAATAGTTCACATTCTAGAATATTAAACACTTATGAGTATTATAGATTGTGTTCGAGCATTATTCTCTTTGATGAATGACTATTTTGTTTATTATTGTTGCATTCATTTCCATTTTTTAAACTAAAAAAAAAAAAAAAAACTGTTGGAACCTAGAACCGATTCTAGAACCTGTGACAGGGTAGGTTAGGATCGGTTCCAGGTTCCAAAAAATGAGGAATCTGTACCAGAAGGTAGGTTTAAGGTTCTAAGCGAAATCTGTAAAGAACTAGGAACTGCTCACCCCTAATCTCTACCCTCAATATCCCCTTAGTCCACCTTCTAGGCTCGACCTCCAAGCTCCTCCGGGCCTTCCTCTACTCCAAAACCTCCCTCCTCCTCTCCATTCTGAACACCCTCATCTGCTCCCTCGTTGCCGAACACTCCATTGCCCTCTCGTGGCTCTACCACCACGTCGTACCCTTCTACCCGCGCTCAGGTCTCGGCCTTCTTTGTTGGCAACAACGTCCTTGACTCACACCCCAATTACGCCGGCCTCCTCGTTCCCGCCCTCCGCAATTTCCAATCTGCGCTTCCCGACCTCGGCATCCACGACGTCACCATCTTGACCACCTTCTCCTTCGTCAATGTGCTGACGACCACATTCCCACTGTCCATGGCCCGATTCTAGGAGCCATTTGCGGGGGCCGTAATGAAGCCCTTGCTCGATTTCCTGAAGGACGCCAACTCTTCTTTCATGGTGAACATCTACCCATACAATCCCTACCAACTTTGCTGCGAGATCTTGCTAGGGTTTGCCTTTCTCATCGTTTTTGTTCTAAGAAATAGAAGTTTCATATTGTTATAAAATGAATTTCTATTCTAGGATTAGAAATAATAAAATTTATTTCTAGCCAAAAATTGTTCTAAACAATAGAACGATCATCATTCGCGCCCTCATTATTCTGAGCATTAGTTATTGCGAGGGTTGCTGATATGCTTGTCCATTCCCACCCTTTTGTCTAGCTAAACCATTGCATTAGTCCAAGTTTTAACAAACTCAATTTTCTTGAAAGCCACCTCAATGATCTCCTCTCTTGGAGGTTACCAAATTAGATGAGGTGAAAATACTGTTGTAAAATTATTATACGTTAGTTACATCGTGAATATAATTATAATTAGTAAAACATACATATTAATATTAATCTAATTCATATGATATAAGCACGGCAATTTCCTATTTATTAACAGAAAAAAATTATAAGATGTCATTATTTGATTATAAGTTTAGATTGTTATATTATTAACAGTTTCCACAATAATTCCTACAATATTTATTAATTTGTTAATCAGATTAATCATATAAGTTACTTTCAGATATGATTAATATTATGCAACTACAGAAAAGGTGAGAAAGAGAATAGCTACAAGCAACTCTCATAACAGTTTTAATTGCAATACCCATTTGACTAGGGGGGTTATATGATAGTTATCATTGCAAACAAAAAGTAATAGACATGTGATGAATTTGTAATGTGCCGTCGATAATGAAAACATGATTCACATAAGGACATTGCAATTTAGGTCAAATCTGTAAGTTAGGATTTAATTATTCACAGCATATGAAATGGGAGTTACGGAGCTCTGCCCAAGAATATGTATATAAGTCAAATATTTTTCCTCGAAACACAATGAGGCTTACCTCGACCCTCGCACGACATTATGCTAAATTCACGTATTTTCACTTCGTCAGATTGATGCTATCCGCCATATCTATCATAAAATAAGTGTAAAACAAGTGAGGACATTCCCTCTTGCATCCGTAAAACCTAGGATTCACTGACTTGGCAGAAATAATATCAAGGAGAGACTATTTGCGTGGTGGGAAACGTTAAGAACTCTTCCCCAAATTTAGGGGTCTAAATTAATTAGATTCAAAACCTTGATTTGCAAGTCTCTTTCCTAGAGAGAAGATTGAATGGATTCTTCATGCAGTCTCCAGCCAATAGAGTGGACGTGGACTCGTAAGCCTAGAGAACACAAACGACTGATGGAAGTTTAAGGATAATGACTGTACAATGGGGCATTTGCAGAACTCAAAGCCTCATGTGTCGAAGAAAATGGCAAGGACACATTAGAGCGGTTATGAAGTATTATTATTTGTTATGGCAGCTAGCGAGAAGGTTCATTTCATGTACTCACCGGCTGAAAAAGATTTGGCTAGGAGGTGCATTTAGGGCCTCATTTGAGATTATGTTGATCACTTCAAAATCTTATTTGAGACAATATCCAAATTGGATCCTATTTTGACAAAATGGATAATTGTTCAAAAAGTCTTAAATCTATTATATGGCAATCAATTCAATCATAAATATTTCAATTATTCCAATTTAGGAATAAATTTTTTGACGATTTGTTAATTTAGTCTTAAACCTTTCTATGTCAATTTAGTCATAAATCATTTAAAATTTGCCAATTTAGTCTTAAACTTATTATTAGGATATTTGGTTAGAATGACTACATTAGCAAATTGCCAAAATATTTAGGACTAACTTGATACTTATCAAAAGGTTTAGGATTGAATTGGCATTCATATAATAGGTTTAGGACTTTTTGGATTAATTTTCTTTTGAGAAAACGATATCATTTTATACTCTTATTTGATATTTTCACTCCCTTATCTGAAATTTTCTCGACTAACTTTGGTAGTTGCTCTAGCTTATTCATCATCTTGGCAGGTGTCACGTGATCTCCACAATCTGAATGATACAAAAGATTATTAGGAAAATGCAAATGAAAAGCAGTGGATAAGATTCGCTGGCTTCTTGTCTTAGGAAGGAAAGCATTCGAATCTTTTCCAAGCAGAGTGTTATGTATGCTTACATATATATTCACACGGAAAAGAGGAAAATGTTAATGTTTAATATTAATTCTGGACTCAAAAAAATAATGTACGCATACTGCATGAAAATACCAGATCCTTTATAAGAATGTGTTGCCTTTGGTTTGGATAAATTTATTTTAATAAATAACAAAAATTAGTAAGTCATCAAACAAAAATACGATTACGATGACTTTATTATATAGACCTACATATAGAAGGCAGAGATTGTTTGTAAAATATAATTTTTACTGTGGGAAAATAATGGTTCCCAGCTAAAAGGAAGAAAACAAACCGAAAATAATGCATATCCAGAGCTTACGGAGGCGTCCCACCTAACCAACTCCCATAATTAAGCAATTTTTGTTGCTGCAAGCAATGCCCAATTATTCAACATTTTTCGCGCACACATGAGCAATTCTTACTATTTTTTGTGTTATGACATAAGAAGTTGCTTTTCTTTATTTTTTTTTTTTTTTAAATATCCCTAATCTCTTATTTTTGAAATTTATATATATATATATATATATATATATATATATATATATATATATATATATATATATATCAGAGCCAGAAGGAAGGTATAGATAGTCTTTGTAAGAACATACTCTTAGATCGAGAGCCATTCGTTGGCATCCTTCTTGTTTCTACAGAGTGGTCCAGGCCGTAAGTCCATGAGTGGCTGTTAGACCGTTGGTTTAGCTCTGTAACGGTTCTGAAGAAGGAATAGTTCCGATCTTAAGTATGAGTTTACATAGAAGATCTACATCATGAGTTTACATAGAAGATCTACATCTTCCTCTAGTTCTCTATCACAAATGGACTCCGATCCCAGTCCTATACATAGAGAAGAAGTAAGGATAGAAGATTTCAACAAATCTATAGAAAATTGGGAAATTCCTAAAATACAGCTTAAGGAAATATACAAACAATCAAAATTGAAGTTTTTCAAAAAATCTGACTATGTCATATCCACCGAAGAAAGAGATGTTCCTCTTTCTAATTCCTATGAAAAAATACATCTTTTAAACAAAGAGTCCATCCAAAAGCATAAACAAAAATACAATTACATACATATAGGACTAGTCCAAGTAGGAGTTAAACCCCTTACCAAAGAAGGTCTTAATACCTCCATTCTTTTAGTTTTACAAGATTCACGTCTCTTAAACTATGATGAGTCCATACTTGGTACAGTGGAGACAAGTCTCTGCAAAGGACCTATACATTTTGACTGTTATCCTAATTTCTCTATTTCTCTCAAGGATAAAAATATTCTTAGAGCCCTCACACTCCAAATCAAAACTCATAATTACAAAGTGGCGATGGATCTATTCCTTTAGCCCTTGTCTATAGAATCCATTATAAAGCCATGTCCTCCGCTTTTGGAGAAAATGCTTTCAAACATAGTCCACGGGGAGAAACACTTCTTCTTCAAACTGACATTTCTAGAGCAAATACGACTATTCCTAGGTCTATTAATTGGAACCAAGTTACTTTACCAGAACAATGGGAATTAGAAAACCAAATTCCTCAACAAGTTGTTCAAAATACAGACCCAACTAATGTCATTCAACACCTAGAAGGAAGAGTGACCATTAGATTTCCTAGAAGATCTTTCGATACAAGATCTAGTCCTTCTTTTCATAATTCTTATACAAGGTCCATAGATCTTAATCCTAATCTTCCTCCTATAATCACCATTCCCCCTAGTACGCATAGAAACACTCCTCCTAGTATACATAGAGACACTCCCACAAGAGATACAACACATTTACCTCCTTCCACCAATAGAAGTAATCATGAGACACCTCTTGAACCAGAAATTAGTGGTTTAGATAATAGATCGGGCATTTCCAAGCCAGGTTTATCAACAAAATCAGCCCGAATCAGCCGAACCAGCCCTAGGAAATACAGATTCTCCTCATCATTCTCCTACTTATTCGCAAATGATAGATGCCGAGCTTAATGTTTTAGAAAAACATTTTGAGCCTAACAAAGCTTTTCTTAATAAAGAATTTAATTCTGAAAACAACAAACAAATCAGAGAATTGTTCTTCAAAACCTTTGTTGATAAAGCAAAAGACATCAAACAAAAATATTACGACTACATATATGAATATGAAGTCCATATATTTTTCTTTGAATGGCTAGAAGAACAATTCCTTGAGCCAAAGTTTTAGATCATCATTATAAGTGGAAACTTGATAATGGTGAAACCATAGAATCCAATCATCCACCCCTTAGGAGAATAAAAATACAGCATGGAGATAGCGAGGTTACAGCCACTCCTTTTAGACTTCCAGACAAAGGAGACTCTCTCTACACCCACAAAGTTATTGAACAAAACAATTTTACTAATCAACATTTAGTAACCATAGGAAAACAGTTGAATAGGATAGAATCTACCTTCCAGAATCCTACTCAGCTTATTACACCACAAGTTGACACTCTCAAAAAACCCATTTTTAAAGCCTTTGAATTTCCAAAAATCTTAGCCCGAGTTTGCCAAAGCTATAGAACAAAAGAAAAAACTCTTAGGAAAATCAAAGTTAGAACCTCGATCCTATACTAGACACTCCTAAATTCCAGAATCTTATCATTAGAGACACTCCGCAGACCAACCCACCATTAATACCCCGACCAAACCCTCTCGATAATCCGATAAATGAGTCAGTCAATGAGATTAACAGACTCAATTGGAGACAACCTCAGAAGCTTTATTATAGTAGAGCTACCCCACCAGACATTGCCCAAGAAGAATCATCGCAAAAAATACAGAATAAATACTCTCCTGACGCCATCTATGAATGGAACATTGATGGTGTTGCGAAAACCAATGTTATGAACATTCTTAACAACATGGTGATGCTTGCTAATGCCTACAAAACACAGCAAGATGTTTCTACCATGCTGTTGCTAATCTTTTAGTAGCTGGATTTACTTGGACAGCTAAAAGGTTGGTGGGATAACTACCGACAGATGAACAAAAGACACAAATTTTAACCGCTTATAAGGTAGATGATTTTGGTCAACGCATGGATGATGATCAAGGTCATCTCATCCAAGATGCGGTCAATACCCTTATCTATTCCATTTCACAACACTTTGTAGGAGATCCTTCACATATTAGGGATAGAAACCAAGATCTCCTTTCCAATATGCGTTGCAAATCCTTAGGAAGATTTAGAGAATACAAAGAGCTTTTCTTTCAAAGGGTTCTTATTAGACCCGACTAATCAACCCTTTTGGAAAGAAAAATTCTTAGCCGGTTTACCTCAGATTATAGGTGACCAAGTTAGAGATAAAATTAGGGAAGATTACAGCGGTCAAATTCCTTATGATCTCCTTTCTTATGGAGAAATAGTCTCTTATGTTTATAGACAAGGAACACAAATGTGTAATACAATCAAATTACAAAGACAACTCAAGGAAGAACAATCCCTCACCAATAGGAGTCTAGGAGATTTTTGTGCTCAATACGACCCCTCTTATAATGAAAAAACAAAACCAAAATGTAAGGGAACTTGTCCTCCTGAGAAAGAAACAAAGAAACATCACAACAAACCTCCTTTTCGTAGGAATAAACAAAGACACCAGAATAACCAAAATAGACCTCATTCTGATAGAAAAATTTTTAAAGACATTAAATGCTATTCTTGTGGTAGAAAATGTCATATTTCAAAATATTGTAGGATTAATAAAAAATTAAATGAACTTTCTCTAGATGACGATACTCTTAATCAGTTAAACAATATCTTCATAGAAAATGATGATACTTCTTCTGATGAATTTCTTGAGGAAGAAGGTCTTCAAATTAATGAGATAGAATCCTCTTCAGATTCTGAATATGAAGACGCTTCTCCAGAAAACCCATTCCCGAAGTAAACGTCTTAACAAAAGAAGAAGAATTCCTTCTCAGCACTGCTGACAAAATACTTGACCCTGAAGCCAAAAAAGAATACTTAGATAGACTTCACTCTTCTATGAATATTACTTCCAAGCCTAATACTTCATACAATCTTAAAGACATTCTAAATAGAAACAAAAAACCACAGTCTAGACCTATAAATATTAATGACCTCCAAAACGAAATAAAACAACAAAAGTTAGAAATACAAGCCTTAAAAGAAACTCAATCGAAATGAAACAAGAAATTTCTGATATAAAGTCTCTTGTCATAAAAGGAACAACAAAACTTGAAGACCAAAATGAAATCACTAGTACCCCGATACCTCTCGATCCAGCCTTTCTTATGTTGTTAACAGAAATCACATCTAGGAAATGGATAATAAATATTAAGATAAAAATCAATAATGAGTATATTATTGAAACAACGGCACTCTTTGATACAGGGGCTGACCTCAATTGTATCAAGGAAGGCCTTGTTCCAACAAGATATTTTGACAAAACATCTGAGTCCTTAAAATCAGCCTCAGGAGACAAGCTGAATATACAATACAAGTTACCCGAAGCCCTAATAATAAAAGACCAAATGTCTTACAAAACATCTTTTCTTTTAGTTAAAAACATGAGACAACAGTTTATCCTTGGAACACCTTTTATACAATTGATTCAACCCTTTGCTGTTACTAATGAAGGTATAGAAACTCATGCTTTAAACAAAAAAATCACCTTCAATTTCATAACAAAACCACAGAAAAGAAGTCTTAATATTTTACAAGAACATTCCATTTCAGAAATAAATTGCCTCATAAAAGACAAAGAAAACCAGCTTGAATTTTTAAAAGAAGATTTAGAGTTCAAAAGAATAGAAGAGAATCTTATAAAACCAAACATCATAGAAAAGATAGCTTCTCTACAAAAACACATAGAGAAAACTATATGCTCTACTCTACCCAATGCCTTTTGGGAAAGAAAAAAAACATATCGTTGATTTACCTTATGAACATGATTTTTCTGAAAACAAAATTCCTACCAAAGCCCGCCCAACACAAATGAACCAAGAAGTTTTAAAATTTTGTCAAGCAGAAATACAAGATCTCTTAAATAAAAAACTCATAAGAAAAAGCCAATCCCCTTGGAGTTGTTCTGCTTTTTATGTCAATAAAAATGCTGAACTAGAAAGAGGAGTTCCCAGGTTAGTTATTAATTACAAACCTCTTAATACAGCCCTTAGATGGATAAGATACCCTATACCCAATAAAAAGATTTGCTAAACAGACTTTGTAGATCAAAAATATTTTCTAAATTTGACATGAAATCAGGATTTTGGCAAATACAAGTAAGTGAAAAGGATAAATACAAGACAGCCTTTACAAGTACCTTTTGGCCAATATGAATGGAATGTTATGCCATTCGGCCTCAAAATGCCCCTTCGTAATTCCAAAGAATTATGAACGAGATTTTCAATCCTTATTCAGAATACATCATAGTTTATATAGATGATGTTCTAGTATTCTCTTCCAATATAGAACAGCATTTCAAACATTTATCCACTTTCATAAAAATAATCATACAAAACGGTCTTGTAGTCTCTCCTACTAAAATTGCACTCTTCAAGACCAAGGTTAGATTTTTAGGTCATTACATCCATTTAAGCACCATCACTCCCATAGAAAGATCAATCTCTTTTACTTGATAAATTCCCGATGAGATTAAAGACAAAACCCAATTACAAAGGTTTTTGGGTAGTCTCAATTATATTTTAGATTTCTTTCCCAACATAAATATACTTTGTAAACCTTTACATCAAAGGTTACGAAAGGATCCTCCACCATGGACCTCTGTCCATACTGACATTGTCAAACAAATAAAAATGCATGTGAAAGATATACCATGCTTACATCTTGCTGACCCTTCCACTTTCAAAATAGTAGAAACCGACGCGCGTCGAATTAGGATACGGTGGCATTCTCAAACAAGTCAATAACAACAAAGAACAAGTTATTCAGTTTATATCAAAACATTGGAATTCCACTCAACAAAATTATTCCACAATCAAAAAAGAAATACTTGCTATAGTTTTGTCTATATCAAAATTCCAAGGAGATTTATTAAATCAAAAATTTCTCTTGAGAATTGATTGCAAATCAGCCAAAGACATTTTACAAAAAGACGTTTTAAATGTTGCATCAAAACAAATTTTTGCCGATGGCAAGCCATACTTTCAATATTCGATTTTGACATTGAATTTATAAATGGTTCTTCAAATTCATTGCCTGATTTTCTCACAAGAGAATTTTTACAGGGGATACCAATATGCCAAGATCCAAAAAAGACAAAGACAAAGGCAAAGGCAAAGCCACTGCCGAACCCTCCAATACACCACCAAAGCCGAAAGGCTTAACATCTGTCAAGACATGGCTTGAAATGACAGAAAACAACCAGACATTCCTACACCAAACACCTTTGAAAATAGAACACATATCACATGATCCCATGCTAGCCTTTAATCAGCTAGCCGACATGATACCAAAAGAAACCATTCTTGCTTACTTGCACAGTCTATACAAAACAAGACAAAAAGGAGCCATCCAATGCCATCGAGGTAAGCAACAATCCTTCCCCACTTGGTTACACAAAAACCAGCAGAATACAAAAGAATTTCGAATGAGGTGGTTATTAGGCCACAGGCAACCCCTCAATCTCAAAAATCAACATTTTTCCCCAAAACATCATTTCAAAAAATATTGACTGTAGAAGATGGATTCTTCGATGAAGATCCAATCAAATTTGCAAAAAACATCTTTCCAAAAAACTGGTTATTCAAACCACACAATACAAACAAAATCCTTGCTTATTATGAGCAAATTCTAGTGGAGACAGAATCAGCAAGATTTACCCATTTTGCTGACAAAAACAATACAGAAAACATTCTATACTCCACTATATCCATCAGTAAAGTCATACACCCCTCACACTAGGGAGCCTCACCTCATACACCCAGAAAATTCCAAACCAGACTTACCCAAAGCCTACCATATTCTTCCTCATACACCTACTGGGACTACCAACAAGCTTGGTGGAACGTTTTCTTCAGACAAAATACAAATTTCCAACACTCCTGGTTGTTATTCTTCAAAAATAACTTCCCAAGACAAAGCCTACCAAATTGGTTTGACTCTTGGTGGGATCTCTTTGGTCCTTTAGACATAATTCTACACCCCACAGTCAAACAAGGTTATAAGGTTTTCAGAAATACTTCGTACCAACACCACATGATATAAGGTTCCCATGCCTTATGCATTTCTTTATAATATTCAGAATCTCTTGGGTAACAGCAGGGAATTTGAATACAATACATCCACAAAACCTGGGGTACCAGTCTTGTCCGAAAATACAAAACAAAATGGTGGGATGGATTCAAACACCATGAACAAGGATCCGAAGCTGCGGTTAGAACATGGCTAAACAGCCAGAAAAATATGATAACCACAGTCCCATCAAATACATCCTTTTTACAAGAGAAATCCATAGCAAGTGCAGCACTTGCTGCAGTCCAGAATAGAGAGGAATACTGTAACATCCTCAGGACAATGCTATCGGAAGCGGAAGAATCACAATGTGGATCTTCCAAATCTCAAGACAATACAGACGGATCCTCACAATCACATCACGGTGGAAACACCAATGAAGACGACGCTATGGGATCAATCTCGGACAGAGATTAAAGACATCACATGCGACATTATTACAAGCGGCGCAAAGGCTATACACCGTAGCGTAATAGACAGACACACGTTCATACACTGTTCACTATTCACTATTCACTTTACACTGTTCACTCAGTACTGTTCACTTTACACTATTCAGCACTGTAGCACTTTCACTGTAGCACCCGCTATAAATACACCCTCTCGACACAAGGGAAGGGGACCTAGAAATTTTCCAGATTTCTCTCTTCTTCTCTCTCCCTCTCACTTGTAAACCATCCCCTCTTCCATCTTCATCCTCATCTCTTCTATCTCCAAGCTCTCTTACCTTGTATCCCCTGGTTTCAAAGTAAGTTAGTTTTTCATATACATAGTTTTATAGAAGGTTACCAACTTACATGATAGTTGGTTAACCATTTCTTGTAATACAAACATCAATACTCCCTGGAGTGCGGATTACCGCCCTAGTGGATGACTTGATGCTTTAGTTTCTGCATCCTTCAATACATGTAATTTCAGCTTTTCAGCTTTTCAGCTTTATAATACAAGTTTATACCACCTTCATGGTTGGTTTTTGTTTATGCATACTCTTACTTTATATCTTATATATTGCTTTCGGTCTTTATATTATTTTTAATTCTCGCGATTTTATTTAAGTCATTTACTTTCTCGTTCTTATACATCATTTCCTTTTAGATACATCATCCCCCTGCTCTCATATAGATCTGTTAATCTCTTATACTTCCTTGTTCTCTCATATAGTACTCCGATCCTAACTCCGATCCTTGTTTTCAGAATTAAAGTGAACAGTACTGAGTGAACAGTGTAAAGTGAATAGTGAACAGTGTATGTCTATTACGCTACGGTGTATAGCCTTTGTGCCGTTTGTAACAGTGTCTGCATGTGATGTCTTTAATCTCTGTCCCGATTGATCCCATAGCAGTCATCTTCATTGGTGTTTCCACCGTGATGTGACCGTGAGGATCCGTCTGTATTGTCTTGAGATTTGGAAGATCCACATTGTGATTCTTCCGCTTCTGATAGCATTGTCCTGAGGATGTTACAGTATTCCTCTCTGTTTTGGACTGCAGCAAGTGCTGCACTTGCTATGGATTTCTCCTGTAAAAAGGATGTATTTGATGGGACTGTGGTTATCATGTTTTTCTGGCTGTTTAGCCATGTTCTAACCGCAGCTTCGGATCCTTGTTCATGGTGTTTGAATCCATCCAACTTCTTGGTTCATTTGTGTTGGGCGGGCTTTGGTAGGAATTTTGCTTTCAGAAAAATCATGTTCATAAGGTAAATCAACGATATGTTTTTTTCTTTCCCAAAAGGGATTGGGTAGAGTAGAGCATATAGTTTTCTTTATGTGTTTTTGTAGAGAAGCTATCTTTTCTATGATGTTTGGTTTTGTAAGATTCTCTTACTTCTTCTCTATGTATAGGATTGGGATCTGAGTCCATTTGTGATAGAGAACTAGAGGAAGATGTAGATCTTCTATGTAAACTCATACTTAAGATCGGAACTATTCCTTCTTCAGAACCGTTATAGAGCTAAACCAACGGTCTAACACCACTCGGGGACTTACGGCTGGACCACTCTGTAGAAACAAGAATGATGCCAACGAATGGCTCTCGATCTAAGTATGTTCTTATGTTCTTACAAAGACTAATATATATATATCATCTCCCTCAAATATTTTACATTACATCACTCATTTATAAATATTATATGCTCTTTGTATAAACACAATTTTTCTCAGCTGATAGAAGTCATACTTCTACTGAGATAAAATCAACCAATAATTGATTTTCGGAAGTCAAGACACGCAATATCTTACCTGCCCCTTTCCGTAGGAGTTAGGTCCCTAGGGCTCGTATTTTCAGGAAAAAATTTCCACGAAAATGTGTCTTCAACCGTACTGAAATCTGTTTCAGGACAATGGGCCAATGATATGACACTACCTCCATATCATAATTTGCTTAAAGGTACCTACTGTGTACAGAAATTATTTTCCAAAATCCAAAAGTAGATGGATGGGAGGATTACCGAAAGAAATTTTGCATGTTGACACGAGGCGTGCGGGACCAGGATTAACCTTAAAATAACAATGGTTAGACAACTTTCATTTTCATAGCACAAAAGTTACCCCAACCTTCGGCTCAATTAATTCGTATGGACGGCTACATACGGACCTTCTTGCCCACATGTCTAAAGATTTCGCGTAAAGGCAACGGACGTGAGCCTCAAGGTTGTACCGAATGGGACATGGAGATAGAAAGAGAGAGAACCTAAAAAAGCAGCTATTCAATGCAAATCTATTACATAAAAAATTATATACTAAAAGTCTTAGATTCTCAAATAGTGTAAATTATCTATAAGTATTGTTGGTAGGAGGCATTATTGCATAGATGAGTGCACAAGTTCATTGGTGCCACTCAAACTGATTGGTCCCACAAAACTTCTAACATTCAAATGTTTACCAGGTGTCTGCGGCCAATTCTCAAATTAATTCCAACATCATCAAGGGTGAACTAATAAACCATCCCATGCTTCTTATTAGCCGAAGCAACCCCCCTCACCCCCGGTCATCATCGATCCGCCATCGACAAGAATCATTAATTTTAGTCCCTTCATTGTGACATTAGTTCAGTTGCAAAGATTGTCTCAATTTCCGTGATCCATAAATACTATACTATAGTTGCTACTAATTAAATAACCAAAGGAGTTCGACCAAACAAAGAAACCAAAGGAGACTCTAATGTGTTCAATAATGAAAAAAGCGCATGCAATTTCATCCACGTCTTCTATCGATCCTTACTCCTTAAGAAATCGCCAGTCCACAAACACACGCACTGTCGCAATCCACTCATTTCAATGTCATGGAAGTGCAACTTTACATTTCTTCTCCTTAATTTTCGAAAAAGTAGACCTACCAATTATTTTCTTTTCCTCCTTTACGTATGTGCCAGGTGTCGTTTCATTCGGCCACTTTCGTGGAACATATGATTTGACGTCGAGAATTCCAACACCCCTTTTCTCGCCACCCATCTTGAGAACGAGTATTAAAAAGGAAGATATTTATTTAATATTACTAACTTGAAGGTACTGAAATATCCACTCTTACCTCCAGATACGCGTTCGTAATTTGATTGATGCGAGAAGCTTTTCGTCTCCTTCTAAATGGCCATGAGCTTATTGGTAAATCCCATTCCGGATTACCACAGACAACAATATATCAAGCTTGACCAAATGCAGTAATTTTTTTTTTTTTGATTTGGACAATAAATTGTTGAGTTTGTCACTTTAAGATCAAAATTAAAGTTTCATTAGACTTAAGTCAAAGTAAAGTGACTAAATGTAATTTGCCTCCATTGATTTAATCAAAGATGGGATAATTTTGAACTTATAATGACATTCATGAAACACTAATACCTAAGCTTAGACCTAAAGTGACAAAGTCATTATTTTGATCGGCTTAGGTTTAGGCCTAAGCAATCAAATTCAAACTTTGTCACCATTGAGGAGAGAAATTTCGGACCTAAAGTGACAAAAGTAAAATTCCGTCTTAGAATTTTATGGGATCACAGTCAACTATTTTAAAAACTTAAATTATTAGATGAATACGTATTTTATTATTTAAATATTTTAACAATGTCTTTCATGTTTATCCTTTTGACTAGTATTAAGCATGGAAATTTAATTAAGAAGGCAAATAAAGTTTGAAAATATTCAATTTAAGATCTCTAATTGTGATATTATATAAAATTTTGTAATACCACTGCCAACTGTTATAACAACTTAAGTTGTTAGATAAATGTGATGTTTAATATTTAATTATTATAATAACTTGAATTGACAAATAGACCGTCTTTCAACCAAGAGATATAATAGACCACGTTATCCAAAAAATTAAAGATAGAAAGGGAAGACGAGGAAGCTCCATTTGTCATAAAAGCCATACTTTCTTTATCTACTGAAAAAGCATTCGGCAATACAAGTGTTGAAAACCTTTTTTCACTCCACCATAACAAGAGGAGCCACTTGGCAAGCTTATACAATTTTTCGTAGTGGGTCACGTCTTCGTAGAATTTGAAGACCTTTCTTTAAAGGCATAGATGGATATTTCCCATGGCTCGATCACCTGCAAAACTTTACTCTGTGTTATTCTTTTTTATTTTAGTTTTTGCAAACTTTTAGTTTTATTCATGTTGTTGAGTTAGAACAAATAAGAAACTAACTTATCTGGATAAGTAGGATGTGCAACGCAAATTCCATCCTAGATGATAAGCTGCACGATCTAAAGCATTGAAGTACATTTTTCCTTAACATGAAGATGTTAGAGTTCTTGGATTTATAATTTATCTATTTAAGATGATAGTTCTACTCAATAAAATTCTGGTTTTATATTTTAAAAGTTTAGTATTTTAACTTCATTTCGCCCACATGTAATCTCATCAACTAGATCATATTTATAAGATGTCTCACTCTATTAGGGTTGAGTAGTTCTGGGTTTTACCTGGAATCTAGAACCTACTTATTAAAACGTGTTTCTCATTTTTTTAAACATGAAACCTACCCTACATACCATAGAATCTAGAACCTTATTCTGTCATAGGTCTCATGATCTACCCAAATTCCACTTATATTATTCATTGAACAATTATAGTAACTTAAAACTTTAATGACCACCATTTATTACTATAATTTATTGACCACAATTTATATTTAAAAAAATGAAAAAATATGAATATTAATAAAGTAAAAGTCTCAATTATAAAATGCAACCTTAGACTAGTATTTCTAGATTATATAGTCATCTTCGAACGGCATTAAATATCGCAGAATCACATGAAGAAATGAATTAAGAAAAACATTACAACTTATTCTTTGTTCTAAATTTCATGTTCTAAATTTCAAATTCCTCTAATTAAGAACTTGAAATCTATATATTGAATATATAACCTACCTAATATATCTTGGAACCTAAAACTTATAAGTTTCCATTGATCTAATTCTCAGGTTTTAGGTTTTATTTTGAAACTACGCTCATCCTTAGACTCTATAATGATTGTGGTTGCACATATGAATTTCGATTAGTATAATGTCTTTGAAGTACGTAAAACAGAAGCACTCTATGTTCTAGCCTTGTCCAGAACATATTAGAGAAAAGGGAAAATCGAAGAAAACCAAAGTATTGACCAATAAAAAAACAAAGAGAGGTGGGGCCCACGGAAAAGTAACGTTTTAAAGTTTTCTTTTTATTCCTTTTCTAATATAAAGCTTGTGCCCAATCATATCTGCTTGTGAAAATGGTTTGAGTGACAGCCGATAGAAACAAGACACCTAGAAGAAACCAATTGGTGGGGACCAACTTTCACGTGTCGCTCTAGCACACATGCAACGATATACTGATTGACCGGTATAAAAGTGGCACGTGGGTTCGCCAAGGTCCCCTCTGCCGGCCCACATAAATCCGCCTTTTTTTTTTTTTTATTCGAGAAAGAAGAAATTTCATTACTTACTAAAAGTTTACAACAAGATAATATCTGACTCTAAATCCATCCTTGTTTAGTACATACAGCTATGAACAAATTGGGGAGGCCTTCGCTCGATGACTGGGTGCCAGGTATAATGATAAATAAAACATTTTTCTTTTTTTCTTTTTTTGTAAATTTATCACAATCTTGGGAACTAATACAATCATGGACAAAGGAAGATATGATCTTAACTATACATTCCTTGAAATTTCATGTGAAATATATATATTTTCGATTTTGCTCCTCTTGTCTCCACATCCCTTTTCTAAATTCTAAGAATTCAGGGCATCACTGTGTGTAAGAAAATCTGTTTATTCAATTCAATGAAAACTAGTTCAAGAAACCATATTATCTGAAGACAAAAAAGAATAAACCTATGGTCATGGACCATGTTCATTAGTACGGTTTTAGTAAGCATAGTGTTTTGTAATTGCCCAGGCAAAGGATGTGCTGAAATGCCAACCAGAAAGATGGGCCGGATACCGATATCAGACACAAGCTCCAACCGACATATGCTATAATGGGCTCAGCCTAAATCCATGAAATCAAAGGTTGATTTAAAATCTCAAAAAATGTTTTTGTTTTTATTTTGATTTTTGGTTTTGGAAGTGAAAAAGATAATGCTATTGACAATTTGACGGGGAGTATTTTGCAAGGACGCTTTATAAGCGACCTAAAGTGCGAATCAAAACTTGTTTTGAACGGCAACTTCGTCAGTTTTTTTTTTTTTTTTAATGTTATTTTATAATCATAGATGTGATATATCAAGTCTCACATCATGTCGAAAAGTGATTTATAGATTGATACCCACATACTTTTAGGAGCTCGGCGCATGTGGAATGCGCAGTATCAGTGAGCTGGAGCACCAAAGTCATCATATCTTGCTCCAATACTGCACGTGGCAACACAAGGCTCCCACGCTTACCGTCAAGGGAGTTCAAAAACGATGCCATCACAAGACTATGTTAAACTGCAAAAGAATGATTGGTGAGGAGATAAGAAACTCATTCCAAGAGATGGGAAAAGAGCCTCCTCCTGTACTAATTAATGAGTTCTTGTAATGTTTAATAGCGCCATCACCTAGAACTTGGTACGGTAATTATCAATTCGAGAGTTTTTTATCAATGAGAATTCGAGTGTTCTTAAAGGTAGAGGTCATAGGCAATTTTCCACTTAATTGTGATGCTTAAAAAACCCGAGTTGTCAGAAGTTTCGAAGACGATGCTTCAAGAAATTACACACTTTTAGTTGTGGTTGGATGAGAAATCTCTTTATATTATTTATTAAATTGGGCTCATTACCGCAAGACTTATCATCCTCGGACAGTTTTTATTATAAATGAAGCCAAATATTTTTTAGGGGCTTTTCTATCTTTTATATCGGATTTGCTTTTAGGTTAAAAGTGATACATTGATATTAACGATGGCAAGACGCTAGCCGTCAAGACGCTGAAAAAGAAAATAGAGAGACAAGAAAAAGAGAGAAGAAAAAAAGTGAGTTTTTTTTTTTTTTTTATGAGGGTTCTCAATCTCTTTGTGCCATGATCTTGAGAAAAGATCATCGTTGTATTCCAACTTTTTCCGAAGTCTAGTGAATTCGCAAAGTGCCTCTGCACGGAGACGTAGCCCAGGTTTGGGTGAATTTCTTTAAAAAATTTGCGGGTGTGTTTTTCTGATTATGCTCTTTTATTATTATATTCTGCCTGGTGAATTGTTTCAAGCATTATTTTTCTAGAATTGACGTGTGATTTCGTACCAACTGGTATCAGAGCCTGGGTTGGCTAATTAGGAACATCGAGGGTTTTTCGATGACGTTCGATTGAAAGCAAACAGGATGACAGAAGATAAAATCGGAATCGATAAGTTCGATGGGCAAGATTTTGGATGGTGGAAACTACAAATCAAGGATTATCTTTATCAAAAAGATCTCTATGCACCACTTGAGGGTTGAAAACTTGAGATGACGGAAGTGGATCAGACAGCAGAAGCCAGATGGAAAATTCTTGATCGAAAGGCATTAGGTACGATTCGTCTATGGTTGACGAAAAAGACAAGGTACCACATCGCGAAAGCAAAAACTGCAAAAGAAGCCACAAATATTCTAATGAATATTTATGAGAAGCCGTTCACATCAAATCAGGTATTTTTGCTGAAGAAATTGGTTAATATGAAGTTATTTGATAGAGGTTCTGTGGCAGAGCATATTAATAGTTTTACTTAGGTCATGGATCAATTGGCATCCGCAAGCATAAATTTAGATATGAAGCTTCAAGTTTTATTGTTTTTATGTTCTCTTCTAGAAAGCTACAATACAATAGTGCAGGGAATTTCGAGCACCATGAAGGATGATTTAACTCTTGATGATGCTGTGAGTAGTATCATGGATGAAGAGACGCGAAAAAAAGTCTCAAGTGGAGATAATTATTTTGCATCTACATGTTCAACGACACTCGCAATGGAGAACCGTGGAAGAAGTAAAAGTAAAGGAAAATTCAACGGGCGTGGCAGATCACAATCAAGAGAGTAAGAGATAGGTTGCAAAAGATAAGTCTTGGTTTTGTCACAAGACCGGACATCGGAGGTTTCACTGTGAAGCCTGCAAAAAGAAGCAGCACGATGAGAATTAAGGAGCTAATGTGGTTAACGATGAATCTTTGCTAGATAACTTGTGTTTGTCTGTAGGGATTGACTTGACAACAGATAAATGGTTTATTGATTCTGGTGCTTCTTTTCATTTCATCTCACAAAGAGACATATTTGATGATTATGCCGGTGGAGATTTCGAACAAGTGATTGTGGGAAACAGCCACATGTGTCTCATTGTTGGGAAATGAATTGTGGCTGTGAACATCTCAGGTGGAGGACGTCTAGTTTTGCGTGAAACTACACATATTTCGGAATTAAAGAAAAATCTAATTTTATTAATCAATAAACTTGACCAAAAAGGTTTGGTAATAACCTTTGAATGTGGAGAGTGGAAGATAACCTCAGGGGCAAGAATAGTAGTAAAGAGAAAGCATACAGGTACACTTTACATTCTCTAAGGAGACAATATTAGTGATATGGTTGTAACTACAATGCCTACAGATAATGTCTACTCTTTGGCATTATCGTTTGGGACATCTTGGTGAAAAAGGTGTAAAGCAGTTACACTCGAAGAAATTACTTCCAGGTTTGCAAAAAGTTGAGTTAGATTTTTGTGAGAGTTACATTTATGGAAAACAGAATGTTGTTAGTTTTCAATTGAATGGGCGATAAAATAAATACCAGAAGCTAGAGTTGGTTCATACTGATGTATGGGGACCTGCTCCGGAACTCTCTTATGGTGGTAAGAGATATTTTATCACCTTTATTGATGATGCAACAAGGAAGACTTGGGTCTATGATCTTAGAGAAAAATCAGAAGTATTCAAGATGTTCAGAATGTGGAAGACCATGGTAGAAAAAGAGATAGGTTATCAGGTTAAAGCTCTAAAGTCTGTTAATTGTGGTGAATACACGAGTAAGGATATTTGAGTCGAGAAGGCATACACCGGTTAAAGACTGTTCCTAGAATTCCTCAAGAGAACGGTGTAGTTGAAAGGATGAACATGACTATTCTAGAACGTGCGAGATGCATGAGGCTACACACAGGTCTCCTGCTACACTTATGGGCTGCCACAATTGATGCAGTTGTTTATCTTATCAACAAAAGTCCATCTAGTGCGTTGGATGGAGAAATACCACAAGAATGATGGTTAGGTAAAAAGATTAATTATTCACATCTAAAAATGTTTGGTTGTATTGCATATGCTTTGATTGACAGGGAGGATAGGAAAAAGCTTGATGCTAAGTCCCAGTCTTTATCGGATACGATGGCGACAAGTATGGCTATAGGCTTTGGGATTATGAGAATACAAAGTTATCCGTAGTCGAAATGTGGTATTCCATGAAGAAAAGATGTACAAGAATCGTCAAACAACGCATGAGAAGGTAGTAGAACTATAATATGTTGAATTAGACACAAGGCCTATGAAGATGTTTTCAGTAGGTCAAAGTGCACTTGAAAGAGAGGTTCAAGATAAACCTATTATCAGTGAAGAGGTAGTTCAAGAGGAATACAGTGATTCGGAGCAAACTAACGACCCTGAAGTACCTGTCTTGAGAAGGTCTACACGTGTGAGAAAGCCAAAGGTAATTTTTGATCCATCAACTAATATTGTTCTGAGCCATGTCTTATATACAGATTTAGGAGAACCGAAGACTTATGATGAGGCAAAGGTAGACACGTCTCATTTGCAGTGGAAGTGTGCTATGAAAGACAAGATGAGCTCATTACTTTAGAACAAAACTTGGGAATTGACCAAGTTGGTGACAAGTAAAAAAGCTTTATTAAACAAATGGGTGTACATGATTAAGAATGAAGCAGATGGTAATATTAGATACAAGGCGAGACTTGTAGTCAAAGGGCTTTTCTCAAAAAGAAGGGATCGACTACTCTGAGATATTTTCACTTGTAGTGAAAATGACATCAATTAAAGTTCTACTGAGTATAGTTGCAGTGGAGGATCTTCATCTTGAGCAGTTGGACGTAAAAACAACGTTTTTACACAGTGACTTAGATGAATAACTATACATGGCACAACCTAAGGGTTTTGAAGTCAAAAGTAAGGAGCACATAGTATGTCGCTTGAAGAAAAGCTTGTATAGCTTGAAACAAGCTCTGTGGTAATGGTACCTACAATTTGATGGTTTCATGAAAGAAAAATAATTTGCACACTGTGAGTCTGATCATTGTGTTTATTTTCGCAAGTATGATGATGGTGACATTGTGTATCTCTCTTTATATGTGGATGACATACTGGTGGCTAGTTCCAATATGAAGAGAATCGTAGAAGTGAAGAAAATGTTGTCATCACAGTTTTCTATAAAAGACTTGGGAGAGGCCAATAATATTTTAGGCATGAAAATTATCAGAGATAGGAAAAATAATAAATTATGGCTGTCGTAGGAAGACTATGTGAATAAAGTGTTAAAGAGATTTAACATGGACAAGGCAAAAACGGTTGTAACTCCTCTAGCGAGTCACTTCTAACTTTCCAAGGATATGTGTCCGAGCACTCAGGCTTTGAAAGATGAGATGGCGATGGTTTCAGATGCATTAGTAGTGGGGAGTTTGATGTATACCATGGTGAGCACGAGACCAAACATTGCACATGCAGTGGGAGTTGTGAGTCGATATATGTAGAACCTAGGCAGAGAGCATTGGAATGCAGTAAATTGGATATTGAGATATCTAGCAAGTACTTCCAATTATTCACTTTGTTATGATGATACATCTCTAGAGTTGCAGGGTTATGTAGATGCAGATCATTTGGGTGATCTAGATAGTGGTAAGAGTACCATTGGATATGTCTTTATAGTTGCAGGTACAATAGTGAGTTGGGTATCTCAATTACAAAAAGTAGTGGCTTTATTGATGATAGAAGCAGAATACGTGGCGATCACAGAAGCCTCCAAGGAAATCATATGGTTACAAGATTACATAGAGGAGCTACATCGAAAACAATCAGATAGTACACTGTGGAGTGATGGTCAAAGTGCAGTGCACTTAGTAAAGAATGCAGCTTATCACTCAAGGACTAGAATATCAAGAAGCGTTATCACTTTATCAAATCAGCATTGAAAGATAATGAGTTAAAGCTACATAAGGTTGATGGCTCGAAGAATCTAGCTGACATGTTGACCAAGGTAGTAGATAGAGAGAAACATAATTTTTATACTACTACCATTAGTATTACTCCATGTTGATTGATGAGTAGTATCGCAAAGGCACAAGTTTTTTAACTACTACTTTTTGAAGAATATGGATGCAAAGTTACTTGGTGCTTGGGTATATTTGTCTTCAAGTGAAAGATTGTTATAAATGAAGCCGAATATTTTTTAGGGGCTTTTTTGTCTTTTCTATCAGATTTGCTTTTAGGTTAAAAGTGATATCTTTATATTAGCGATAGCAAGACACTAGCCGTTAAGATGTTGAAAAAGAAAATAGAGAGACAAGGAAAAGAGAGAAAAAAAAAAGTGAGTTTTTTTTCTTTACGAGAGTTCTCAATCTCTTTGTGCCCTGATTTTGAGAGAAGATCATCGTTATATTCAAATTTTTTCCAAAGTCTAGTGGATTTGCAGAGTGCCTTTGCGCGGAGACGTAGCCCAGGTTTGGGTGAACTTCGTTAACAAATTTTCTGGCGTGTTCTTGTGATTCTGTTATTTTATTATTATATTCTGCCTTGTGAATTGTTTGCAAGCGTTATTTTTCTGGAATCGACATGCGATTTCATAACAATTTTGACATTGGAATGAAGGTTCTTATGAGCTATTCAATTCTAATTCTATCCAAAAATGATTAGTTCGCTAGAATGAACTCCAAGTTTGATGACATATTCAAGCAAGTACCCAAGATTCTCATGCTCCGTGATAGCAACTCGCTCAAGTAAATTATAATTTAAATCCCTCCTGTATGCTAAAATAATGGGAGTGATAAGTGTCAAAAGAATTTATAATTAAAGATTAGAAACTTGAATCACATGAGGAGTTTGATATCAAGGGGGAAGATTGAGAATGTTGATGAATCAAACATCGAAGTCGACTTGAATCATGTCTGCTTTTGTTTGTGACTCGGCCATCATGTTAACGTAAGTGCGTGTTGGAGAAAACCAGAAAGAATCATACCAAGGTGGCCGTGTATATTACTCAAGCATAGTTGAAGATATTGATTTTGTGTGATTCCGTCCAAGTCCAGGCATTCACACAAGAGCTTTGCTTAGCAAGAATTCTAAAACATGTGCTCAGATTGATCCATATCGTTCGTGCTAGGATGGTCATAATTCCAATCTTTAAAAAGTTGACAAACCCTGATTGTTCATCGTGAAAACTCGATGACAGGTTTTCTACAACCAAGGAAGATTTGTGCAGTCAACAAGATGAAGCAATTTGATATATGTTCAAAGATTGACGTTTTTACCAGGCTTTGGTAAAAACATTTCGGCACATCAATCCACAACTAAAATAACAAACGGTCGCAAAACGACTAAGATTCTTCTTTGAGCAAATTACTAGTCTTATCAATTAGGATTTTGGTATCATCCTCAGCATTGAATTACAGTTCCCATTTCTAATTTGAGTAGGATATTATGTTTGGGAAAAGTGTTAAAAAAGTCATAAATCTTTCGCATTTGTACCACTTTAGTCCTAAACATTTTTACTTGGTACCAATTCAATCATTTCCGGCTAATTTTGGCTGGATTTTGCTGACTGGGAACTAACCGGTTGATGTGGCATAATCAACTTTGACGTGGAAAATTTTTAATAATATTTTAATATTTTTGAATCTTTTTTTTTTCCTTCCCCTCCTCCTTCCTCTAGCTAGTTGCCAAACCTCAGTGATCGGGCAAAGACGATGGTCGGCGAGGGCGGCGAGGGTGGCCTCATGCCGGGCACAATGAGGCTTAACCCTCGCTAGATCCGAGCGAGGGCGAGCCTCACTAGCTCAGCGCGAGGCTGCCCTTGCCGCTTGGGCAACCTCAAGATGGCCTCGCCGGGCCAACAAGTGCCTCATGGCTTGGGCAATGAGGCTTGCCCTTGTTGGATTTGGTGAGGGTTGAGCCTTGCCGGCCATGGGCGAGGCTCGACCTCACTAGCCGTCGCCTTTGGCCAATCGCAGAGGTTCGGCGACCGGCTAGAGGAAGGAGGAGTAGAAAGGAGAAAAAGAAAAAGATTTATAAATATTAAAATATTATTAAAATTGTTCACGTTAGCGGCGATCGTGCCATGTCAGCATGCCGGTGCCCAGTTAGCAAAATCCAGCCACAATTAGCCGGAAAGGACTGAATTGGCACCAAGCAAAAAAAAATTAGGACTAAATTGGCACCAAAAAAAGATTTATGACTTTTTTTAACAATTTTCCTATTATACTTATTTATTTCACGTTTTACTTTTTTTTTGTTCAGAGGGTTCCTATTTTCACCGGGAGTAGGAATTTTTTGAAGAGTCTATGAACATTACTGGAATTCTTTATGTTCAATGGAGTTGATGGATTATCACATTTTAGCAAATCTTTGAACCGTGCGATTTGATTCTTTCTTAAATAGTATCTTACACCATAGGGAAAATTTGATGCTTAAGAAACTTCATCTTAAAACCGTTTGTTAGAGAACATGAAGAGAATTCCAACTGATGATAACCGGAAACAAGAGTAAATTTATGGACATTCCCTTGCTTTCTAGGCACCACATTTGCACATAGGATTTCTTAAACATCACAGTTAGAGGCGAATTGCATTGCAACAACTCCAAAGTAGAGACTTGATAAAGTTCAGCAAATCAACTCCATTATTGAACATAAAGATGATAGCAATGTTCATTATTTCATTCTATACTTCTAGTGGAAAAAAAAGGAAACCTCTAAACAAGAAAATTAACCAAAAAAGTAAGAAAACGAAAGGGATAAGTGCTGTGGAAATCTTAAAACTTGTCACGAAAATGCATTTGAGTCCTAAAACTTGCAAAAAGTGTAAATAAGTCCTTAAACTTGTCAAAATATTTCATTTGAGTCCTAAAATTGACGCCGTTAGCCTTTTCTGTTAAAAATGCTGACGTGGCATTTAAAATTAATTTTTATTTTCCACATGGCTTTTTTTAATGATTTTTTATTCATTTAAAAAAATAGATTTAAAAACTAAAAAATTAGATTTATTCATTTTATCTTATTTTCAACAAAAAAAAAGAAAAGTGAAAATTATTTAAAAAAGAAAACAGTTAAAAAAAAAAAAAAAAAAAAAAGGGCAGCCTCGTCGGAGGGCAGCCCTCGCACAGCCAGGGCGACGACCGTTGGCCCCGCGAGGGCCGGCGACGACTTGCCCAAGCCGGGCGACGGTCGCCGACCCCCGCGAGGGCCGGCGTGCCCAAATCCGGGCACCCTCTCCCGAGCTTGGCAAGGGTCATCGGCCCTCGCCTTGGGCCGGCGAGGCCTCGCTTGGGGCCGTGAGGCCTCGCCCTAGCCGGTGAGGGCCGACCACCCGAGGCAAGGGCCGGCGGCGGCCCCTCCAAATGACATCGCTAGCCCCTTCGGCGAGGCTGCCTTTTTTTTTTTGAATTTTTTAAAATAAATTTTCACTTTTCTTTTTTTTTGTTGAAAATAAGATAAAATAATTAAATCTAATTTTTTTAGTTTTTAAATTTTTTTAAATGAATAAAAATCATTAAAAAAAGCCAGGTGGAAAATAAAAATTAATTTTAAAATGCCACATCAGCATTTTTAATGGAAAAGGCTAACGGCATCGATTTTAGGACTCAAATGAAACATTTTGACAAGTTTTAGGACTTATTTGCACTTTTTGCAAGTTTTAGGACTCAAATGCATTTTCGTTACAAGTTTTAGGACTTCCGCAAAGACTTATCCCAAAACGAAAAGAAACATAATAACAGAAACAGAAACATTTACAAAATGACAAGGAAACTCAAGTCTTAATTGATAACATTATCAATTTAATATGAAGAATCCCTAGTCCTAAAACTCTTATTTGAGTTGTGGATGGATGTGATGTCTTATCTTCACGCTTGGTGAAAGAGCGTTAGTTGATGAATAAGTCAAATTAATCTTGTTGTTTGAGCCAAACCCTAGTCATCCACAACATTTCCTATTTAGCGAGATGACAATTTCACAATGTTAAGCATTTCGGTTAGCGTGCCTTACTATAGGGCACAACACATTTGAGCAACTCAGGCTGACCAACGTTGTCCAGCTGCTCACTATCTCTTCCTTATTAATGCATGGGATATCATGTCTTCACGTTACAAGCATGTCACGTGCAGCCAAATTCGTCAGGAGTTCTGGTTCATACTTATCATCTCCAAGGGATATCTCTTGACTGGTCCAAGTCAACATCGAAAAAAATTCAAGCCCCACATGCAGTGAATCCAAAGCAAAATGCTATCTATTTGACGCGTTATTAAAGATAAAAAAAAAAATGAGATTAGGATTTCTAATCATAAGGAACCTGTTTCATGAACAAAAAGTGTCATTTTTCATTTCTTTCTATTATTTTTTCATTGTTAAATAATTTCCTATTCATTTCTATCGAAAATCCAAAAAGTCAACCCAAAAAGTCAAATGATTGACTTTTGAGTTGACTTTTTAATTCAAAAGTTAATCTTGTTGATCAAAAAGTCAATTCAAGTCAAAAATTGACTTTTAACACAAAACGATTCTAAATGGTCATAATTTCACTTTAGCTGAGTTAATTTTCAAAAATTTCAAAGATTTGACTTAAAAATCAACATTTTAAGAAAGATTAACTAAATGGTTGACTTTTAATCAAACATTTGACAAAAAAAATTAAAAATAAGAAATTCACAAATCATCTTGTTTTTATTTCAATTTGACTTTAGCACTAAAAATTTTACGAAAATTGATTGAGAGCCTTGTTTTCCGAATTTTTCAATTTTATATTCAAAATCAACCGAAAATAAAATTACTTTCGTTTTAGTCATAATTAGGCTTAGTTCTTTTTTACGACATTTGATCTAGGGATCATTACACATTCACTCATTGATTCAGTTTCGAGATTGGTCATCTTGAAATGTGAATTGACACTTTTAACCCTAATTAAGGAGTCCAAATCAATTCTTCATGATTTGCAAACAAACACTTTTATTCCACTTATTTTTGTGAGATAAGTCCAAATTCAGGGTTCATTTTGGAAAAATTCATTTAGGAACTTCTCAAGTTGAGGAACTTAGTCTTCTCGAACGTAAAAAAACCAAGTTAATGAATTCCAATTGAAGAAATTCAAGTTGACCCATATGAGACTAATGTTTAATTTTGAGAATTGAGACTCAATTTCACCATTAAACCTCAATTTAATTTTAACACAAAAGTCGTTTCATCAATTTAAAGTCAATTTCAATGTAATGAGTTAACCTAAATATGGACAATCAATCCAATAGATGCCTTGCAATATTAATTGGATTCAATTTCAATTAATTTGCAATTTTGATCAAGCAATTATGTGAAATTATCCAGTTTAGCCTAAAAGGTCCGATCACATGTACCCAATGTGTAGGTCCAATATTTTTCATGTTAATTAGATAATTAGGCCAATAGAAAATTACAAAATTTGCATTTATAGAGTTTAATGGGCCTAATTTCTTCAAAATTGGACAATTTTTCCACAAATTGAACAAGTTTTCCTGCATAAAATTCAAAACCCCAAGGATCAAGCCATCCAAAGGTTCACTTATGACATCTTGAATTTCAGGTTCTGGTTTCGATTAAATAAATTGGGCTTTTCATCGATGCGCATATAGTTCTTTTCCTTGAGCTGATCACTCACGGGATAACTAATCTATCGGTGTTAAGTCGTTAAGTGATTTTAACACAGTAGACTTAAGAATTCGACCAAGAATCAATTGCTCGACCGTGCTAATCTGCAAGGGTCATTATGGCACGGTCAAAATCGATCAGAGACCGGAGATAGGTCAATTCGACAAAGGTATGTGATTAAGTGTGGGTGATTCCACCTAATTGCAAAATTCTCGTTGAACGGTACTAAACCGATTTTTCTGTCTTTTCTGTACCTTATGTCCGTATTTGAAATCTCGAGATTTCCACAACAACCAAGAGTAGCCAATGTGTTGAAGATGCACTTTGTGGCTCGAAAATGATCGACCACAGGTCAAAAGCGTTAAAAGTTCCTAAAAGCTACTCAGTAGATTAAGACGCGCTAAAATCGCGCCAAATTGAAATTAACCGAGAAATTGAACTCGACTTCAAAATTGGAAGTTCTGTTATGACACAAATCATTTTAGGAACGTCGACTCATCCTCCGAAGATTTTTCTGCAAACCGAGATTTTCAGGCAAAAAATCCAAAGTAAGGGTATTTTGGACTGGAAAAATCCGAGGACTATTTTTGGTTGCGTTTTTGGGATTTGAGTTGGAAGAATGGACGAGGAAAAATGTGAATTGGAGTGTGGACACCTTGGTGGGATTTAATGGACTCCAATTTAGGTCCAATTGGAAGTTAATTGGAGAGGATGTAATGAAATTGAAGACTTTGATGGCCAAATGTCCCGAAATTCGTAGCCCCCCATGGTGTGCAACATTTGGACCCATCCAATGGCTTCTACAGGTAGTCTTGGGTGTGCAAAGTGGCTAAGGAAGACAGCCAAGAGGGTGGGGCCTTGCCAAGGAGACAAAGGGATAGAGAGGAAGACTTTGGGGCCTTCCATTCTTCAGTTAGCAGCTTCTTCTTCTTCATTTGGCTTCACTTTATCCATTGTTGAGGAGTTGAGAGAGCTTGAGAGAACCAGAGGAAGCCAGCTAAGCCAGCCCCACCGTCGATCCCTTTCCCTCCCCTGTTTTCTCTTTCACCCTCTCTCTCTCTCTCTCTCTCTCTCTCTCTCGCGCGTGCGCGGGGCATGGTCGCCCATCACCACTGGTTTGGGCCCCACGCCAACTATCCACCATGCTGCACCTTGTCCAACGATGATCCCCAACTCCTCCTCTATTTACTGGTGGTTGGAGCTCTCTTCACCAATCGTCATAGTCACCTATTTGACGGCCTTTTCCTCCATGGGTCAAGTGACTGACGATCAAACTAGCGAATAGACCGTTGGTCTTCAGCCGATTGGCGGTCTACGATAGATTCCTAAAGTTCCAACTACCCTAGTCTCTCTTCCTTGGTATGTCCACGACATTTAGGTGATCGGAGATTGATCAGAGGGCTACCGGAACAACTCTAGTGGCCAATCTTCGCTCTGCGGTTCAAATTGAGTCCAATCGGACCCAGTCCTCCCCCAACCTCGAGCTAGCGGTTGATTAGCCCTAATTCAACCCCTCCGATGTCCCTGGTGGTTCCATTGATGATCCTCGAAGTCCTCGAGGTGTTACGGTGCTTTGATTGTCATTCGATATAGTTTGTTTTGTCAAATCGCATAAAGATAAACATTCGAAGCTCGAATCCGATGTGGCGAGATCGAGTTGGTCGATCAAGGCCTAAGATTAGGAATCCTTGTATGCTTAGAATCAATGATTGTGAATGCCGCAAGGATTTATGTGTGACGACCCCAACACGTTAGGGTTATCGTGATGTCCCATTGTACTTGTTATTATTTTTATGCAGAAGCGTGTAACGACAACTCCATTTTAACTTAAAACGATGCACACGAAAATATAGAATCGGACTCTTTTATTTATTTATATATTTTAGATGACCTAGGTCAGTACATTAGGGTCGAAAGTTCCTTTTTTTAGCTATATCCAAAATACGGTCCTGACCATCCTACTACTTATCTACACAATCGTCTGCTTAACACAACCTAGTCTTGCTAAAAATGCTACTCACATCCCTCAGGCCCTCCTTCTACTCAGCCCCGCTATAACCATCATCGTCACCGTTTAGGAGTGGAAGTAGTCCCACTGGCGCCCATTGACCCGAGCGTAGAGTGAGATAAACCCCATCAACACGGGGCTCGACAGGAGACCAACATCCACAGTCAAGATCATCGTGATCCGAATAAACGTAACCTTAGCGAAATCAGGGTCGACTTGTTGCACTTGGTCCCACGTGAGATCAGTGGGGACGCCATAGAGCATCATGGAGGACGCGGGTTGTAGAGGCATACTTACGTGTCTGAAAAATAATATAGTTCACAAGGGGTGAGTACAACCACTCAGCAAGTAAAAGCCTATTAGACTATACCACATGAGTCTACCACTACCCATCCAACGGAGTTCTAAACATACAATATATGAGATCGAAACGGCTCAATTTGCAATGACTCTAAAGGAATTTCAATCATCGTATCTATTTTGGATCCAACTATCTCCATCTTCCGAAGGGAACCGTGTCGCACCCCTCTAGGCATCTTGCATCCCAACTGGCATCATGAGGACCTCCGGGGTTTTTATTTCATTTCCCGGGCATCTGGAGAGCGTCACGTTACCCCCTCTAGGCATCTTGCATCCGAATTGGCATTGCGAGGACCTCTGGGGCCCAATTTCTTCCACTAGAAATCTAGAGGGCACTATGTCACACCCCTGTAGGCATCCCTACACCTGGGGTATCATTGCCACCTATGTTGCACGGACACGTTCAGAGGGTCTCCGAGTCATGTCCGACACGTGTCAGAGCGTGTCGGGCACGTCGACACGCTGGTCAACTTTTGTCGACACATTTTGACATGCGTGTCTGAGGGTGGAGGCAAGGCGAGGGAGCAGAGACAAGGCTACGAGCGAAGGCAAGCCCGCGATGGCGACAGATGGCAAGAGAAAGAGTAGAGACTGAGGCGAGGGCTGTGAAGAGGAACTTCACAAGGAAGGCACGCGTGGGGGAGGGCGGCATTGTCGAGTGGGGCGGAGATGGCGGTGGCAAGGGGGAGGAGGAGGAGGAGGAGTTTGCAGCGGTGTGCAGCCTCTCGGCACATAGGGATTGCGCGTTCCATCCCTGGCAAGCAGAGATCGAGAGGAAGAGGAGAGGAAAGACGTCGTGCGGCGAGGAGAAGGAGAAGAAGAAGACCTTGCTCTAGGGTTTTGAGAAGAAAAATAAAAGAATAAAAAGGGGACTTGGCATGTTGGAGGGAGGGTGAAGTGACGCGGGCTGATAGCTTGTCAAGTGGAGGGAAAAAAAGTGAAAAAAAAAAAAATGGGGGTGGGGAAAGAGATGAGGGAAAAAGGGTGTTTGGGCGCATTGGGGGGGAGCAGAGGGAGGGGGTTGGGGGCTTTTTATTTAATCAAAAAAATTATTAAATGAAATTAAAAAATAATTTCAAAAAATAAAAGTATTGTATTTTGAATGATTAGTGTAAATTCATTGTAGGTTCTTTTTTAAAATTATTTATTTATTTATAAATTTGAATCAAATTAATTAAAAATAAAAATATTTATTTAATATACAACGTGTCCCAACGTGTCGAAATTTTCTATTTTTGAGAAATGACGTGTCGACATGTCGTGTCGTGTCGCATGTCTGTGTCGCGTGTTGGTGCAACCTAGGTTGCCACAGTGGATCAACGGTATCCAATCGGTTTAAACCATGGCGCAACAAATTAAGGATTCTATTTGAAGTCATTGAAGCATAACTAGGCTGACCATCCCCTGATGCATAAGTCTATGGCCATCAACCTATCCAAACTTGCACTATTCTGAAATCAACTTAGTTTTACCGATTCGTCTAAGGAACTCTAACACCCGAAACACTAGACAAAACATGTGGAGCTGTCCTAACGCAACGGTACACATCTAATATGACTTGAACTTTGTGGGGTCACATAACTCACTAACTTGACCATAGCCTCGACTAATCCCGTACTACATCGATGCAAATCTCCTCGGGTCAGAAAAGAATCGGTACCGAGGTTGGACCGACCCACAACAACACGACCTATGGAAGACCAATGCTGCCTTCTCCGATGGACTTCTCGGTTCACAACCTTACAACCCGAAACCAACGTCGACCGTGCCGACGGTCGTCGTAGTACATGACTATACGAGTCAAGATTGAACTCGGCTTTAACTGACAAAAAAGTAAATGTGATACAATGGCAACTCAATGCATTCAAGTCCAAATTTGTCGATTCCTAGAATGGAAACCCAAGTAACGGTAGCACCACATAATATAGAGAAATAGGGCTTTCACTTGCCTTGAATCCTTGATGGTGTGGGTTGTGGTGTGAGTTGGTGGCGGAACGGTGAGACGACGGGAGCAGAATGACGGCGAAGCTGTGAGATCTCTGGTTAGCATAATAAAGGAGATGGCGGTGCGACGAGGTGGTGCAAGCGGCCGGCGTCGAGGAACAAAGCAAGAAGGAGGCTGTGAGGGTCTGGATGAAGATGACTCTTTGCTGAAGACGCTGATGAACCAAGGGAATTGTGTGTGGTGAGGGAAAAATGAGAGATGGTCCTCCTTCCATGCTTCGGCTTCTCCGCCTGTTGACTATATTGGTCAACATTTCTTCAACTTGTGGCCGCCCAAAGGAGGGACACGTGGGATGAACATGGCCCTTGGTGGAAGTCTTCTTTGCCACCTAGAGCAAATTCACAGCAACGTGGCTGCATGTTGCGGTCAAGGTCTTCTTTTGTTGGCAAGCTGAGGAGAAGGGAATGGGGTTGACGTGGCTACGGCTGATGAATCTCAATTCACCAAGTCAATAGCTCGAAAAACTAAGTAGTTGGTGCGGCGGAGACGTGACGATGAGGTGGTATCATGGGGACGTGATGAGGCTCGATGGTTCGGTGAGATAACGATGGTGACGATATGGTGGTCGTGGGTGGTGCCAACAGTATATTCCAATGACAAGCTTGTCGATGTGGCATGGACCATTAAGTATTCGAGGCTCGGGTGAAGTCCGGATATCACACGGGCGAAGTCCTAATGTCACAAATCTCCCCCACTTAAAGAATTTCGTCCTCAAAATTGAGCACCTCTTACGTCTCATTGGAAAGATGGGGATACTTTTGCCTCACTTCCCTCTCACTTTCCCACGTAGCCTCTTCCACGTCATGGTGTCGCCACAAGACTTTAACTAGTGGGATTTCCTTCATTCGGAGTATTTGCTCCTTTCGATCTAGTATCTACATTGGCTCCTCCACGTATTTCACTCTTTCATCTACTTCGATAACCTTGTGATCTAGTATATGAGCAGAGTCGGGATGATACTTCCTTAACATAGACACATGGAAGACATCATGTAGATTTGCCAGCTTAGGAGGCAATGCTAATCAATAGGCCAAATCCCCTATCCTTTCAAGGATCTTGAAGGGTCTAATAAATCTCGAGCTCAACTTTCCCTTCTTTCCAAATCTTAATATACCCTTCATCGAGGACACCTTTAAGAATACGTGATCTCCCACGTTAAATTCTAAAGGTCTTTTACGTTTATCTGCATAATTTTTTGTCAACTTTGGGCCGTCTTGAGTCTATTTCTAATCATTTCTACCGTATCAGAAGTGGCTTGTACCAGCTCTAGTCCTGTTAGTTTTCTCTCACATACCTCATTCCAGCAGACAAGAGTCCTGCAAATCCTTCCATATAGTGCCTCAAAGGGAGCCATACCAACACTTTACTAGAAACTATTATTATATGCAAACTCTACTAGATGTAACTTCTCGTCCCAATTTCCTTCAAAATTGATCACGCAAGCCCTCAACATATCTTCTAGTACTTGGATTACTCTTTTTGTTTGTCCATCTGTTTGCGGATGGAAGGCAGTTGAAGCTTGGTCCCTAATGCTATTTGGAGACTCCGCCAGAAATTTGAGGTAAATCTCGAGTCTTGATATGAGGTGATGGTCACATGAACACCATGTAAGCGTACTACTTGTCTCACATACATCTCGGCATATTTGTCCATCGAATAATCCATATGCACTGCTAAGAAATGGGCAGATTTATTCTGGCGATCCACTATTACCCAGATGGAATCGTGGCTACTTGATGTCCTTGGTAACCCTTGCACGAAATCCATCGTCACGTGCTCTCATTTCCATTCTGGTATGTCTAGTGGTCTTAGCATTCCTGTGGGCTTGCAATGTTCCGCCTTCACTTGTTGGCAGGTCAAGCACTAAAAAATGTGCTTAGCAATGTCTGCCTTCATACCATTCCACCAGTACTGTTGACGTAGGTTTGGATACATCTTTGTATTCCCAGGGTGGATACTATAATTACTCCAATGTGCTTATGATAGAATTTCCTTTCTTATTTCCTCATTATTGGGGACACATAGTCATCCTTGGTATTTCACTATTCCATTCTCAGAAACTTGGAACTCTGGTCTTTTCCCTGACAATACTTCGTCTCAAAACTTCATGATTTCCAGGTCAAACTTTTGTAGTGTTCTAATTTTTTGAATAATTTCCGGTTCAATTCTCAGTGTGGTTAGTACACCGGTGAGATGGTCTATTTCAACTTAAACTCCGAATTTGCTATTATTTCTAATAAATTCCATTATGTTGCCCTTATACTTGCCATATCCATTGCCGACTTACAACTGAGAGCATCTGCTACCTTGTTCGCCTTCCCTAGATGATACAATAACTCATAGTCGTAATCCTTCAACAGTTCCATCCACCTTCTTTGACTCATATTTAATTCCTTTTGAGAAAATAAGTACTTTAGACTTTTGTGATTTGTATAAATTTCAAATTTCTCTCCATACAAATAATGTCTCCATATCTTTAATGTGAAAATTATTGCCGCCAATTCAAGGTCATGAGTTGGAAGTTCAATTTGTAGGGTTTTAATTATCTCGATGCATAGGTTATGACCTTCCCATACTGCATCAGGACACACCCTAACCATTTATGGGAGGCATCGCTATATACCATGAGTCCACCAGATCTAGACGGAATAGTTAGTATTGGGGCTATGGTCAATCTTTTCTTGAGTTCCTGGAAACTCTTTTCACATTCATCATTCCATCCAAACTTCACATTTTTCCTAGTCAATTGAGTCAACGGGCTTGCAAGTCGTGAGAATCCTTCTATAAACCTCCTATAGTATCTTGCAAGTCGCAAGAAACTTCGTATTTCTGTTGGCGTTGTTGGTCTTGGCCAATTTACTACAATCTCAACCTTTGCTGGGTCCACCGAGATTCCTTCTCTTGATACTACATGGCCTAGGAATATTACCCGGTCCAACCAAAATTCACACTTACTAAATTTAGCATATAATTTATGGTCTCTAAGGGTTTGCAATATTATCCTCAAGTGTCACTCATGTTCTTCTAGCCCCTTTAAGTATATTAGGATATCGTCAATAAAGACGATTACAAATTGATCCAGGTAGGGTTTGAATACCCTATTCATTAGGTCCATGAATGTAGTTGTGGTGTTTGTCGATCCAAATGGCATAACTAGGAACTCGTAATGTCCATAACGAGTCCTAAAGGTAGTTTTAGGGATGTATTCCCTTTTTATTCTTAACTAATGATACCCCGACCTTAAGTCTATTTTAGAAAAGACTGAATTTCCTTACAATTGGTCAAATAGATCATCAATTCTAGGCAACGGGTAGTTATTCTTGATTGTCACTTGATTCAATTGCCTATAGTCAATGCAAAAGGCGCATTGACCCATCATTCTTCTTTACAAACAGGACCGATGCACCCTATGGGGATGCACTTGGCCTAATGAATCCCTTATCGAGTAATTCTTGCAACTGTACTTTCAACTCTTTTAGTTCCGCTAAAGCCATTCTATACGGGGCATTTGATATTAGTTTAGTTCCAAGCATCAATTCGATTACGAACTTGATTTCCCGTTTCGATGGTAGTCCAGGTAGTTCTTCGGGAAATACATCTGGAAATTCCTGAACCGCTCGAATTTCATCGAGTTTGGCTTCTTCTTTAGTATGGTCCTTTACTACTGCCATGTATTCTTAACACCCTTCGTCAAGAAGTGCATGTGCCTCTACTATCGAAATAAGGGTCATCGAGGGGATTGTCTGATCTTTGTAAAATTTAAAACTAGGCTGATCAAGTGGGTTGAACTAAATCATCTTTCTATAACAGTCCACCCTAGCCCGTTGTTTACGTAGCCAATCCATTCTTATGATGGTGTCAAAGTCATACATGACCATTACTACTAGGTCTATTTCCTGATCTCGTCCACCTATATATATCTTACATTTCTCGCATACCAATGTAGACAATACCGCATCTTCCAAGCGGTGTAGAAATACGGAGATGTGATATCCAGACTCCGCTCGAGCCTCGAATACTTACTGGTCCATGCCGCATTGATAAGCTTGTCATCGGACTACGTTGTTGGCACCACTCATGGCCACCATATCGCCACCACCATCACCTCATCGAACCATCACGTCCCATCACATCCCCATAACACCACCTCATTGTCATGTCTCTGCCACACTATGACAGCTCGACCGCCACCTAGTCCCTTATCTCATTAAATTTTCTTCTTCACGAAATGCCACAAGCGAGATCTATGTGACCTCAAGGATAGACCGCGATCATGAGATGTCCAAGAAGGAATAATTCAAAACCAGACACATCTTCTCTCCCACCAATGTTTACTCTCCTTAGTACGTTGCCGAGCTAGCCTTTTCATGCAAATTATTCTTCATCCCCACGTGTCTGCACAATGGGTCAAAGAGGGGAGCAAAGAACTCCCTCCAACGAAGACCTTGACCCACGTCAGCCCATCCGCTTCTCCTCAGCTCGCCACCAACGAAGACCTTGACCCTACAATGCAGCCACGTTCTTGCATGAATTAGCAAGGTGTCATGAGCAGGTGAAGACTTCCCATGCCAAGACACGAATCCACGGAGGTATCTCCTCCTTCTGCTGCCACGAAATTGAAGAAAAAGGTTGACCGAGATAGTCAACAGCGGAGAGGCCAAGGTATAAAAGTGGTTGTCTCTCTTTTTTCCTCACCGTTCATCCTTAGCTATGGAACTTGTCGTCACTTTCACCAGCTTTTTCGTTAGATATTCGTCACCATTAAACCCTCATAATTTCGTGTCCTTCCTTGTCACTCGACGCCAACAGCTCGCACCGTCTTGTCGCTTCGCCACCAGCTCGCACCATAGCTTGCACCACCAAGAATTCAAGGCAAGTGGAGGTCCTATTTCTCTATATTATGTGATACTGCCGCAACTCGAGTTTCTATTCTAGGAATCGACAAATTTGGGCTCGGATGCGTCGAGTTGCCGTGGTATTCATGTGTGCTTCCTGTCGGTTAGAGCTGAGTCCACTCTTGACTTGTAGAATCATGTATCGTGACGACCGTTGGCACGGTCAGCATTGATTTCGGGTTGTAAGGCTGTGAACTGCATCGATCGTTGGAGAAGTTAGCACCGGTCCCCAATGGGTTGCGATATTTTGGATTGGTCCGGTCTAGGCACGGATCCTTTCTGGACCAAGGGGACTCGTATCGAGGGGGTACGGGAGTGGTCGAGGCCGTGGTCGATTTAATGAATTATGTGGCCACACAAGGTTCCAAACCTATTAGGCGTGTATAGTTGTGTTAAGACAATTCTACGTGATTCGGCTAGTGCTTCGGGTGTTAGAATTCCTTAGACGAATCGGTAAAACTAAGTCGATTTCCGAACAGTGCGGGTTTGGTTAGGTTGATGGCCATAGACTTTTGCATCAATGGATGGTTGGTTAGGTTATGTTTGGATGACATCAAATAAAAATCCTTAAGTTTCTATGCCATGGTTTGAATTGATTGGATACCATCGGTCCACCGTGGCAATGATGCCCCAGGTGTCGGGATGCTTGGAGGGGTGTAACCCGGTGCCCTCTAGATACCTGGGGATGTGATTGAGCCCTAGAGGTTCTTGCAATGCCAGGTGGGATGTGAGATCCCTGGAGGGGCGTAAGGTGACACTTTCCAGATGCTCGAGGAGTGAAATAAGAACCCGGAGGTCCTCGTGATGCTAGGTGGGATGCGAGATGCCTGGAAGGGTACAACACGGGTCCCTTCAGAAGATGGTGGCAGCTAGATCCAAAATAGATACGATTATTGAAATTCCCAAATGTCTACTTACTCCCTGGTGTATCATTTCCGTGAAATTCCTTTAGAGTCATTGCCTATTGAGCTATTTCGATCTTGTATATTGCATGTTTAGGATTCCGTTGGATGAGTAGTGGTAGACTCATGTAGCATAGTCTAATAGGCTTTTACTTGCTGAGTGGTTGTACTCACCCCCTCGGGGACTACTTTTTCAGATACGTAGATATGCCTCTGCAACCCGCGTCCTCCACGATGCTCTACGGTGTCCCCACCAATCTCACGGTGGACCAAGTGGAACAATTCGACCCCGATTTCCTTGAGGTGACATTCATACATATCACTGTGATCCTGACTATGGATGCTGGTCTTCCATTAGGGCCCGTGCTAATGGGGTTTATTGCACTATACGCCCGTGTCAATGGGCGTACGGTGGGACCACTTCCATTCCTAGACAATGACGATGGTGATAGCAGGGTCGAGTAGACGGAGGGCCCAGGGGAAACAAGGGTGACATTTTTGGACAAGACCACGACGTGATACATAGACGACCATGTGAATAGGCTGTAGGATGGTCGGGACAATGTTTTGGTTTAGCCAGAAAAAGGAACATTTTGGCCTTAATGTACCGACCTAGGTTGTCTAAAACATAAAAATAAATAAAAGTGTCTAGTTCTATATTTTTGTGTGCATCGATTCAAGTTATAATGGAGTAATCGTTATACGCTTCCACATAAAAATAACAGTAATAGCAAGGGAATGTTGTGGCGATGCTAACGCGCTGGGGGTTGTCAAGGGTCATCATAGGAGAGGCGTATCAAGGGGTTTGGTTTCTATTTCACCCAATCGTCTATATCCTTCAGACACAAAAGAATGTGTAGCACCCGTGTCAAATAATGCATAAGCCTTCTTGTCATTTAAAGAAATCGTACTTGAGATAACGTCTTTGGAAGCTTCCGCTTCCTCTTTGGTGATTGCGTACACCCGTCCTTGAGTTGGCAGCCTTTGTGGATTTCCTTGTGGAGGTGGTCTGCCTACACGTTGTTGCATATGTCACACCGGATCAACATCCAACTGTGGTCCTCCTTGTAGACAGTCCCTCCTAAAGTGACCCCTCTGCCCGCATCCAAAACACTTCAAATGGTTTGGGCAGGGTCTTGGCCCATGTTGTTTACCACACCTTCGATAGGGACTATTTTGATATGGCACTGTACCTATAGCGTGACCACTCCTGGTCCTCCCGAAATTTCCAAAGTCCACTTCTTCTTAGGATCCCAAGGTAGCTCTTGGGTTGGATAGGGTCTTTTACCACATCGGGTGTCACTTAGTGTCATTTGTCGTCCTGATTCCATTCATTCCTTGCTTTCCAACTGTTCTCTTATTACTTCTTGTTCCACAAGTTGGGCCTTTTCATAAATTTCATTATAATCATTTATATTCAGAGGTACCAGTTGCCTCTTGATGACCGTTTTCAGGCCTTTAAAAAATCTCTTAGTTTTTTCTTATGGGTCTTCTACCAACTTAGGAGCATACCTCGATAGTTCAGAAAATTTTGCTTCATATTGGTCTACCGTTAGCTCATTTTTTTTTTTCAGTCGAACAAATTCTGTTATTTTCTTATCCTTGGCACAATCAGAAAAATGCTTTCTATTGAAAGCCCTAACAAATTCATCCCATGTTATTGCAGTACCAGTCGGGAAGACTGTGTCTCTAGAAGCCCTCCACTAATGTTTGGTGTTTCCTTCCAATTGGTACTCTGCCAGGGTTATCTTCTCTGTGTCGTTGCAATTCAACAGTCGGAAGATTCTCTCTATCCCATCAATCCATTGTTCAGCCTCTTCAGGACTCCCCATTCCAGTAAACTAAGGTGGCTTCAATTTCAGAAATTGCTCCACCAATCCCTAAGTACGACGTTCCGCTTCCGGTTGTTGTTGGGCTTGCCTTTCCATCAAATTCCCTACGTTGGCCAGCGCTTGCAAAATATCTTCCATTTGGGATTTTGCCCTCGAAGCAGTAGCTTCAGCCCTTGATGGGGGAGAACTCCTTATTCGTACCATACTTTCCTGTAGATTATAGAGTATTCACCACACGAACAATTAGTGACCCAGTGTCACTAATCGACTAATAAGGGAATGTAACGTTCACATGTTATTGAGATCATATAAGTAACATATAAATGTTACTTGTACGTATGGGTAACTCACAATCATTACCAACATCTTACGAGTGAAAATTAGTCACCTGTTTTTCATAGCAAATCATCTACATGCACTTCGTGTCTTATCGTGTGTGATCATCATAACCCCCTTTTTTTTTTCCACTAGCTCATTTTATCACTCTAGACGGACCTAAGCTCTAATACCATTCCAGCTGTGACGACCCCAACACGTTAGGGTTATTGTGACGTCCCATTGTTATTACTATTAGTTTTATGCGAAAGTGTGTAACGACAACTCTATTTTAACTTAAAATGATGCACACGAAAATATAGAACCAGACACTTTTATTTATTTATATATTTTAAATGACCTAGGTCGGTACATTAGGGTCACAACTTCCTTTTTCTGGCAATATACAAAACATGGTCCCGACCATCCTACTGCTTATCTACACAACCGTCTACTTAATACGTCCTGGTCTTGCCAAAAATGCTACTCCCATCCCCCAAACCCTCCTTCTACTTGGCCCCACTATCACTATCGTCGTCACCATCTGGGAGTGGAAGTGGTCCCACCGCACGCCCATTGACCCAGGTGTAGAGTGCAATAAACCCCATCAGCACGAGGCCCGACGAGAGACCAGCGTCCATGGTCAAGATCACTGTGATCCAAATAAACGTAACCTCAGGGAATTCAGGGTTGACTTGCTCCACTTGGTCCCACTTGAGATCGGTGGGGACGCCATAGAGCATCATAGAGGACGCGGGTTGTAGAGGCATACTTACGTGTTTGAAAAATAATATAATCGACAAGGAGTGAGTACAACCACTCAGCAAGTAAAAGCCTATTAGACTATACGACATGAGTCTACCACTACCCATCCAACGGAGTCCTAAACATACAATATACAAGACCAAAACAGCTCAATTTGCAATGACTCTAAAGGAATTTCAATCATCGTATCTGATTTGGATCCAATTGTTGCCATCTTCTGAAGGGAACCGTGTCGCACCCCTCCAGGCATCTCGCATCCCAATTAGCATCATGAGGACCTCAAGGGTCCTTATTTCATTTCCCAGGCATCTGGAGAGCATCACATTATGCCCCTCTAGGCATCTTGCATCCTAATTGGCATCGTGAGGACCTCTGGGGCCTAATTTCATCCCCCAGGCATCTAGAGGGCACTATGTCACACCTCTCCAGGCATCTTGACACCCAACATCGTCGCCACGATGGATAGACGGTATCCAATTAGCTTAAACCATGGCGCAGCAAATTAAGGATTCTATTTGAAGTCATTGAAGCATAACTAGGCCGACCATCCCCTTATGCATAAGTCTATGGCCATCAACCTATCCAAACTCGCCCTATTATGAAATCGACTTAGTTTTACCAATTTGTCTAAGGAACTCTAACACTTGAAACACTAGGCAAAACATGTGGAGGTGTCCTAACGCAACGGTAGACATCTAATATGACTTGAACTTTACGGGGTCACATAGCCTCGACTAATCCCGTACTACATCAATGCAAATCTCCTCGGGTCGGAAAAGAATCCATACCTAGGCCAGACCGACCCATAACGACACGACCTATGGAAGACCGATGCTGTCTTCTCCGATGGACGTCGTGGTTCACAGCCTTACAACCCAAAACCAACGTTGACCGTGCCAACGGTCCTCGTGGTACACGACTATACGAGTCAAGATTGAACTCAGATGACAAAAAAGTAAACGTGATACAACAGCAACTCGACGCATTTGAGTCCAAATTTGTCAATTCCTAGAATGGAAACCCAAGTAACGCAGCACCACATAATATAGAGAAATAGGGCTTCCACTTACCTTGAATCCTCGGTGGTGTGGGTCGTGGTGCAAGTTGGTGGTGGAGCGGCAAGACGACGCGAGCAGAATGACGACGAAGTTATGAGATCTCTGGTCGGCAGCAAGAATAAAGCGAGATGGCAGTGCGGCGAGGTGGTGCAAGCGGCCAGCGTCGAGTAACAAAGCAAGAACGAGGCTGTGAGGGTCGGAATGAAGATGACTCTTTGCTGAAGACGCTGATGAACCAAGGGAATTGTGTGTGGTGAGGGAAAAATGAGAGACGGTCCTCCTTCTATGCTTCGACTTCTCCGCCTGTTGACTATATTGGTCAACATTTCTTCAGCTTGTGGCCGCCCAAAGGAGGGACGCGTGGGATGAATGTGGCCCTTGGTGGAAGTCTTCTTTGCCACCTTGAGCAAATTCACAGCAACGTGGCTGCATGTTGCGGTCAAGGTCTTCTTTTGTTAGCAAGCTGAGGAGAAGGGAATGGGGTTGACGTGGCTACGGGTGGTGAATCTCAATTCACCAAGTCGATAGCTCGAAAAACTAAGTAGCTGGTACGGCGGAGACGTGACGATGAGGTGGTGTCGTGGGGATGTGATGAGGCTCAATGGTTCGGTGAGATAATGGTGGTGGTGATATGGTGGCCGTGGGTGGTGCCAACAACATAGTCCGATGACAAGCTTGTCGACACGGCATGGACTATTAAGTATTCGAGGCTCAAGCAAAGTCCGGATATCACACGGGCAAAGTCTGGATGTCACACTATGAATGAGTTACGTGTTGATTGGATGATTGAACAAATTCTGGAAATTTGTAGATCTTGAACATAGGTTCTATTATGGTTGATTTGAGGTCCTAAACTTCATTATCTTGCTTCAAGCTGTTCTAGATATTTGATAAGCTTCAATTTGATATGTTATGGGCCTTGAATGGAGTTCGTTTGATTCACCTTGAAAGTCTGATGATCTCTTCTAGAATTAATGTGTTTTTCCGATAAGTCTGAGTTTTGAACATGTCAGCCTTTTGTTAATTATCTGTCGATTTTTGTGTTTTGATTTTGAAGATGGTTTCTTCATGAAAGTTGTACGAAATTATATGGGGTCATGACATATATTTTTTTCTAGATTTTTTTGGAATAGGTTTGATTAGGCAAATATTTTAAAAATCGTCCCTGTACTAATTTGCCCTATTTGAATCCGATTTGTATTTGCTTTGAAATGAGGTAGTAAAAATGCTTGATTGGATTTGCATCCTTCGTGAAAGTCTTAGAATAGTCATAAGCTTTCTAATAAGGTGTAGATTGCGCTAAACAATCATTGTTAGCTAGGTTAATTGCCCGCACGAAGTCATGTCTAAGTTGCTGCAATTTGAGATGATGAATGCTATGTTTTGCTTTCCCATTTTTGTGTAGATTTTTTTGAACCAAACTAGGTTTCGATGCCTTCACGAAAAATGATCATGACATTACATTCCACAGGTAGGAATTTTTGTGGATTTTTTACCGTGTCGTTAACTCGTTGAAAACCATCCATGTTCTATGCAATACTTGTTGCAATTGTAGCTGATCATGTCCTTATAAAAATGTCTTCCATCGAGCTCCTTAAAAGAGAAATTAGTGCATGATACCTTCTAGATCTACTTAGAGCATATCACAAGCTTCAAATGATATATGTCATGCCTCATTTGAAGATCGTCTGCCATGTGAAAATTATTCACCAAGTTGACATGATATCACTGAAATTGTCATGCATTTTGTCATAAATATTCTCGATGATAACTCACCTATTGATGTTAATGAATTTTTTTGTTTTTTTGTGCATTGATCTGGGGTTAGATGTTTTAATCAAACTTGTTCTTCTCATTTAACCTACATCATGTTTGATTGTCCTCATTTTCATGCATCATTTAGGTAGTTGAATGAGCCATTTATCTTGCATCACGTTCTGTCATGTTACGACTGATAGGCGTATTTTTCCAATTGCCATCATTTGAACATGAATTTGACCTTAATTGAACTTAATATCTCTTAAAAAGTCTTAGGGAACGTCTTAAGCTTCTTAATGATGCAAATTTTGCATCATTCTTATGTCATTCGTCCTGTTTTCCATTTTTGCAAAGTTTGCCCTGAAATCTACCATGAGTGAAATTCGGAATGCTTGTTCTGCCATTTTTGAGACAGACCTCTTTTCATTTTTGTATGAATTTTTGGGTAAAGATTTCGAGCTTGAGTCCTTAACAAAATTTGTTTTTCTTCTTCATGTCTATATTATGGAGAAATTTCAGAATTTTTAGACGTCATTTATTAGGTCAAATTGCTACTGAATTATCACGATGTTTTGCTGCCCTATTCTGTTCTTGATGCATTGTTCTGTGTTCTTGGATTTTTATAAATTCATATATAACTTATTTTAGGAAACTTCCTGCACGGAAGTTGTTTCTTATTGTGTGATTGATGTCCTGTAATTTTCTTAGGACCAATTATCGATGGATCCTATCCCAATTGTTCTGATCTTGATTGCATTGTTTGATGATTACTGTTGTGATTCATTGTTGCGATTCCATTCTAGGATTTTTTAGAATGTTTTGCATGCTGAATTGAGACTACTTGTCTTCATGAGTTTTGATCCTTGTTTTCTGAATTTTGTATACAAAAATTCTTGGAAAATAGAATGCATTATACCATGCTTTTCAAACCTCTTGAATGTCGTGAAACAATCTGAAATTTCATATTCTAATTGATTCGAACCCAATTTTCATTCATATGATGCCATGTGGGAAATTTTCATTCTTGAAAATGCTTTGGTATGGTTTGAATAGTGGTTCGACATGAATTTTGTTAAAGCTTGAGTCATATTTAAAGTACCTATGAAGCTCGATCAGTGTGCCCATTGATGACTTGAGTTAGCTTTGGCTAGTAAAGCCCTGTTTGATAACACTCCTGAAAACAATTGATTTTTTTTTTTATTTCCTTGGAACAAAAAAAAAAAAAAATCGTTTGGTAAATTTTTTAATCCTGGAAACAAAAATCCATTTATTTGTTTTTGAGAATTGGTTTGGAACATAATCAATAAGTAAAGAAAAGTAGCTTTGTACTCCTGAGAGCGATTTCAGAATCAAGTCCAACTTTTTCTTTTTTCGCTTTTTTTCTTCTTTTCTCATTCTCTCTTCTTCTTCCTCCATCAACCATTGCTGGTCATCACTGTCACCAGCAGTCGCCGGCCATGATGGTCGGCGATCGGCGACCAACCACAAAGAAGGAGGAAGAAGAAGACAATAGGAAAGAGAAAAATGAAAAAAGAAAAAGAAAATAAGACAAATTTAATAAAAGTATTAAAAAATTTAAAAAAATTTAAGAATTCTACCAAATGCTTTCAAAAACTCAGAAATTGTTCTTAGGAATAGAATAAAAAAATCATTTTTGAGCAAAAATTGTTCTTAGGAACAAAATGGTTATCAAATGCACTCTAAATGTATGTCATAGTCATGATGAAATCACGTCACCCTTTCATCCAAGCTTTCAAGTTATGATTTACATCAAAATTTCCAAATTATGTTTTTTGCTTGGCATTGATATTGTCTAGATTTGGACCATATTAAGGGCGCCTACGAAGCTCAATCAGTGTGCCTTTGATGCACCTGAGTTAGCCTTGGTGGCTAAATGTGTTCCGTAACCATCATATAACTATACCACGTCATTAACATTCTTCTTTACAATCCATTGTGTGATCGCTTCTCAAATGATTTTTGGGCATCACTTGAATTTTTAGCTTTTGATGTGTCTGTCTTCGTAGAATAATGTGATTGTGTATAATGCTTGATGACTAAATAAGTGATTTAGTATTGGCTCACTAATTTGTTTGATTGATTAAGAATCAACACCCAATAGCCTACATGCATGTTTACTTTCAACTATGCATGTGATTTTTAGATGTATGCATAGGTGCGATGCATGATCCCATGGGCTATTTTAGGTCATGCTTAGAACCCGTTTTAGGGACTTTTTAGCATTGGTTGTCACGCGAGAACACAAATTGTGGCCAATAGCTATAAATCATTTTAAAAATGAATTGAGCAGGTGTCTTAGGTGGATCATTGCATGAATCCCAAAAACTAATCCTGAGGTCATGTTTGTTAGTTAAATAAATTGAATGGATTCCTTGATTGTTATTGTTTTTGTTTGTTTGCAAGGATGATTGTTTCTTTCATACTGTAAGCATCTAGTCTTAGAATTAGATTAGGCTTAGAATAGGCCTATAGAGGTGGCGGTCCCAACGACATGGAGAGATGAATGGTTGATGTCCAATCCGACCCCGTTTTGTACCATTTATTCCCCGATATATGTTTCGGGTTGCTTCGTTATGTATAAATATCCAACGGGTTGTGAGTTCTTTTCTTTTGCTTTACTTTCAATTTAGGATTGTACGTCAGATTTACCGCTTTCCTTAAATCGTTCTTGAGTGTTTACTTGCTACGTTGACTTTAAATTTCAAATGATTGTCTTCTTTCCTTTTCTCTTTAATAGAAATAGAATGGCATGAAATCGACTATCCACGCATGATTATCTAGTTAACTTCTCTTTGGCATGAAAAAGTAAAGAGACGCACGGACACCTTAGGAAACACGCCAAACTGTTAGTACCCAAAGAGCATCAATAGAAATATTAATGTAACCTAAGTTCCCGAACATTAGAATCTTTGGTTGTGTAGATATTGAAAACCACTCCTAATCGTCGATTGAGTTTTCTAGTCGACCTCCCAAAAATGAGGCTAGTGGTGACTCCTAACTATTATCTAGGTTTTTTAAAACAACTTATAGATAATAAATAAACTTGTCATGAATGGTATGAACCTTAAGAAAAGGTTCACAATCATAATTTAGTATACTTATGATGGTGAAGCTAAAAGATGAAGTAATGTCATCTTTGGTGGATTTACATCTTGAGAGGGCTATCATGGTTGAATACTTTTAAACTCACTTTTACGTTCAGTTTCCTTTTGACCCTAAAACCATCAATCAAGACGTGTCATGGTATCGAGGTAGGGTCACAACAAATCCCGCTGTCATGTGAGGTACGAGCTTGGGAGAGAGCTCATGACGGTGATCAAGCAAACTTATATGGTTGATCTGAAAGATGCAATAATGACATTTTTTGGAGTATGTACTGTGAGGGAGCTCGACCTTTTTCAATCCCTCACCCCATGCGAGAGGTCGGGTAATTTAGCATGAAGTCACGCCAGTGACACCACAAGTTTCAACCCAAACTGAGAGTTGGGAAATGGCTAAAAATATTCTGCTGAGTAATTTATTATCTTTGAAAAGGAGAGAGAGAGACAGAGAGAGAGAGAGACGGAGAGAGAGAGAGAGAGAGAGAGAGAGAGAGAGAGAGAGAGAGATTTGATCAAGTGGGCTGTGTATATAAATTAGCATGAAGTCACGCCAGTGACACCACAAGTTTCAACCCAAACTGAGAGTTGGGAAATGGCTAAGCTTACGAGCAATCAGCTCGCTTATTCTCTGTACCTGCTCTCCATCTTTTTCCTCCTCATTTCGACGGGTAAGAGAGAGAGAGAGAGAGAGAGAGAGATTTGATCAAGTAGGCTGTGTATATAAATTAGCACGAAGTCACGCCAGTGACACCACAAGTTTCAACCCAAACTGAGAGTTGGGAAATGGCTAAGCGAGCTTACGAGCAATCAGCTCGCTTATTCTCTGTACCTGCTCTCCATCTTTTTCCTCCTCATTTCGACGGGTAAGATCACAACCTTTCGGCACCATATGAAATCTCGCTGAAGTTGAATTCAATGTGCGTCGAATAGGTACGATCGCTATGCTGAGCCTTGTGAACGGTTTCTGCGGTTTTTATGATGCAGAGATGGCCATGGTGGAGGGGAAAGTATGCGAGAGGCGAAGCAAAACCTGGTCAGGGTTTTGCGGGAATTCTGGCAACTGTGACCGCCAGTGTAAGAACTGGGAAGGTGCGAGGAGCGGAGCGTGCCATGCTCAGTCCCTAGGATTCGCATGCTTTTGTTACTTCAATTGCCGATCAAGAGGATTATCGGGGTCAGTTCCGAGTTTAGTACTCTATATTAGTGTATAATAAACCAGATAAAGCCAACCTAGCACTTGTGATATTGAGCGATGTCGCTCATGTTACCACGTGTTCTTAGATATAGATTACTTCAACTGTTGATCAAGCAGATTACCGTGACCAATTTCGAGCTTAATAATCTGTTTTAGTGCATGATAAAGTAAATAAAGCAGTCGCGGCACTTGTGATGTCTACGTTGCTCATGTTTGCCTAGATACTTGCACTGTCAGCAGCACCACTTGATTACTGTGCTTGATGAGGGATGGCTACACACTCCGAACAAAATCTCATAGTACCAACCTCGTTATATCTATGGGCCGATTCAAAGTTGAGCAGTCAAATGAGTGATTGAAACTAGGGGTGAGTATGATCCGAGTTGGTAATTCTCACCCTAAAATCAGAAACCGTCCATTAATGACCGGTTCCGAAAAATTAGAATTGAGATCCGCTCATTGATTCTCTGGATCCACCCGAGAACTGGAATGATGGTCCAATCAAGTTCCTAGGTGGGTTCATAGAATCGGTCTCATCAAACTTCATGTGAAAGAAAAATTCTTCTTTTTCCCTTTTTCGGTGTTGATCGATTAACACTTGCCACCAATCTTTCCTGTCAAAGTTGTTCCCAAATCCATCTATTAAAACTCTCTCCATTCAAATATCTTACCAGCCCATTTACAATCCTTTCCTCAAAATTGTCTCCATTCAAATATCATTTGACCATATTTATTGCACTTTTTCCTATCAAAGTTCGTCCATTGCTCGAATTTCAATTGATCCTCGGTCAATCGTTATCTTGTGCCCATCTTAATTCCCATATTTGACATTATCACCACCGAATTTGATGCAAAATGGTATCCCTTTTGTGACAAAATACAAAAAATGCGAATGCTTCCAATCCGAATGGACAGGTGGGCGATTAGAATCAAGAATCAGACCAATTCTCTTAGGAACCATCAATTTTTAGCTGGTCCGGTCTAGTTTTGGCGGTTCTCGATTTCTTTACACATCCCTAATTGAGATTGCGTTTAAATGATCAAATATGAGTCTAGATCAAATTGACTAGTTTAACTTTTATTTATCCAGTCTCATATAATGCAACAAAAGCAACTAATACCCAACCTAACGCATGTTTAACTCAAATCGCTCATATAACCCACCTTTTTATAGCTTATTTTTTAAGAAAGAAAAAAAATAAAGATAATATATCTGAAAATTTTAGCATATTGGAAAATTAGATCTAATCTAAAGAAATTCACAAATAATTACCTTTTCACCAACACAAAATATAGAAGCCTTATATTAAACAAAGTGGGAATACAAGAAATAACAAATAAAAGCGGCAAATTTACATATGCTTCGATGCGTATTTGCTCGATATCGGTCTAAGGCAGATATATAAAGAGATCGATTGCAACCACCTTGAGGTGGTTGGTGGTTGCAAGGTGGTCGAAATCTCGGCAACCACCAAAATGGTTCTCTGTCTCGATCTTGACTTGGAATGGTGACAATTAGTCACCCTCAAACTCAGGCAACCACGCAAGGTGATATCCGTCCTCATGAGACCACCACGCGGACGTGGTCGTCTCACAGTCCTAAGCGATCACCAGCAGCGGTCTTGGCAGCTTGGTCGTTGCATAGCCCAACTTACTCTCTCTCTCTCTTTCTTGCACTCCCAAACCACCCCCCTCCTTAGACTAAGTTGGCGATGGGATTGTCACCGTTCTTGAGCAAGGTATATGCGGCGACAGATCTTCAACGACGCACCGCTATCGTACTCTTTTTAGGTAGCCTTTTATTTAGTTAGATCTTTTCTTTACTGTTACAAGCGGATCGAAAATGGATTTGTTCTAGACACATTGAAACCCATGAAGACTAGGTTTCTATGTTTCAGCCCCATTTCAACCTATTTAAAGGAAGTTTTCCTACTCAAATGGAACCCTGGGTCGGGTTAAAAACTGGATAGCCAACCCATATTGCCACCTCCATTCAAAGCAAGCACTAGTTTGGTCTCCCATTTGAACATGCACGACAAAGGATCAAATGGAACTTGATCCATCAAACGACCACAAGGGTAAACCATCATAAAAAAAGTGGACAAAGAAGGGATTTGACGAAGCAAGCGGCGTGATATACAGTCACGGAAGTAGCTCTGCTATTTCCAGTTGCAGAAGATGACGAAATGGTTAAGCGAAGGAGCAACCACTTTACTTGGTCCATCTTTTTTCTTATTATTTTTTTTTTTTTTTGGCCACACATCTTTTTTCTTCTTGTTTAGACGGGTTTTGTCATCTTCTTGCCTCGTAACGATGGATTGCGGTGGTTTGGGGCGCTTAGAATAGATACAGGTCCTGGGCCCGATTCCCAGGGTAAGAAACAAAAGTCCCATGTGATGTCAATAATCAAGAAATACTTTTGACAGAAGCTCTGTTGATTAAGCTCTGCAGGTTCATCTCCATCATCTTCATTGGCACTCTATAACTTATTCGAGCATTATCATTTAAGCTCTTCGATTGATCCGTCTGTCCACCATATAACCATGCCACCGTACCAAATGGAGAGAAGAAGGAAGATTGATAAGGCGGCTGTTCAAACGGTAACACAACATAGCACTGCCGCCACTATTTTCAGTAGGAACTAGGAACAGCTGGAGATGTCCAAGCTAAAGAGTAGTTGGCCCAATTACTCCCTCTTGTCGATTATTTTCTCTCTTCTATGGATGCATAAGACTGTCCCTCTTTCACCATACCTTTTGACGTTTATTTCTTTTTTGCAGCTCCCTTGAAGTTGTCTATGTGCACTCATCTGTCATATGATTCACAGCCACTGTTGGAGCCTCAAAAAACCGTGCTCCTTGGTCACAGATATGGCCACAGTAGAAGCAAAACGGTATGAGAAGCATAGCTAAACTTGGTTCGGATTCTGTGGGGACTCTGGAAGTTGTGACGGCCAGTGCAGAAACCGTGAAGGTGCCAGTCATGGAACCTGTCATGCTGAATTCCCAGGATTCACATGCTTTAGTTACTTCCAACTGTTGACAAGAATCACCACCATCACAGTCCCAAGCTTTTAGCTTTTAAGCTCCCCAATGAATCAGAAAATCTAAGGCAAACTACTAGAAGAAGTCCCTTGACTGTAATTCCTGAATAAGCCATTTGTGGCACTTGCAGTGAAGGATGTGATCATATAATTGTGGGTCATCACTGATATGAAAGCTGCAGTTGTAGTTGTGTAGTAAGTGGCAGTGCTTTCTGTTTTTGCTGGGCAATGATTCATCAACAATGGACATTCAAAAGGTTTCGTCCATTACTAAGAAAGGATTTACCCATCCCTGCTCTAGGAGAACTTGCATGAGGGAAGGGTCGTTCCTTTCTTTGGCTAACAGAAAGAGAACAAGAGAATTCCTAAGGCAGTTTACTTTTCTCCGTAATATATTTTGTTAACAATTGTTTTCACCTCAATCACCTAAATTGCAAAGCAAACACCACAATCATAATGAACCAGTTTTCTATCCCTACTTTCTTTTGTTGCTCAAAACAAATAAATTGAAGGGTTTAAGTTCCATTTCCTCCATTCTACATCTACTTTCATTTAAGGGGACCTTCCCTTAATGATACCTCTTCCATCAGGCTCTGAAGGCTAAGAAGATGTAGTTCAGTTCAGAGGTGAACCATTGTCGTCTCCTCAATCTTACTCGATCTGTTCTTGTGCATGTCTAAAAGAATACAAACTCAACTACCTAATCCCTATGCACATTCGGCAAATATCAATAAATAGAGAGTCCTCCTCCAGCATTACTTAATCTTCCAAGCACCAAAATCTACCTAAGATCAATCCTAGAGCAACGCTCTTCCCTAAAAAGTGCAGCAGTTCCCAAAGATCTTAAACATTCACAGTCCCTGTTCAATCAGTAACCCAAGTCCTCTTCCACCCTCATTCTACCCTCAAACTAAGACGTCAGTTGAAGACTGGAGATGCATCCTGCAATAACTAGTGCCTCCACATAACTCACGGCCTTCTCTTCCACCCCAACTGCAGTTACACTTGGAATGAATTACAATCAATGACAAATCAAGAGACAAGACCCGTCCTTGTATTGCAAAGTAAGAACATCATCCAACACATTATTCACCCTCAGCATCAAAACCACCATGCTTCACAGGCTATTTGACATGGAACAAGCGTGACCATCTCATAGAGGAGAAAGAACAAGTGAATTCTCAACATCAACCGCTCTTAATTTTTCCCCTTTGCGTTAGAGCAAATACCAATTTATCCAATTACAACAACTAAAAAACGCTCAATTACAAATTCAGTTGAAGAAGGAACGGAACAAAGAAGCCCTACTTCTTCTTACCCTTAGCCGACTTGCGCCGCGAGGGCACCACAATCTCGCCCTTGAGCACGGGGATCTCCATGATCTCCGACAGCTCGCCAAACTTCTTGCGGAATTTCTCGACCTGGTCGGCGTCGACGAGTACGGCCGAGCGGTTGCCGAGGAAGAAGGGGTGGTTGCCGGACCAGACGTCGACGACGTACTCCTGCTGGGTCCCGCCGGTGGTCATCACCAGCTCGCCGTTGCAGTACACCTTGGCGTCCTCGTAGAACTGCGGGTGCAGGTCCTTCTTCCTGCAGCTCACCTGCATGCGATTGCGGCTCCTCGCCGGCGATTTCGTCTGCGAGAAGGAAGATGAAAACAAAGAAAAACGGCTTTAAACGGGAATATTTTCGAATTAAATATTAAGTTCTTGGGTTGACGTTTTACATTGTTGACGGCGAGGGATGGTGGAGAGAGATTCCGCGGTAGGAATGTGGTGGTGAGCGCCATTTTTTCGCTCACTGGTGCCGTGCGAGGAGAGAGAGAGAGAGAGAGAGAGAGAGAGGAATATTTTTGTGGCTGAAGGTTGAAGATGATGGGACTTCGGGATTTTGGATGGAGGGTGGGATAGCCAAAGTGAAGTCAAAGGTTCAAAGCTTTTGTCGCTTGGATTTAGACTAATGGGCTGGGCCGTGATATTTGGTTGAATCTTGGAATTGAAGATATATAAATGGAATTAAATCTGTAATTTCATCTTTTGTATTTTCAATTTATTCTGCGGTCCTGAATACTAATAAATATTCAATCTAGTCTTTCGATTTGTTCAAACCATTAGTTGCTGACATGGAGGATTAATTGATGACATAAAGCCGAGTTTTTTTTTTTTTGGTCGAAAGTAACGGATTTTATTTATTTGAACATTGAGACGCCAGACCCATCTGGTGGGGCGTTCATACACAGCAAGGCCTAGAGGCCTGGAGGAGGGGAAGGCAACCAGTTGGGCTGAAGCGAATTTCTCCTCTGTTCCCGCGCAGCCCAATTAGCAACTCCATTAGCAGACCGTCGGCAGAGAAGCAGGCCCACCAGCGGCAATTCTTGAAGAAGTCTTTTACAAGCCGTCAGGATCCCACATGCTTCCCAGTGAGGCTCTTCATTGTACTTTAATATGTTCATGAGACTTCGGCAATCTGTCTCCACCGAAACCCACCCCAATTCCTTCTCTTTTATGTGCTTCAACGCTTCAAGTACAGCTAGGGTTTCCAGTTGAAAACTTGTCTTCGCTCGAATAGATTTGGTGAAGCCATCTACAAGGCAGCCGGAGGAGTCTCGAACTATGCAGGCGACCGCTCCTTCCGTTGACCCCACATCGAGCGACCCATCAACGTTGATTTTCAAAGTACCCGCTACTGGAGCTTCCCACGTTTCAGGTATGTCAAGTTCCTTTGCTTTTGCTAGTTTTCTTGCTTTAATATGCAAAAAGCCCCATCTTTCGTAACTATCTTGCTGAAATCGGGCTAGATCTACCACTTTGTAGGCATCCGGCTTAGTACTCCGAAAGACAAAGTTGTTTCTCTCCTTCCAAACCTGCTAGAGAGTATTTGAGATCGATTCCAATGATGGTTTGTTCGTATCCTTCTTTATAAATCGCGCGAGCCACTCATTGGTGCGTGTAACCTCTTGTGCATTCACTTGTAGGTTGATTTCTAGGTGACTCTATACCCATACAGTCCAAGGGCAAAGAAGGTGGATATGTTCGGCCGTTTCCATGCTTTCTTGGCAAAGATCACAAACCGGATCGGGTAAAATCTTTATTTTCCATAAATTTTCCTTGGATGGGATGGCATTTTGACAAACATTGTAGATAAAATTCTTCACTTTAAGGCTGGTCCGCATTTTGCATAGAGCATTCCATAGTTCTCTCGGTGTTTGATATGACGATGAGGGGTGTTCTATTGCAATATTGGCTATCGCTCGGTCTCTAAGGATGTTATAGCCATTTTTTACTGTAAATGACCCATGCTTAATTCCTATCCAAATTAGTTCATCATTTACAAGTTGACGGTTGATTGGAATTGCAAGGATCTCTTGAACAGTCTGTTCATCAAAGAGGTTGTTTAACAAAGGCTCATTCCATTGTTGTGCTTGAAAGTTCATTAACTCAGAAACTTGTTTGGGATCATTTCTGTTTGCTGGCCCTCCAATCAGTCCTCTCTTCAACCATTTATCTATTCTAATGTTGACATTTTGACCATTTTCAACCAACCATCTCACTAAATCCGCTAAAGCCTCCCTTCTTTGGACTAAACTTCGCCATCCCCATGAAGACTTAGTACATTTATCAGCATGTCAAAAATCCTTTCGACAGAAATAGAGTCCTTTTAATAATTTACTCCACAAAGCATCTGGATTCTTAACTAACCTCCAAGCTTGTTTACCCAGGAGGGCCTTGTTTACCGTAAGAAGGTCTTTAAAACCCATTCCTCCCCTGTCTTTTCTTACTTTCAGAATTTCCCATTTTTTCCAATGCAAACCAGCCATTGTTTCACTATTTTTCCACCATAAATTAGTTACTTTCTTCTCTATAGCCTTATAAATTGATACTAGGATTTTGAAAATTGACATGGCATATTGAGGCAACGCATGAACTACTGATTTCAAGAGAATTTCCTTGCTTGCTTTAGAGATAATTTGTTCCTTCCAACCTTCCAATTTCATATTTACCCTATTTAAAATCCATGTAAACATCTACTTTTTGATTCTCCCCAGTCATAAGGGATTCCAAGGTATTTCCCTATCCAAGCAAGCTCTGGCACCCTCACCTCTCTTGTCATGTTATCCCGTAATAGTTGGGGACATTCCTTACTAAAAAATATACCTAACTTGTTTAGGTTTACAACTTGTCCAGAGGCATAGCAATATTGATTTATCACAACTGCAACATTCCGACATTCCTGTATGGATCTATATAAAGAGAAAATAGAATCATCTGCAAATAATAAATGAGTCAAGGTAGGACATAACCTGTTCAGCTTTATTCCTTTGATACTCCCGTCCAATAGAGCTTTACCCATCATAGAAGATAGGCTATTGGCCACCAAAATGAAAAGATAGGGAAATAACGGGTCTCCTTGCCCAATCCCTCTTGTAGGATTAAAAAAAGGGAGAGGTTCACCATTAAATTTGATGCTGAAGGAAACTGTAATGACACATTGCATGATCCAGTTAACTCATTTGGCGCAAAAACCCATTTTCAGCAAGCATCCTTCTAGGAAATCCCATTATATTCTATCATAAGCCTTCTGCATGTCTAATTTTAACACCGCTTGAAAATGTTTTTTCCTTTTCCTCACTCTCAATTGGTGCAACACCTTATGCACAATATAAATGTTATCTTGAATTTGTCTTCAACTTACAAAGGCACTTTGTTCCCCTGAAATCAGTAATGGCAGCCATCTTTTTAGTCTATTTGCCAAAATTTTCGATATGATCTTATAAGCGAAATTGCAAAGGCTAATAGGGCGATATTGGTCAAGTTTTTCTGGATGGGGTATCTTTGGAGTTAAGGTTATGTGAGTTCTGTTTAGGGCTAGATCTAATACTCCCGATCGAAAAAAAAAAACCCCTCACTTCTTCAAAAACATTGGGATTGATAATATCCCAATGATGTTGATAAAAAATTCCATTTAGACCATCCGGATCAAAAGCTTTTTGTGCACCGAGTTGAAAAACAGCATCATGAACTTCTTCCAAAGTTACTTCCGCCACCAGACATGAAGCCGAGTTGGATCACTAAAATTATGGGTCAAAAAGTACCTCAAAAAGGAAAAAAAAATTAGAGCTTCAAATAATCCAATTCTTCACACCAATGATCCTTCTTCCTCCTCAACATCAGACTTCTCAAAATGCTTGGATTGATACTAGAACGAAGATGGTAGGGTTGAGGTTGATGCCGAAGAGTGATGATTCACATCTCGGGGTCTTGGTTGTGCAGGTCAAAACATGGAAAAAGAAAAAAGGAAGGAAGTGAAGAACATGCGAGGATCGGGAATTGAAAACTTTAAAGAGCACGTGTCCGATATAGCTTGAACACTGGCTATGTTTGGCAGTCGGGATAAAATTCGAGATAGGATATAATTTATCCTATCCTACGTTTGGTACTCGCTCAGGACGGGATAAAGTCGGATATAAGGGGGATATAGGCTAGATAAAATCATCTCATGCAGGAGGTGGGATAAAGGTGGATATGATTTCTTATGTCCATAATAGGAAAATTATTTTTCTCAAATAATAAACTTATTAAATTAACAAAATTGAAATTATATTTCAATATAAATAATATTTGAATTCTAATTTAAGAAATTAAAAATAAAAAGTGAAAATTTATTTTAATTAATCTTATTTTAATTTATATATTCAACTTTAATTCTATCTTATAATAAACATTCAATCTATAAATTATATATTTATGCTTATTATATAATTTAGGTATTTTTGTATTTTAGGTATGTTAGTACAGTTTACTATTTGATTAAATTTTATTAAAGAATGATGAAAGGGGAATAAAGAAATAATAAAGAAAATAATATAAAAAGAGGAAAAATAAGATAAAAATAAATTAAGGAATAGTATTACGAGAGATTTTCACCATCTCTATGTACAATGATATGCTGTTACATGATATGATATGAATATATCCGACTTTAATACTGCGATACACCAAACAATGGACATGATATAAAAAAAAAAAAAAATCCCAAGATTTCATATCCTATCCTATCCAGTCCTATCCCTATTAAAAATCTAGACCACCAAACGTTGCCTAGATGGATGACACAGGAAATTGCTACTGGGATATTGCTCATGATTAGGCAATTGAAGGCTTGCTTCATTGAAGCAAATAGATTTGTTGTTTTCTTAGTTGATTTAGATATTTTCACCCTTTGCGTATCGATTATACCAGATCCTCCCCTGACCAAAATTCCAGAACAAAAAAAGCAAGAATTTGTACAATAATCGAAGAAAGAAAGAGAGAAATAAGTGGAGATGAAGACTCAATTTGACACTTGAAGCCTTGTGGCAAAAGTGGCATGAGTTGGACATCCGTGTAGTAATCTGGCACTGAGCACTACTGTCACTAGAGGAGAATGAAAAGAGGAGCTTTGACCATCCTAGCGCCAAGGAGCAAAAGTAGATGACATCTAAATTTAATTCATAATTCTTCCCTTCATCAACTTTTATTTTTGTGGTCTGTTCCATCACATTCTCTTTCCAATCCAACATCAATTGAGCTCACACAGTTGGATATGTTAATGGTAGACATATAGCGAGGAGGAGACATTAACAATAGGTCTAGTGATCATGATTCATTGCAATTGAAAATTGTTTATTAGAATGAAAATGTTAAATTCATTCAATGCTTGTGTTTCCAATGAAATTGATGTTCTTCGAATGAAAAATTGTTGAACTTGTTAAGAAAGAAAATTCATGTCTACCTCAGAACAAGCTTGGCTTGTTTCATTTGACAAGGCCTTATCATATTGATCATAAATAAACCTGTAAAAGTTGAAGGACAAAAATGGGAGATACGTAAATGAGATGCATATGACTATCAAACCATTTGAGAGTGGGGATGCATATCGAAATTGCCTTTATTTAAACCTCTTGTTGGTAAACCTTCTATGAGACCCATTCTACTTAAGTAACGATCATACGCAACAAAATTTTTACAAACAAATGAGCTGTGGGAAAGCCAATTACTCAAAAGTATAGAATTTACTCTTTAGCACCAGCAGGTCAAATGAAAATAAGGCCAACTACACTTTTTTTCAAATATTGAAGGTACCACCAAAAATAAAAACTTCTTTGTCATAATGCTTGTATTATTATCAACATCATTGCCACATCTTAAATACTTCGAAAACTACAAAAAAGTAAACTCCATTTCTTAATCTTAAATTCAAAAATATCTTATCAACAAAAAGTATTGGAACTAATCCTACTTCGAACCCTTCAAAAGCTACTTCTTGTCAATTTTCCTCTTTCTTGGAGATCTTGTTGATCTAACACTTTCAATATCATTCAAATGCTCCCCGACTTGTTTATGTTTTTCTTGCTTTTTTTTTTTTGCATAATGCCTACCTTTTGCTCTTGGAGTGCCAAAAGTTAGCACAAATGGACACTTAGGCTGCGCATGATAAAATTTATATTTCTTGATTTCTCTATTTCTCTGTTCCTCGGAACAGGTTTGAAACAGAAATCCGTTTGGTAACGCAATTTGATTTCTCTATTTCTGAAACAGATTTCTATTCCAGAAATTGATTTGGAGGAGAAATCAGAAGCTAGAAATTGTAGCTTCTCTGTTTCTGAAATAGAAACAGAAATTATTTCCTTTTCTCCATCCTTCAGAAATAGAATTTTTGTTCTCAAATTGGCAAAAGAGGTTATTATACCACCTTCCTTTGATGTTGTCTTACAAGAGATTCTTATGGATCCTAAGCATAAACGTTACTTCAAGGTAGAATTCTCATATATTACTTTACACCATCAATTTTATTTTGTTGATAATCTTGTATAATACTAGTCTTTGATTAAATGACAGGGCTATATAGGCACTATTGATGGCACCCACATTCATGCTTCTGTATCTGTGTCGAAGCAAATCCCATTTAGAGGTAGGAAAGGTACCACCACTCAGAATGTGACGTGCGTTTGTTCATTTGATATGAAATTTACTTTTGTATATGCTGATTGAGAAGGCTCTGCCAATGATTGTCGAGTGCTTGCAACAGCACTGGAAACTTCTCACTTGGAATTTCCTCGGTCGCCACCAAGTATTTGTTTATCCTTTAAGGAGTAATTTCTTTATGATCATATTTATAGTTACAAATTATGACCAATTTATGAATACATTGTTGTAGGCAAATACTATGTCATGGATTCTGGTTATGCAGCAACTCCGGGATTTTTAACTCCTTTTAGAGGTAATCGGTATCATTTAAATGAGTATAGGGGTAGAGCAAGACGGCCAACAATTGCAAGAGAATTGTTCAACTATAGGCATTATTCTTTAAGGAATGTCATTGAAAGATCATTTGGGGCATTGAAGAATTGCTTTTTCATTTTAAGACACATGCCCTCATTTGCAATTCGAAAGCAAGCACATATCGTAATTGCATGTTGTGTTATCCATAATTACATTCGTGATCAAGACAAGATGGATAATAACTTTTCCCTATATAGAGATCCGATGTACTTGGCTGAACCTACATAGGATGAGCTTGCAAATGTTTAGTTGACCGAGGAGGAAAACCAAATAAATACGCTTAGGAAAACCATTGCCAATAAAATGGCAAGGGATAATAATATGCCAGAAATTCCATGAAATTGTATTTTCAACTTTTGTAATATATTAGTATTATTTCGACTATTATTTTGTATTTGAGGATTTCCTATGTTGTTATCTATCCAATTTTTATTCATAGAAATAGAAATTTTATTCTGTTATCAAACGGATTTATGTTCCAAAAATCGAAATTTTGAGTTGTTATCAAACGGGTTTCTTTGCTCAGAAACTTGTTTGGGGAATAGAAATTGAGAAATCAATTTCTAACCATAAATCAATTTCTATTTCAGAAATTTTATCATGCGCAGTCTTAAGTGTCAAAGGTTATGAAAGTGACACTTAAGTGCCAAAATTGGAGCAAAATCTATCACTTAAGTGCTAGTCCAACCAAAATCCGGTCAAAATGTTGATGTGTCAATTTTCCGACGAAGCAAGTGCAAAATGGCGTCGTTTTTGTGCTGACATAATAAAAAATTAATATAAAAATTAATTAAATTAAATTTATTTAAAACATTTAAAAATAAATATACAAATATTAAAAAAATTAAAAAATTAAAAAAATTAAAAACAATTATAAAAAAGGGAGGTGGCTGAGGGCTTAGTTGCCCTCAGCCGCCTCCCTCCTTTTCTTAATTTTTAAAAAAATTTAAATTTTTTAAATTTTTTAATATTTGTATTTGTATTTTTAAATGTTTTAAATAAATTTAGTTTTAAATTAAATTATAATTAATTTTTATATTAATTTTTTACCATGTCAGCACAAAAAACGATGTTGTTTTTGCATTTTTTTGCCACGTTAACGTGTAAAACAACACCGTTTTGAACTTATTTTGCCGGAAATTGCGCACATCAGCATTTTAGCTGGATTGGTGATCAATTTCTCTCCGATTTTGGCACTTAAATGTCACTTCGTAACTTTTAGCACTTAAGTGTCAATTTGTGCCAACTTTTGACATTTGAAGCGTACTTTTGCCAAACAATTTACATGTTTGTGTATACCATAACGAAATGGAGTTGTTGAGAGAAAGAACCAAATATGGCAAAAACCTATAAGACATGCTCCATACTAATGTTACACCAAGGTTTTGGGCCGATAGTATGAAGACTAGCATGCTTAAGTTGTGCTTGCACAAGCCCATGATAAGCCACTTTAGAGTATTTGGATGCGTATGTTATGGTGTACCCAACAAAGCAAGTTCAATGGGACGATGGTTTTTTGCATATTTGTGGGCTATGACAATTAAAGGAAAGGGTAGAAACATTGTGATTCTATAATTGGCAACGTTGCACCTCTAGGAACCTAGTATCTGACGAAGTATCATATTGAGGATCATCACATTCGGCTATACTAGATTCAAAACTATCGTGAAGCTGATTAGAGAACCCACAGTTATAGCCAAGAGAGAAGAATGAAGAGGGAAGAACTAGAGAGGAGAAAAAGAGAGGAAGAAAAAGATTGTAAAAGCCAACAAGCGGCTTTTGGTTTCTATGTTACCAAAGCCGTACATCCGTCACAATATATTTATATTAAATATAAATAATACATGACCACAATACTCTTATATATGTAAAAAGAAATTAAACCCAGAAAATAAAACCGACACCTCTCAAGCAACATAACAAAAACAAATTGAAGTGGTGCAAGAAAGAATGGAAGAAGAAAATAGGCCTAATAAAGCCCAGCAGATTGTAGAAGTAACCATAGAAGGTCACCCATGGAAGAAGTCAAAGCACAAGCACAAAAAAAATGAAAGAGTCCCGGGTGGACAGTTGTACATCCGACAATGACGAAAGATCTTCAAGCAAGTCAGATGGAGAAAGAGCAAGCTCCTCACCTAAGTAGATCCACAAAGCAAAGGAAATAATATCCTAAATATGCAAATGCTACTTATGAAGAATCTACACCAATCGATTGACTAACCCAAAGAGCTCCATAGCAATAATCAACCAACCAGGGCAAGAACTTGATATTCCCGCAAGAACTAAGCATGTAGAAATACATTGAAATATGTGCTACTGTGTGAGATAGAGATGGAGTATGTAGAGATAATTGATCAAATTGTATATATTTTCTCCAAATGACTTGGCACTACAAAGTTTGAAGACTATCGAAAGCAACTTGCCATGATCACTAAATCCGCACTAAGGACGGGTTTGGTTAAACGTTGGGAATGGACTTTAGGTGTGATGCAAATACTGAAAGCCAAAACCCTTTGAGGAAATGCAAATTGCATTTGGTAAAAAAATTTTACAAAGCCACTTTAGGTTCGAGTAGTGTTAAGTAAAATAAACTTTTGCAATGGAATTTGGCTATATTTTTTATTTTTTTAATTAGAAAACTCAAAACCTTTCGTCTGAGTCGGCAAAGGGCTTATGCCATCGATGAGCCAAATATGGCATCTATAGTGGCTAAGGTCGCCCAACCTTGGGCAACCTCTGGCTAGGATCATGAGACCTAGGCGACCACCACTTGGGTTGCACGACCTCTAGTAGTAGTCGCCTAGGTCGCATGACCCTTATTGACCTTTCACCAGCCACTCATCTATCCTTTGCCAGCCAAATGTAGCCTCTCCAGTTCTTCACTATTGGCCAAACTAAAGAATCTGACAAAGAAGTTGAACATTTACAAAAGGGGCAAAATTGAAAAACAAAAGAATTAGTGAAAGTAATTTTGGAAGGAAAAAAAATATCTTAGTCCTAGTTTCAGCATTTTGCAAATGCTATTTTGGAATCTTGGATAGGAGTAGCTTTTGGCTTTTAGCAATTCCAAGACCAGTATTTGGCTAAAAGCTACTTTAAAATGCTTGTCAAACATCTCAGCATTTCCCGAAGGGGCTTTGAAGCCTAAAATCCCCTTGGGAAAACTGAACCAAACGCATCTAGGAGAGCAGTTGGCGTGGTAAGTATAGAAAAAGAGAAAGTTGCACCACCTTTGCTCTTCAGAATTCCATTTTATCTCTTTATTTATCTAGATTTTTCTTGGTGCGAGAAAATTTAGTAGAAGAGTGTAGAATTGTGTAACTAATAGGTTGTCCACATAATATTATTAGTAATCGCTAGAATTAACTAAGGAGATGGATTTCTAAAATTATCTCGAAGGTAGAACCACCTCCTTGTTTGGGCCATAAATAGCCACGAAGTGCTCCCCATTTAAGCGTGTGCGTGTGAAAGAAGTCTAAGCAATATCTCCTCAATATCTCACAAGTGCTTATGATAAATGATTATGTTTTCTTTAATTGAACATTGTGTCTTTCTCTACAATGCGGGTCATGGCCGAGAAGAATTGTCGACTAAATGCATCGGTTCATCGCCCTCTTGACAGCATAATAAGCGCAACCAAAGCCTGCGTACTTTTGACCAAAAGAAAGAAAAAAAGCCTGCGTTACTTCAATGAATTCCTACCTGGTAAATGATTAAATCTTCTTGGAGCAAAAAAAAAAAAAAATGATTAAATCTTCGGGACGACACTTGTACGCGTTATATAACTTTTCCCACTCAAGTTGCTGCATACTTGATAGAAATATTGATGAGCACGGCACATGCCAAGCGCAACTAATATCTCAACGAAAAACTGAATTCACTTGTATGATTTTCGTACAAACATTCAACTTTCGAACTTTGAATTGCAGGTAACGTAACCTCCCTGTGAAGGTATAATAAGCCCCCAACAGCGGGAGACATTAAAATCCCAGTAAACTTTTGCTCTGCTTCCATCTTGGATGAGCAGGAATAGTTTGCAAAACAGCAATGTATCCCGATCCTATACTGACCTTCCTACGTGTGTATTCTTTACTTGATCTTTGAACTTCCACTCTTCAGTTTCCTGCATTTCCGCTGTCGTTCCTCCTGTCGTTTGCCTTCTTCCACTCCTCTATATTCTTCAGCCTCGCATACATCTTCCTTATCTTGTTGAGCTTCTGGGACTGCTGAGCAATCACGCTCGCAGTCGATGGGCTCTCACTCAACACAATCTCATAACCGTCTCGGTAAGAGTCCATCCCTACAGTCAAAAGCTGCCAGAACATGCTGCCTGCCGCTGCGCCACCTCCGCGAGCTGAGGAATAGATTGCCGAATAAACTGTGTCGAAGAACTGGTCCCTCTCATTCTGGTTGTAGCCTGAGTCTTTCGATGAGATCCCGAACTCCGCAAATAGGAGCGGCTTGTGGAGAACATTCTGCGCATCCTGAATGTGAGTGTTCACCCAGTTGCTGAGGAAGGATATTTGGTTTCCTATGCTCAGGTCGGACAACCTGTTTGTCAAAAATAGATATGAACATGTAATTTAGCATGATGCAATAAGATAGCAGTCACATTTGGCTTGGCATTTTATTTATCGTTGTAATGCCAGCATAGTACTTAATACTCACCACTGATCAGGATATGAGTGAACCGTTGCAAAGTCAATACCAGGGATCTGATTATTTTCAATGAAGTCAGTTCCGACAAGGAAAGAGGGGTTGTTTTGCTGCTTCTGAGCAGAGGATTGTGCATAGAACCCTTCTAGGCCAGCCTCTAGTAAATGGTTCCCATCGAAAGATTTTACATAAGATGCCATCTCCGTGATCCATGCCTACATTCAGAACAAACAGTAATTGAAGTCAGCTCCAATCGTGCATTTTGTGTATGAAATATCTACAGATTTGACAAAAAGATGGGAGAAAATGGCAGCATAATTGACAATGTGCGTTAAAATGGTGGGGGTTTCCATATGCGTTTCCATATGCAATAAGCACAAGACATGACACAAGATTAAAGAGGAGCATTTGTGAACCTGGATGGTCCTTCCTGATGGATCTGAAGGGCATCTGACTTCATTCATCAGCTCCCAAGCCATTATTGTCGGGTCATCCTTATAAGCAATCCCAGTTACGCTGTTCCTTCTTGTAAGAACAGTCTGCTTTTGCACCCAAAAAATGTAGCAAACAGGACAACAACAGAAGTGTCAAGATTTTTTTCCCTAGAAGAGCCAATCCGATGACCAGATGAACTAATCCAACGCAGATTGAAAGATGAGGAAGGGGAAAATAGAAGAGATAGAAAGTCGACCCGGATGTGATTTTCGTAATAACCCTTCACCACAGGATTGGTGAAGAAGTCATCATCGGATGCTATGGGCTGTCCCTGGCTTCTTGCCCATTCCACATACCGTCTCTTTCCTCCCAGTGCCTCATAGTTATCCACCAGACTCAGCACCAGCTTGATCCCAAACTTTTTAGCCTCTGATATCACAAAATCCAATCCCTTTGCACAGCCACAAAAAAATGAAAAAAAAAAAAATCCCGTTAAGAAATGAAAATTATCCCTTAGAAAATCCACTAAGAAAAAGCAGCGGAAAAAAAAAAAGAGAAAGCGAGCAAGCTCACCTGGAACATCTGCTCATTGTAGAAACCAGGAGAGGACTGGAGGGGCATGTACCCACCGTCACTGAACGCCCAGGTCCTTGCAATGGAGAGGCCATGGCTCGTAGCTTCTTGGAAAGCAGAGGTGACTTTGGCCCTCTGTGATGGGTCCGACGCCAAGAACATCAACCAGTAGGCATTGAACCCATTCGCATAAAAGGGGCTTCCGTTCAGCATGAAGTGCACTCCCTTGGTCTTGACAAACCCACCTCCATCTTCCGCTTTCGCAGCAAAATGCGACCTTCGTTCTTGAACCAGAACGAGCGCCAAGAAAAACAACAGCCTCAAATGCTTCATGTTTTCCCTTGCCCTGCGAAAACACCCAAACGCAGAAGGGTTTTCCAAATGAAGTCCCGCGGAGCTTTAAGGTCATTTTAATAGTTTCAGCTGACGAGTAAATGGCGTTGGCATCGAAGTGTTCAGCACTTACAATTTTCACCTTGTTTTCCTTTTATTTTTTTTTTTTCTGTTTTTGAATAATTTAACCTTGACTGATTGAATTTATTATATAATCAAGTGACTGGAAAAGGTCCTGGCGAAATTTGTGGGGCCAAATTGGTCGCGAAAAGCACATGACTGTCGCAAGTTCCTGGTGAGGACAAGTCTACTTTTCTTTGATTGCTTTGCCTTTTTCCATTTTCTTCCGGGCGATAAGCATGGTAGGTAGGAAGAAGCCCCGAAGGATCATTTACCACCATAGAAATTAGAAAATAAAATTTAAGTCCACTTGTCCAAAAACGTATGAACTCATCACGTGTTGCAGGCTCCAGGTTTGGTGATTCCGACACTTTCTTCTCCTCCTCCTTCCGGTGCACAAAAACTCTTCCTCTCTCTCTCAAACGATTGATTTTGAAAGGAACTTGCACATGATCAAGCCTTCGGGCCGGCCATGCTCGATTAGATTGTTAATTCAAATCTGATGCATTACGATGCAAGAGAACACGTAAGTAGTGCTCATGGTAATTTCATTATTTTGCTTTTGTAGATTCAATTTGATTAATTTGCATCGAACACCAACTCTTATATTCACTTCAGGGATCAGGAAGTTTTTAGTTTCATACGCTAGTGATCTCTATTGATTCTCATGAATCTATCACGAGCATACTCTAATTCGTGAAATACTGAAATTTTTCAAGGTAAACAAAAAAGATAAAAACAACACTCAACAAATCTATAAAGAGTTGGATGGATGTTTCAATATTTGATTTAGATATTATGCTAGAATCACAATTTATTTCCCTCGTAGTATTGTTGGGGTCTCGTTATTTAATGCGCATGAACAGGCAATTAATATGTATATATGATAATTTGATCCGGCTGAAGTTTAAATAAATATTTAAAAAAGCAGCCGAAAGGTTTTTCTTTTTTTTTTTGGACAAGAAGAAGCCGAAAGGTTTACGTCGAGGAAATTTGATGTGCATGACAGACAAGTCCGCCGGGGTCTCCGCTAAATCGTTGACTTCAGCGAAATCCACAAACGCTCATCGCGGCGGAATGAGAGAGTGATGGCGGCCCGGTGAGTCAGGTGATCCGGCGTTCACGCGTCGAATGTGACTGGGTGGATGGGCGACACGCGGTGCCGAACGGGAGTTACATCAGTTGATGCGTTGGACATCCAACGGCTGTTCGTGGAGGTGTGACGGAGAGTGGTTTTGCGCCCGAAGTCCTTCGAGGTGGAGCGGGAGAAGCTTGGATTGGGTCCTTTGGGATTCAGGTCAAAGAAAACAATAAAGTGGGTCAGGGACTGCAGAAGAATCCAGAAGAAGTGCAAATCCGACAAAAAGGATTCTATTCAGTTTCTTGCTCTTGTTGTTTATTCGTTTCTTGCTCTTTTAGGTTTCGTTAATTATAATTTTGTCTCCAGGGGAACAATTTGATTTGGTTTAACCTCCTTTTTCTTCCTATCTCTTTTTCAGGTAAAAAGGTGAGAAGGGACAAAAATATATGTAATGCAATCATTACCCACACGACTAGCCTAGAATCACGTAATTGATCAATTCTAAAGCTCCGTTCGTTTCACGGAAAATAATTTTCGAGAAAACGTTTTCTGGATTTTTCAGTGTTCGTTTCACGGAAAATGAATTCTTTGAGGAAAATGTTTTCCATCAAAGAAAAAAAATCTTCCAAAGTAGGGAAAATGTTTTTCCACTTTTGAAAAGTGAAAAACATTTTCCTCACTTAATCTCTCTTACCTTACACCTCTACAAATTCTTACTTCCTCCTCCCATTTCTTCTTCTTCTTTTTCTTTTTTTTTATTCGAATTATTTTTTAATTTTCTTTTTCTTTTTTAATTTGAATTATTTTTAATTTCCTTTTTTTTTTTTTCCCATCTTCTTTTTTTCTTGGCTAGTTGTTGGACCAGGTGAACCTCAAGCTCGTTGATCTCAAACTCGTGCTCGTCGATCTGGTGACCCTTGAGCTTGACGCTTGCGCTCGCCAATCTGGGAGCGGAAAATATTTTCTTTACCGAACACTAGAAAATATTTTCCGAAACATTTTCAGGTTTTAGCCGAACACTAGAAAATATTGTTATTTTCCTGGAAAATGATTTTTGGGAAAATATTTTTCGGAAATGGTCCATTTTCTGCGAAACAAACGGACCCTAAGTGTCCTCCTATGCAAAGTTTTGGCACTCCAAGTGTCTAGCACTTGACAAAGAACTTATGGTTAAGAACAACGATATGTAAGCTACTTGATCTTTTATGTGTCACACTCTCTTTTAGTTTCTCGTAGTCTTCTCTTTTATACTTTTCCTCATTGATAATTTAGAGAAGCATATGACTGTTGGAAAGTTTCCATTGAGTTACTATCCAAGGAAGGTACTACCTATACAGCTTCTTTACTTAATTTCTGTAGGCTAACCAAAAATAACAACCGTTGTTGTCTTCTCACTACAGTTTTTTATTGACCTATTAGACAACCTAGCTACTCTTCTAGATGCTTTATTATGATTCTACTACTGTGCAAATTCAGATCTTTCAATAGCTATTTGATGTACTTGGTTTTACATCACAATCAATTTAATATTTATAGCTTAGACATAAATATCATCAGTAGTTGATGTTTTAGGTTAACTGGTACTATTTGTCATAACAGAACATTTACCAACTTCTTTCTAATGAATTACACCATGAATGTTGCGTAGTCCTTTAGTCCAAATATCTACGTACAATATAATAAGTAATATACTAAGAATAGTTTGGGCATAATCAAAATCACTTGAACATGTTTTCTCAAACAAAAGAAGACAATGAAAAGGGAAGAGAGAGGAAAAGATTTTTTGACCTCTTACGGTTGAATTAGACAAAAGTGAAAGTGCTTGAAATAAAGGAAATCTTAATTGACGAATTAAGGGGCTGTTTGTTTCTGTTTTTTTAAAAGCAAAAGGCAAATCTCTAAGTTTTTTGTCAAAATATTATTCAAATTATAAAGCTCTAAACAAGTTATACATGAATTTACATGTTCAAGATGTGTATATCGTGAAAGCATAGATATTTGGTTAAGAAAAAGTTCAAATTGAGTTTGTTATAAAACCTATGGGTGTAAGTGGTACCAAGGACAATTGACAGAAGAAAGTGCTCTTTAAACCAAGAAAAAGGGTCTATTTTCATGCTTCTTATTTGAATTGACTCTATGTTTGTTGCCCTGAGAAAGAAAAGCTAGCATTCTAGAAATGAATGTAATCGTTTTTAGGTTAATACCACTAAACTGAACTAGTACATTCTTGACAAATTTATCACAAATTAATTTTTTGATTACAAAAACTCCAACATTTGTAATAAATTTATCCTCTATTAATTTTTGTTAAATTGAATTAATATCATGAAAAATCACAAACTGGTATATTTATGACAAATTAAGGGTAAAACTCAAAATTGATATATTTGCTAACTGTCACGTGTCATCCAACTCATTACTTTGATAATAAGATTTAACGGAAGATAAATTTATCATAATCATATTAGTTTTGAGTTTTTTTATGATCACAAAATTAACTTCAATTAAATTTATCATAAATATATTAATTTAGGATTTTTCATGATATTAATTATTAATTTTATTTTTATGACTTAATTCTTTTTTTTTTTTTTTTGGTCTGAAAAATAATATCATTCATAAGAGTTGAGAGTACATCCAGCAGCCAAAGCGTCCGAATACAGTATACCTAATAAAGCATAAGGAGGTGAAGTGGGCCAGCCAAGGGAAAGAGTGCCATTTTTGTGGGCCTTTGCAACCCAATCAGCCACAAAATTAGCACCTCTGCGACAAAACCTAAAGCGTAGCTTGGAGAAGTTGCGTAGGAGAGCCGCCGCTTCAGCAAAGATGGATCTGACCTCCCATGGCGAAGAACGTAAACCTTGGACTATTTTGATCAGAATTTTTGAGTCAGATTCGAGCACAATCAGATCATTCGCCTTGTGCCGCTCCAACAGGTAGTGCAAAGTGATGGTTAATGCTTGGAACTCCGCTTGCAAAGCTAACGATGCGATGAAGCTCCTGTTGAGTCAATCTTTCAATTTCCCATTGTGATCACAACATATGCACACCATAGTCCCTTCATTACCCCCTAGCTGAAACGCTCCATTGATATTCACCTTCAGGAATCCAGGATTCGGAGGTCTCCATAGCTTACCGGGCTTGAGCCGATTGCGACTCATGCCGCATCCATCACAATTGGAAAGCTGCGCCGTTCGAACAAAAGTGAAAGCCAGATCAACAACCCAAAGTGGATTTGGGTGCTGTTGCCAAAACACAAAATTGTTTCTAGTTTTCCAAATATGCCACAAGACTGCAACTACAACGTCAAATGCAAGTGAGTCATGATGTTGTGTAATTCTGTGTGCCAGCCAATCTCCGATATGTTGTATATCTAGTATGGGAGTATGAATATTAAGCATTGGATGTGACCAAATAGATGTCGTCCATGGGCAAAGTAGAAATGTATGTATTGTAGTCTCTGGTGCATTTGTGGAACATAGGGTCTGAGGTTATATGGCGATGAAAAAGGTTAGCTTTGGTCGGTAGAGTATCATGGCTAAGGGACCACAAAAATATTCGTATTTTTGGGGAAAGTTTCAGCTTCCATATTGTCTTCCACAGGACATCATGGGCTTGAACCGAATTAGTTGCTCTGTTTGGAGTACCACAGAGGGCTGCTCGACGGCCGATTGGTATCCGCTTTTAACAGTGTAGTTGCCATCAGTAGAATCAGTCCAGATAAGTTGATCAGAAATGTAATGAGGTCTTACTTGAATGGTAAGAATTTCGTCCACAGTGGAATCATCAAAAAACCTTTTTAAGAGAGGAATGTTCCATGTGTAATTGCTGGAATCTATATAATTAGAAACCAGCAGGGGTTCATCTTGCTGAGCTGGACCGCCCAAAATTCCTTTCGGTAACCAACGATCTGTCCTAGTTCTGATTGTTCGCCCATCACCCATCGCCCATTGTAGTTTCGGTAAGATGAAATCTCTTCCTACTAACAGACTCTGCCAACCCCACGACGGTCTATTTCTTTTCTCGGCTTGTGTAAATTCACATGAATGAAAATAAAGACCTTTAAACAGCATGCTCCAAAGGGAGGAAGGTCCCTAAATTAAACGCCAGGCTTGCTTTCCGAGCATGGCTCTATTAAAGTTCATAAGGTCTCGAAAACCAAGTCCACCTTTACTCTATCTAATTTTGAGCTCCTCCCAATTCTTCCAGTGAATACCTGGTTTTTTACTATTATTCTGCCACCAGAAACGAGCAATCTTCTTCTCAACAGATTTACAAATAGATGCAGGAATTTTAAAGATAGCCATAGCATACTGAGGGATCGCTTGAACAACAGACTTAATCAGAATTTCCTTTCCGCCCTTCAAAATTAACTTTTCTTTCCATCCATCTAAATTTGAATCAACTTTTGCCAATATCCAGGCAAACATTTCTCTTTTGATCTACCCCAGTCTGAGGGAATTCCTAGATATTTGCCTGTTCTAACCATCAAAGGTACTCTGAATTCATTGGCCAAATTTTCTTGTAAGCCCACAGGACAATCTCTACTAACAAATGTTTCAGATTTATTCCTATTTACCTCCTGTCCAGTTGCCCAACAGTATTGGTTGATAATATTAGAAAGATTTTGACATTCCAGCAACTTGCCATCTAAGAAAAATATGGCATCATCTGCGAAAAATAAATGAGATAGGATATGGCAGAACATGTTGAGCTTGATGCCTTTAATATTGCCCATATCAATAGTCTGATGAATAAGATTGGACAGGACATTTGCCATCAAAATAAATAAATAATGAGAAAGAGGGTCTCCCTGTCTGAGGCCGCGTGTTGGATGGAAGTAGTTTAAAAGATCACCATTGAATCTGATACTGAATGAGACTGTTGTGACACATTGCATGACCCATCTGACCCAAGTGGTATGAAATCCTATCTTTAGGAGATAATCTTCAAGAAAATCCTATTCCACTCGGTCGTATGCTTTCTTCATATCCATTTTCAGAACTGCCTTAAAATCCCTTCTTTGTTTCCGGGTTCGAAGTTGATGAAGCACCTCTTGGACTATGTGAATATTATCCTAAATTTGACGACCACTCACGAAGGCACTTTGTTCAATGGAAATTAGATTGTTAAGCCAGGGTTTGAGCCTATTAGCAAGTACCTTGGAAATAATCTTATAGGCATAATTACACAAGCTTATAGGGCGATAGTGATCTAATCGTTCTGGATGCGGTACCTTAGGAATTAGAGTGATGATTGTCTTATTAAGCTCCGCTGGCATAACTCCCCTCTCAAAGAAATCCTAGACTGCCAGAAAAATCTCCTCCTTTAAAATATCCCAGTACGTTTGATAAAAGAGGCCATTTAAACCATCTGGTTCGGGAGCTTTAGTAGATCCCAATTGAAAGACTGCTCGTTGAACTTCTTCTCGAGTTAGTTCCGTCGTTAGAGCCTCATTCATCTCTGTTGCGACCACCCACGGGCACTGGTTAAGGATAGATGCATAGTTTCGACTACCCGTTGATTGATAAAGAGTGGAATAGAAGCTGACCAGCATAGCCTTTAAATCATTTTCGTCGCAAACCCAACTATTATCATCAGTTTGTAGCACACTAATTCTATTTCGCTGCCTTCGTTGTAGTGTAGTTGCATGGAAGAATTTGGTATTTTTATTGCCCCACTTGAGCCAATTGATTCTAGATCTCATCACCCAAAATAATTCCTCTTGCTGCCATAATCATTGAATCTCTGCCTTTAAGTACTGAATTTGTTGTTTAGCAGTGTTGCTTGTTGGTTGATTCACAACCGTTTGAAGCTGGTTCTGTAGATAGGAGATTTGTTGTCTAGGTGCTGAAAAATTCAATTTACTCCACTTAGTAAGTGCTGCGGAAACTCTTGATAGTCTTTGAGACAGATTGTTCCTAGATGACTGGGTTGAATTCCATGCATCAAAAATAATCTCACTGCATTCCTTATCCTGCAGCCAGAATGCCTCGAAAGTAAAGAGCTTACGTCGATGTTTAGGAAGGGCTTATGTAGAGAGAAATAACGAGCTGTGATCTGAGCCCGCTGCAGGTAAGGCTATCACCTCAGTTTCTAGATAAGTCTCCTGCCATTCCAAATTACAAAGAACCCGATCTAGCCTTTCCTTCACCAATTCCTCTCCCTCCCGATTATTCATCCAAGTAAAGGCGCAGCCCTTACTAGCTAAATCCACCGGCGAATAATCATATAAAACCTCTCTAAAAGCTTGCATTTTGTTCAGGTCGGCATGTCGTTTACCTTCCTTTTCCCAATGATAGAGAACCTCATTAAAATCCCCAACACAAATCCAGGGCATTGTGTTAGAAAGTGCAAGCTGTCTCAGTTCATTCCAAAAAGGTTGACGTGCTTGATAGATTGAAGGTGCGTGGAGACAGGTTAGATGCATAGATCTCCCAACTCTAGTATCAATACAAAGGAAATCCAACATATTCTGGTTTGAACGAGTCATTGAAATACTAATATGAGCAAGCCAAAATAAAGCCATACCTCTTGCTAGGACAATACTTCAACCTTTGTAAAACTGCCTCCTGCTTTTTGGTCTCCATCAAAAAGATAAGATCAGGCTCTTCTTTGGCCACAAGGGCCTTTAGGGCTTGAACTGTCAGGGTCGAACCCAAACCCTGACAGTTCCAACTGATTAGTTTCATTTGTCAGTGGGTGGCTGTTGAGGGCCAGCCACCATAGCCCACTACCGTATCTCTTCATCCAACATAACAGGTGTCTCCATTAGCTGCCTTTCATCCAGATTTTGGACTATAGTAGAAGAAATCTCATAAGGAGTATATCTTTTTTGTTTCTTTGAAGTGGTTGCCTTGCTCAATAATCTGTTATTCTTCTGCTTCTTGGGATTAATATCAGCTTCTGTCTTTTCTTGTAGTGGCGTATGTTGCTCAGAACCAGCACTAAAATGTCCCTTCAGCAAAGGTAAAGGGAGAATACCTTCAAAAAGTTGAGGTTTGATGGGTTGAAGAGTAGAGCAGGTTATGTGAGTTGCTACGTGTTGCTCAATTCCTCCATCCAACTTATTGTTAATGTCTACATAATACTGAATGCCCTACAATTTTAACAGTGACATAGTCTCTGCAGTGACTGTAGTAACTGATGCAGCTGCTCCTTGTATATTTGCTGGAATGTGGTGCTGTTCTACTATATGAGTGTCCGTACAAGGGGGAAGAGCAGGGATTAAAGGAGCAGAAGGTGGTGTCTCAGGTACCACCTCGTCTTTCTGTTTATCCTGGGCCTCATAAAAGGTAATCCAATATGGATTATACTCTTTAACCTCTGCTCGCAACCACTGCCCATACGCCATTTTCTCCTTGCCTTCCATCTTGGCTTCTGTAAATGGTATATCCTTGCAATACAATGCATAATGACCGATTTTGCCACATGAATATCAAAAATGGGGTAGTCTTTCGTATCGAAAATCCAGCTAGATAATTTTGCCTGCTATACGTATGAGTTGTCCCAATTTCAATGGCTCTTTTAAGTTGAATTCTACACGTACCCTGCCTGCTTTAATTGTTGATTTGTCTTTAAGATCGAGCTTTACTTCCATCACCTTTCCCACATTCTTAACAACCTTACAAAGCATATCATCAGTACACCATTCCAGTGGCAGGCCATATACTTGCACCCACAAAGGGCAAGTGGTGAACTCATAACAATGCAGTGGTTTATTTGGTTTCCAGGGCTGAAATATGATTAAATGACTAGAAAACTGCCAAGGTCCGCCCTCTAAAATTCTATTCTTCTCGCTTTTCGACTGGAACTTGACGACATATGTACCCGCTTCCCACTGAGTAATTTCTACTTGCTCTGTTCGCCACGCCAGCTTTAACGTTTTCTGAAGAGCCTGAAAATTTATGGAGGGATTGGATAATATTTTACCTACTAACATGAGTTTACATTCTTCCACTTTTTCCGAGTGCGGTGCGTCTTGCCAATCTTTGATTTCCTCGTCCATCCAAAGACACCCCATCCTATTGCAGAGAGCAACAAGTCGGGAAGTATCGGCGTCTTCTTGGGTATCCATTAACAGCAAATCCAAAGGAATCGATGCAAGTAGTTTAGGTTGATCAAAGATTGTATGGCCATGCAAAATTCGAAAGGGATTAAAGTGTCATCATAGTCGGTTGAAAGGGGTTGGACATTTAGGGCCGGTGCATGTCGAAAGAAGGTTTGATAGGAGAAGATTAGGGTTTGATTTACTGGGTAATCGGTGTATACTGGTAGTGTGATGGGTTAGACAGGGATGGAGAGTTGAGGTGGAAGAAGGTATGTCCGAGAAAACCGAAAACTGTTCGAAAAGAGGATACAGAAAAGGAGAAGGTGAGGAAAAGAGGAAATGTCAAGAGAGGGTTGTGCGATTAGGGTTGACAAAGAAGGAAGTCGGCACAATTAGGGTTAACGATGAAGGAAATCTGCACAATTAGGGTTGAAGACACGGACTACCATGGTGGTAGGAAGATAGCTCTGCATTTCGAGAGATTGTCCGAGGCAAGGGATTCCTCGCTTGTTGTTTGAGTTTGAGGAAAGTGACCAAGCCGTATTTTTATGACTTAATTCGAGTGACAAAAAGTTCGGAGTTTTCACTGTCCCTACCTTACCCCCCTCACCAGTGTTTTTGTTCATTCTTGAATGATGGGATTGGAGGGGACTTCCATTCACATGGGGCATGTGGCTTCTCTCCTCCCCTAATGATGTGCTCAACCAAAGAGGGGTCTAACATGTTTGAACAAGTTTCTGAAAACGCGCAATAAATTTTCCCATGTATTTACAATGATTTTGAGTGTCGAAGTTGTGGTTGCATTAGATTAGTTTGGTACATTTAATTACTAGCAACATATTAAATATGTGTTTTATCTTCTTAGTTTTCTTGTTAAGACTATTTATTTCAGAGAGAATGTTATATTTCATCAAAATCATTCCCCAAAAAAACTGTAACATTTTTCAGTATTTGATAGAAATCTGAAAAAGAACAAAAAAATATTTTTTGTCATTGGAAAAGGAAAATCTGATTTGATTTTCCTAAAAACACATACAATTTTCTAGCGTTAGTGACTTGCGCACAAGCAATTAGGGAACCAAGCATAAGCATTGAGATCTTGAGTTTAGTCTCGATGGACCCCAACCCGTGCAATGGGGACCCAAGCAAGGCCACTTAGATCTTGATCAAGAGCAAAGGCACTGATCCCATTTCCACAAAAGTCGAAATCGAGAATTCAATGCTTGTGCACGACTTCTTGGTGCCTTAGCTAGTGTCCATAGAGGTTGGCTCAAGGCCTTGATGCCGATGCTCAGATCCCAACACCTAGGCTTGAGTCCACAAGGGCTAAGTGCTAGACTGAGTGACTCAGGTCCTTGGCATTTGAGCTTGGGTCCCCGATACTCAAACCTTGGTCTATCAAGGCTGGCTTGGGGACGTTGGTGTGTATGCTTGGGTCCCAAATGACCAAGCTGGGGTCCTTAGTGACTAGGCTTGGGTTCATCAAGGTCATGTCCAAGACCCTTGATTGTCGAGACCTGGGCCTTATATTGATGGACATGGGCTCATACGCTAAGGACTCAAGCACCAGCACAAGGTCTTGGACCTACCCTCGATGGATTCAAGCACAAGCACTGGAGTCTTGAGCTTCAACCTTGATGGACTTGAACTCAAGCATTGGAGATTCGGGCACTAGCATTGGAGTCTCAAGCTTGGGGACGCAAGTGGGTCCTTAGCTTGGCCTAGATGGACTAAGGTTCGGATGTTGGGCACCAAAGCATGAGCACCAAGGTCTCAAGCCAAGGCACTAAGGTTTTGCACCTTGACTTGGTTGGACCCAAGCTTAGGCATTAGGGATCCGAGCACGAGTATTGGTATTTGAGCCTATCCTCTGTGGATCTAGGCTGAACCTTAAAGGACTTGGACACAAGTGCCAAGGACCCAAGCATAGGCACTAGGGTCCTGAGCCTTGGCCTTGATGGACTCAGGTTGGGGTGCAACAAATTTGTGCACGGGCACCAAGTACTGGAGCACAAGCATTAGGGACTCAGGTCTAGACATTGAGGACCTAGTTGGGCATGAGGACTCGAGCACTAGCATCGAGGTTGCAAGCTGAGGTGCTAGGGACCCAAACCTAGATGTCAAGGACTTGGGAATGACATTAGGGTTCCTATCCCCAAGTGCAGAGTTTCTAATTCAAGCGTTAATATTTAGTTATATTTTGAAAAATTTAAACATGAGTTTTTTGTTTACCTAGAAAATATTTTCCGTTAACTCATTTTTCTATGCAATTCAAATGCTGAAAATGATAAATATATTTTCCCAAAATTATTTTGTGCATGGGCACTGAGGAGGGGTTACACGCTCAGGTGTTGAGGACCCAATTTTAGATGTTGAGGACTCGGGAATGACATTAGGGTTCTTGTCCCCAAGTATAGGGTTCTGATCCTTGTGTTAATATCCGGTCATATTTTAAAAAATTTAAACATGGGCTTTCTATTTATCCATAAAATATTTTCTGTTAACTTATTTTTTTATGCAATTCAAACACTGAAAATGAGAAACATATTTTCCTCAAAAATATTTTTCGTGAAATAAACGGAGCCTAAAAGAAAGGCCAAATTTCACTTTGCCCCACAAACTCTAATCCTCTTACACCTTAAATCCAAATTAAATCCTTTCACTAACTCCATATAAACTACTCAACCCCTAAACATCCAATGCTCATAATTTATCCTCCAAAATACTCACCTTAAACCCTAAGTCCATGCATTTTACCCTCTTGAAGTTGCAAATTGTTTCAATCGTTATTTATTTATTTATTTAGACGTGCAAGACTCTTAAACTAAAAATTCCAACTGCAACACATTATTATTATTATTTTTTCAATGGGATGAAAAATGCCCTCTAGTTGAAGAAACCTTTCACTATAGCTTAAGAATCATGTGGGCTGAATACGTTGACAAGAAAAAATTGAGATAGAGACTCCATTTATTTCACAAAAAATAAATACTTTTAAAAAAAAATTCACTAATAATGATAACTTGTATCACTTATAAAAGTGAATAAACAAAAAATATTTTCATCATCCATAAAAATATTTAGATATAAGTTATTGTCGATGGTGAAAGTATTTTTAACCTACTAATTAATTACAGTTATACAAGATTCTGCGGAACAAAGGGAGCCTGGAAATTGATTTTATATCGTGTAATTTGAGTGGTAAAGTGCAAGGATTGAACTTCGAAGGGCATGGCCCAAAAAAAAAAAAACTTCGATGGGCTCGCAGTTTCTTGCTGGACTGGAGGCCCAATACTAGCCCAAATCTGAATGATTGGGCCTAAAGATCCAAATTCAGGGCTAAAACCCGACCCGGAAACATTCCGACCCGCTTTCTTGACCTTTCTGGTGCGGCGTGTTTCTGTCGCTCACGGCAATTTGCAAACCGCAAGCTGAACCTGAACTCACTCTTAAAAGCCACAGTCGCGAGCACCAAGCAGCCACCGCAACACTCTCAGTCTCAGCCATGGCGGCGATCTCGTCTCACTTTGTCTCTAACCCCTCATCCCTCTCCTCTCTCCTCTCCTCCTCCGCTTCCTCCGCCTTCTCCGGCGACAATGCCCGCCTCCCCGGCGCCTCCGTGGCGTTCCCGTGGGGTTCCCGCTCCCTCCGCCGCCGGCTCTCCTGCCGGGCTTCGTCCGCTACCTTTCCGACGCCATCTCCTCTCCAGGCCAAAGGCTAGCGCTCTCTTCTTTTTCTTCTTCTTTTTTGCACGTACTTCTGATGCCTCGTTTCTGCAAATTGATGGTTCTGCGCGGTTCAGAGCTTCGCTCGCTTTTTGTTTCCGTTACGATTTCCCCGTCTGATCGAGCATGTTTTCAGTTTCCTTTATTTCATTTTAGGCGCTTGAATTAGAGATTGTGAAAAGGGGAAATGCTGGAGGGTGAAGGGCGGAGTGCTGACACGCTTTTATGATTGTCAGTTTGATCCGGAACCCGAATTAGGTTTTCTAAGCATTTGGTATTGCTCGGTAGTCATGTCTGTTTTTTAGTTGCAAATGCAATCTAATGGTATGAAATTACTCGGATGAATGGGTTGACGCGTCATTGACATACCGTTGCAAATTTTAGGTAGCTGGGATGGTACTCGGCAAGCTAGACCTTAGATGTTAGAGAATATATATATTATCATATTTGAGAGATTGTGAAAGTCTCCCCACTTCTCAAAATCTGTTTAGACATCCCATGACACCTAAGAAGTTTGTGCGTTTTATTCAAACTTTAGGAGGTGTGCATATGATGTTGATTATATGGTAGTGCCTGGTGGGTGCGGCTGAAGTTTTTAAACAAACAGTTGGGGGTGTCTATGAAATTGGCAAGGGATGTTCTTTCAAATTTATAAAGATAAGGATCTTTGTCAATTTTCACAAACTAGAGATTTCCATTTGCTTGGTGACATGCCATGAATCTTATAAGAAACTAAAGTGACCTCCGTACATTTTTACAAAATTCTTGTGCAGTATCTCATGTTCACAATTTAGTTGCTGTAAGTGGATTGCTTACAGATCAAGTTAATTTAATCATATTTGGCATTTAAAGTGCCAAAATTTGGAACCACATCCTTATCCTCAGCGTGTTTAGCTTAAAAGAGATTAACTGCTGCATATTTTATAAACAATTGGAGGGTATCACAGAAATTTCGGTATTATGGGGGGGTTAATTGCAGTGTACCAATAATTGGGGGTGTGTGACAGTGTTAGCAATGAAATCTTGTTTGAATCCTCAAAGGTCTTGAAGATCTTGTGGTTCTATGGTTAAGTTCATTTGGCTAATTTACTGGAAAGAATTTCATTTTTGAACTTTGCTTGGCATTACATGTTATTTGAAGATTGTTTCTCCCTGTTTTAGTAGTCTGGTAATAATTGACAATGAATATCAATCGTCAATATAAATGCACTTTTCTGGTAAAAGGTAAATTGCTCAGTCATTAAAGGACTTCGTTACTTTTGGTTCCTTGAATCACAGAAAAATCTGAGCTGAAGGACTTCCTGCATATTAGTGACTTTGACAAAGCAACAATCATGAAAATACTGAACCGGGCATCTGAGGTCAAAGCCCTGCTTAAATCTGGAGAGAGGACATATCTACCATTTAAGGGAAAGACAATGGCCATGATCTTTGCAAAACCATCAATGCGAACGCGGGTTTCATTTGAGACTGGATTTAGCTTACTGGGAGGCCATGCTATATATTTGGGACCAGATGACATTCAGATGGGCAAGCGGGAGGAAACCCGTGATGTTGCTCGTGTTTTGTCTCGCTATAATGACATTATCATGGCACGTGTCTTTGCTCATCAGGTATGATGGTGAGTTGCAGATATTTTTTTGTTGGCAGACATTTATTATCCTATGTCCTGAGATCTTAATTATTGTAAAAATGTTCAACAGACCCATCTCTTTTGTTTTGTTAAATACTTTTAAAGTTTGTCATGCGTGTGTTAATGAAATCAAATAATTTATTCTGATGCAGGACATTCTCGATCTCGCAAAATATTCAAGTGTACCTGTTGTTAACGGTCTTACTGACTATAATCATCCTTGCCAAATACTGGCTGATGCCCTTACTATGATTGAACACATTGGTCAACTGGAAGGCACAAAGGTTCGCTCAAGTGGTCTTGGTTTGTTGTATTATTCACTCGTTATTGATTTGTATTTTGCTAATTGAATGTAATGAATGTAACATTCAGGTTGTCTATGTTGGAGATGGGAATAACATTGTGCACTCTTGGCTGCTTTTGGCTGCTGTTATTCCCTTCCATTTTGTATGTGCCTGCCCCAAAGGCTTTGAACCAGATGAAAAAACTGTGGAGAAGGCTAGACAAGCTGGAGTTGGCAAGATTGAAATAACTAATGATCCAAAGGAAGCTGTTAGAGATGCAGATGTTGTCTATTCTGATGTTTGGGCTAGCATGGGACAGAAGGAGGAGGCTGCTTACCGTCGTCAAGTGTTTAAAGGATTTCAGGTAATTATTTTTTAAGAAGACCCATATTCTTGAGGACATGTTAAAAGGAGGCTTTGCATTCTCAAGGCCCCCTCAAACTATTAAAGTACTTTAGAGGAATTTTTGGTGCCTTGGTAGGTGAAATAGCAGAGTGCATCTCATTTCCTCTATATTAGTTCATGACCTCTCTAAAGCCATTACATTTTTAAGAAAATACGAGTAATTAATCTTTTCCACTCCTTTTGGAAGTAGGCTGGTACTACTTTCTCTAGAGTTATGACTCAGATGTTAATTGAAGTAGCTTCGTTAGAGAAGTTAAAACTGTCTGAACATAGTATCATGAATTAATGCGTAGATGGAAAAAATCCACAGTGGGGGAGGCTTTTCCTTTAGAGAGAGAGAGAGAGAGAGAGAGAGAGAGAGATATTTATCTTTTTTGTTCGCAATAAAGCTTCATGTGTTTTATGTTGCATTTCAACTTTTTATTTTGATTACATCTGTGGGCAAACACCTGCAGGTCGATGAGGCCCTAATGAAGTTGGCTGGCCCTAAAGCTTATTTTATGCATTGTTTACCGGCTGAAAGAGGGGTTGAAGTGACTGACGGTGTAATTGAAGCTCCAAACTCTATTGTCTTTCCACAAGCTGAGAACCGTATGCATGCCCAGAATGCAATTATGCTTCATTTGCTCGGCTTCTGATGACGGAGACTCTCATGAGTAAATCAAAACTGATTAAGGCTTAAGCTCTAGAAGCAAATATCTTTCAAGATCTTTCAACATGCCATATGAGATGAAATATTAGGCTGGTTAAGTTCAAATCATCTACTTCTTTAATGAGTAGTAGAGACTCATCTTTCTGTGATCCTTCTACATTTTCTGCGAAGCCAAGCTGTTTTCTCCTCGATTGGTTGTCCAGTATGTTTGCTTTTTGCATTGAAAATTATGTGCGCCTGCCCTTTCTTCATGGCTCCCGTTGGCCGTGAAAATCGGTTCACGTATGTTTTAAAGAGCTGGAGTATCCGGAAGATGAGCCAAGGTTATAACTGTTATTCTGTTCCAACTAAATCTGTGAACGGAGGTGGCAGAGGCTGGGTGCTCCGGAAACCTTCTATTTCAGAAATTGAGCAAATTTTGCTGAGAAAAGCTGGACGATCCATACTTGTCTTTTGTGTTTTTTTTGGGGCCCCCGGGGGCGGGGAGCGCGGGGGCGGGGAGGCGGGGTGGGGAGAGAGATTTCCTTTTCACGCTGGTTGTTCCTTTTCCCGCCTTTTGTCAACTCCAAGGCCTTTTTCCTTGAGCGCCAGACTTTGCTACATGGAAGAATCAACTCGTCTCCACTATGGGCAGCTTATCGCGGCATGTTAGTCTTTTTTTTTTTTTTTTTTTGGGTGACCAAGGATCTGCCGGAGCATGCTTTCATCGGCTTACGCGATTTGGGGTCTCACAGGCCTTTGCGGTAGAGGACCCACAGCATTATACCTCGGGGGAAACTGGCTCAGCAACCCACCGCCGGGCCCTCACTTTAATCACTAAGGTTCATCGCTGATATCGGCAAATCTTTATAATGAAACCATGTTGCATTTCACTACATTCCCTTATCCCAATTCGCTGATATCATTGCAATTATCACATCAGAAACAAATCGAGAAAGGTAACCATGTTGCATTATAAGTGCACGCTCTTATCCCAAGTTGCTGAAATTATTGCAAGGGTTGCATCCGTGTCGAATGCCACAGTATGGCTAAGGGGAGCGAGCTTCAGGAGAATTTACCCCAAAGAGAGCTCAAAGGCAGATTTCAAAACAATTACAAAGGAGAATCTGGAAAATGCGTGTGTGGGTGGGTGTGTGTATGAGAATGTTCGCCTATGAGAGCTCGCAAGTAGATTTCGGCACATATTTAATGGAGAATTTGGAAAATGAGTGTGCGCGTGTTATGTGAATTTTGAAACATTTACAAAGAATAATTTGGAAATGCGTGAGAGAGAGAGAGAGAGAGAGAGAGAGAGAGAGAGAGAGAGATTTTGGTATGAAAAATATTAGGGACAATGTCAGGTGGTCCTCTTACTTCTAATTTAAATTTAAACTTATCCCTCGTCTGTTTTTTAGTTAGAGATTTTGGTATGAAAAATATTAGGGACAATGTCATGTGGTCCTCTTACTTGTAATTTAAATTTGAACTTGTCCTCTTCTTTTTTTCTAGTTCACAAGCATTTCTGTAAATGTTCCACATTAGTCTTTTCATTGATATATGTGTTTTACTAGTCAAATTTTTAAGACATCATGGATGTCGAAGTACCTGCGTGACGTTATAATTCTGCAAAAACTATTATGTCAGATGACATAAAAACTAAAAAAATGAAGACAATACTCTTGAGAGAGGGAGAACAAGCCTATGAAGAAGTCATAAAGCTCGAGCTTGAGGCTTATATCCATCGCCATGGTGTTCGAGCTCGAAGCTTGTGGCTAACGTTGCCAAATTTAATTTTGGAGATTTTACTATGGCTGCTTGAGCTGGAGTTTGAGGTTGAGCTTGAAGCACATGATCATATGATCGTTTGAACTCAAGGCTTTCGACTGTCATGGTCAGATATGACTTTGAAGCTCGAGGCTACCATGACTACTCGAGCTCGAAGCCATAGCCACAAGCTCTTAGTTTGTGGCCACCCTCACTGAATTTGACTTCAAAACTTCAGCCATTACCGTTTGAGCTTGAAGCTTGCAGTCGCTCAACATCGCCCTCTACTTTTCTTTTTGTTCAAAAGCTTCCCCATGCTTGTGGTGGATGTCAAGCTCGTGACTATCGTGACCGCCTGAGCTTTTGAGCTGCGCCTTGGCCTTGGAGGATGATCGTTTGCGGGAATCGACAGCCTGCATCGGTAAGGTTTGAAGAACTTTAAAACAAGAAGTGGAGGTCAGAGAGAGTCAACATCTGGAAAAAGGAAAAAAATTCAGGTCATAAGCTATTTAACGATGCAATGCCGCCACGTCAGTGAAATCTATCACCAGATAGATCGAAAGACGATTCATAACACTTTTTAAAAAAGCATGGGGAAGCTTTTGAAAAAAAAGAAAAGTAGAGGGGCAATTTTGAATTTCAGAAAAATGTAATTGTGGTACATTGAACTCCATTAGTAATATACGAGAAAAAAATTGAATGGTGTATGAGATAGATATACGTTGTTCAATTCTTAGAAGTATGTGAAAAAAAAGTCATCATCATTATAATTGAATCTAAAAAATAATTTCATCAAGAGTTCACATTAATTGTGTCACATATGACTATACTTTGCATACAAAATATACATATTTCAATTGAATTTTCTGTTTTGTAAAAATTTGACGCGTGACAATTGAATTTTGTTTTTATTTTGTGCTACACAAAAAAAAAATTATATTCATTTATGCACGTACGACATTATATAATGATATTGTTTTTGGTAAGCATATGGTAATTGACATGATAATTCAGTGATTGACAGATGAAAAGATGTAAACTAAGTAAAATAAATGAGATACTTTTATCAGAGGATTATATGACATGTATTTTATTTGTACAGAGTAGAATTAAATACTTTTTTTTAAATAAAAATGATTTTTTACTTAACAAAAAGATTTCGAAAAATTCTAAAAAATTACAAAACAGCTTAGGATAAGACCCTATTTAGGTTGTTACAATTTAGTTAGTTTCATTTAGATAGTTAAGAAAACTCATGCTTTTCCCTACTATTTGGAGAAATTGAACTTGATTTGAATTCAACTCGTAGGGATTATGCCTCGTGGCTTATAATATGGCCATGTATATTTTTTCGCAACAAGCATCGGGTTTTCATTTCCCATGCATAGACAGATGTCTTTGATTTCTTAGGCATTTACACTAACTACCTTGTCTTTAAATAAATTGGTTGTTATTTTTTTTTTTCTAGAATAGGTTAAGGTTAGATTTGAATTATCATGAAAACTTTGACAAAACATTTGCATGTCAACTTAGAAATGGTTTTGATACCTTTAGGATTCATAATTGACGATCAAGAATATATGACCACTTTGGAAAATAACCAACTAGTTATGTATCAAAAGGGCACTAATAGAAATATTAGTGTAATCAAATTCTCGTGATTAGAAGCTCTACTTTTTTGGAAATTGAGACGATGCTTCCATGTCTCAACTTATTTCTAGTTGACCCCAAAAGGTTAGTGGCGACTCGTAGAAATATTAAGTTGTTAAAGAATTTTGAAATAAAAATCCAACGTCATGAGAGATATGACTTAAGAGAGCTTACGCCTATTGAGGGACGTTGGCACTTTTAGGCAATACCCATGAACTTATATCTTTTCCCGAGTGTGTTGCAGAAAATTCAGGACGTGACATTATCAAAGGCAACACACATGTAGAGAAACTTACCCAGTAACATATGAATGAAATTTTGGTAAGCTAGTTTCAAAAGTACAATGATAGTGATTAGATTGGAACTTAGTTAATCTGGTTAGCTATCTTAGCACAACCGCTTGCAGGAGTTGATGAATCAAGCTTCTACGTTTTTCGCTTCTCTACGTGTGTAGTCCGGTTGAACAAGTTACTTAGAACTTGTAAGCTGTCCAATTGGCTACTTTACTTTTAATTTGTTGTATAGGGATTGCTAAGTTTTGAATACAAGAAACAAGCTGTAAACTATGTCAAACTCACAATGCATGTATCTGAAATGAAAGAATAGTGACTGAAAATTTTGTAATTCTTTCTAATATAGTCTAAATTATTTCCTGTGTTTCTCTCTAGCCCCTAAAAAAACTAAAAATTTCTCCAATTTCATCATTTCTTAATTTCAAATTACCCTAGAAAGGATCCTAATAATCCTCATCATCATCATTTATTTTGCTATATGATGTAAAAGGTGTTCAAGGTAATTGTACAACATAAGGTTCATGTCCAAGCCAGCATTGGAAGGTTACGAAGCAATTAAAATTCATATAAAATACACATATTGGCAAACTATTGCATTCACTAATTATTCCTCCTCAGCAATGAATGCAAATAGGATTACCAACATTAGGGCGTAGGAAATGAAAATCAGCCAAAGTATGTCACCAAGCATAATGTACCTAAGCAGTCTACATGTGATACATTTGAGAGCAAGAGCAACCGGAGTGCACAAAAGTCAGAAATTTGGGTCCATATCTGGCTCAAGATGGTAGTTTTTCATGGTCAAGTTGAGACATCTTTTACATGACCAGAGAAATGAAAAGGAAAATGGAGAATAAGGGAAGAAAATTATGAGTGATTAAGTTGAAGTTGGATGCTCTATCGCTTTGAATCTTGGTTAAAATCTTGAAATTTGCCTTGTTAATTTTCAGTCTGCTTTAGCTTAGATTTACTCCGCAATTTTAATTAGCTTTTGGATCCTTTAAGTTTCAACTCTTTTATATTTCAGTCCTTTAATTAGTTTATTTAGTTCACTTTTTACTTGCTTTTTAAAATCTTTGGATTGATCACCTTCGGTAAATAATTAAATAACTAGATACAATGCTAGTGAAAACAATACTCACTCATCACTTTATTACTTGTAGATATTATGCACTTGCAATTCACTTGACAATTTTGATACCTAAATGAAAAGCACATTTGGTAGGGAAAAAAATGCATCCCTTCTTCTACAAAGAAAAAGAGAAGAAAGAAGAAAGAACGATGAAATTTGACATGAGAAGGTTATTCATACAATTGGTGAGGATCTATCCTTGAAACCAATAAAACTCTACTCACATTAATGTTGGAACGCAAATATTATTGACATGGTGCTCACGTGACTTAAGTGAAATAAAAACGACGTTATTTTGATTGAAAAATTATTGGATTGAACTTTGATAGAAGGCAAATATGTTACGTAGGTACAAATTTTGGAGTTTTTTATGCCACAAGAAAAAGTTTAAGGTAAATGTCCTTACTAAATATAATTTGGGGTTTCCTATTACTTTTTTTGAGGAAAAAGAAAAAGAGACTTTGCATGGCATATTACTTGACGTGGCGACAGTGTGCCTAAAGCAATTGACTGTGGTCTGGATCGTCTAGAAGTTCACTTGTCATGCGTGACTCTTCCATCCTGTGCCCTTGCATTCAACATATTTGAATATTAGTAGTGGCATGATTTTATCTTTTGGTTTCAAATTGTTGAGGCCTTTTCGGGAAAAAAGATATGATGAACTTTTGGGTTGTGGGCGTATTATCATATAGCTTGCTGTTGCATATTATCATGTTTCTCATCCAAAGAAGGTTCAATTGTGTCGATTTTACAAAATCTATTGTGAGGATGGATGGTTTAAATTATAAGGGAATCTTGACCCAGGATGATTGCTTATTTAAGTGCGTATGCTTTTTCTCAATTTCGAATTCCACCGTCGAGGCCAGGCCCAAAGCCCTAGTGCCCTACCCAATGCCATGGCACTTGAGCTTGAATCTATAGAGGTAGTGCTTAGGTCCCTAATGCTCGAGCTCTACTCCGCAACACTCAAACCTGGGTCCACAAAGGCCGTGTATGGATTCTCAGTGCTCAAGCTCAAGTCCTTAGTTAATGAAACATTTATTCTTATAAAAAAAAAAAAAATTATTTAAAAATAGAATTTTTAGTTATTTTATTTTTAAATTTATTTTTCTTTTCTTTCTTTTTATTTTTCCTTCTTTTTGGCTAGTCCTGGGCCATGGCAACAAGCATAAGCAAGGGACTAGCTCGCCCAAGGCCAACGAGGCTCGAGCTCGCCAATTTGGGGATGCCTCAAGCCTCGCAGACCTCTAGCGAGGTGGAGCCATGCTCGAGGTTGGCAAGGCTTGGCTTGCTGGAATTTGGTGAGCTCGTTTCTCACTTGTGGCCAGTTGTTGGCCATTGTAGTGACTAGTGACCAGCCGAGGAAGAAGAAAAAATAAAAAGAAAAAGTGAAAAAATTGAATATTTTGGTAATTTTTCCCAAGAAGATCAATTCAGATTTTTCATACCAAAATGTGGAAAATATTTTTTAGAAATGTCACATTTTTTGCGAAACAAATGGAGCTTTACCGTCGAGTCCTTTTTAAAATCTCAAACTTTGAAAGAGAATGCCAAGAAGCCCCTCTGACATCATGAAGAGACCTCATTTTCACTAGCCACTCTCCCATGCACGAAGAGACTGCATATTGACTCTGTTGCTTTCTTTTTTTAAGAGGAACTCTTCGTTTGTTTTTGGCCAAGTTTTTTTATTTCTTCTTTTTAGACCCAAGGTAAGCTTCATCGCCCTCAAACAAGTCTTAAGCAATGTAGCCCAGCCTCCGTCAGTGAATCGGAGGATTGCTAGTAATTTCATCCCAAAATCTAGTCTTCCATCTCTGACCACGTCCACTGCACATATTCCCCTACGAGAATGCTGCTTTTTTGGGAAAAAACCTGCACTCTCCATAGATCCAGTGAACTTGTACCAGCCAGCTTCTTTCCTACATTCTCTTTATCTTTTTGTTATTGATTCGGGTTTTTGCTATTGATGTTCATAGCGACTCGATTCTCAGAACGGAGCATGTACTTAGGGGCACATTTAGTGGATGTAAAATGGCTTGTTTCTGGCATTTCCTGGATTTGTACCACACAGATTATCTTCTGCTCTTTTGCAAATTGATCCAGGTTTTATTGTCGATGTTCCTAATGACTTGACTTTCAGAACGGAGCATACCGGGTCGTACTCATAACAGAGTATATTTAATGGAGCAAAATTGTACTCATGGACATTTTTTTGTGCAAATTGATTAACATTTGTCATTTTCACTTGGTGATTGAATATGGTGGGATCCATAGCGGCAATAATCCCAAACAACAGCGTTTGTCTAAGGAGAGTGAAATACCATACTAACTGTTTGAAAATCACATAGTTGTAAGGAATGCAACCTTCTTTTAAAGTTACTTGGTTAGAAAATTATGTATGTTGATGAAGAGACACGACTATATATACACTTAAGGTGCGTGTGATAATCATTTTATTTCTCTGTTGAATAGAAATTAGAAGTAAAAACTCTTTTATATCTAGAACAAAAGTGAGAGATAAAAACTCTTATCTTCACTCACTTTTGCTGCTAGTAGGCTACCCACCCATCACTGCCCGTTGCCACCCACCACCCATTGCCGTCGGTCAGTGGCTAGTTGCTGATTGCCTCTTGCCATTACTTGGGAGGGAGAAATTTTATATGTTATCAAACAAATTTCTGTTCTAAGAACAGAAATTTTATATCGTTGTTAAATGCGTATTTTTGGAATAGAAATAGAAAAATATATTTCTGGCCACAAACTAATTTCTAGAATAGAATAATTATTATTCACGCCTTTAGTTTCTTTCTTTTGCCCAATGAAATTCATATCAAGAACAATGTGAAGTCTTGTTAGCTTTTCCTCCTAAGAAAAGATAAGAGCTGCAATTAACTTTACTCTCTTTCAACCCAGGAAGCATCGGGGCTTTAGTTTTGTGCATCTGGGTGGTTTTGTTTTGTGCATAAGTGTTGTCGGAGTGGGTTGGGAAAGGTTTGTCGGTGTTAAGGAGGTATCTCCTCGTAGATGTCACATTTTGTCCAAAAGAAGAGTTTTCATTTGCTTAATTAGTCGTGGATCAATAAATGGGTTACAATCTTGTAGTGCATACATAGGTTAGACTCTTGCAATGCATAGACTCATTAACTATGACTTGCACCAGAAGCTGGACATTACACTGCTATTAAATTTCCCTTTGAACTTAAATTGGTGGTTCTTGATGTGTTTTTGCGAGTACACTAGTTAAGAAGCCTCGGAAATGTTGGAAATTATATCCAGAGAAAGCACATTGTTTGTTGAAATCAGAACATGAAAGTAGAGAAGACGATAATAGCTATATAATATTCTTCTTTTTATGTAAACTTACAAATCTTGGAGAAAAATAAAATAAGATATCACTGAAAAATAACATAAAATTGGAGGTGAGGTACGGATAACCGAATCTCCTTAAGGCGATTAGTTCCTGCCAATGGTGCTCCACAGATTCACGAACTATGCCTCCCGAGATACACACCTCAAACCTATTTGGATTAGCACTATGCAAACAGGACTCAGTCGAACGTTCAATTGAACCAGCACACCTAGAAAAAACAAAAGAGTTGAAACGTATATCAAAGCTCTTTTGGAATCGAGTTAGAAAAACCAAAAACCAAAAAACCCCAATGAAGCTCTATGTTCCTATCTATATATAGAGCTTTTTAGTTCATGTACTACAGAGATACATGAATTAAATAGACGCGTGTATCCACGAGATTCATGAATAAAGAGATACGTGAATCCAAGAGATTCATGTATCCAAAGATACATGAATTCAAGAGATTCATGAACTCAATAAATACATTAACTAAAAGATACATGAATCTAGGAAATTCATGAATTCAATATATACATGAACAGAGAAATTTAGGAATTCATGAATCCAAAAGAGATACGTGAATAGAAAAAACGTATCTTAATTTATTGGCTTTCGTTGATCCATTAACCATAATTATAACCATAATTACAACAATCCCCCACATTAATGGATCAACAAAACATTTTTGACTCGAAGGAATCTGAGCATGCCTGTTGAAATACACCGCATCAAGATAGGTAGCTTTCGCTTTGAACCTTCTTTAGTGAAAGCTTATCGGACTTACTTAACTAGTCGATGGACTAAGCCTTGAATCGCCAGTTGTTTGTGTAAGCCTAGACAATAAACCTCACACGGAGTATTTCCAATTCAAGATTGGTTCTCAGTTGTGTTCGTTCTTTCTACCCTGAACCTCTCGGGATTTATGCGTGCTTTAGAAAATCTAGCCTTTAAAGATTTTCATAGAGTCGGCCAGCTCCACGCATATAGGTGCATTCCTATTAAAGATATCCTACCATATCTTACTTGGATGTTACATTCCAAGTTATAGGAATCATTAAACGCATAGCGTACCCTTAATAACGCTGTAGGAAAGCATTGTTGCATCATAGGAATGGGAGGCAGTGCTTACACTAGAGTTTCCAAAATTTGCATTGTCCTATTGAACCTAGTCCATGGGATCTCCAATTGCATAGGTTAGGTTTTCACCCTAGAATCTCTTTATTGGGTTAAGGCTTTTAAACCCATTCCCCTCGATGCGCAGTTTATCTGCTCTTTTGACAAACCTTTGTCAGTGGATCCGCAATATTTTCCTTTGACTTTACAAAGTCTAAAAAATGATTCTATTTAGAGCAACTGCCTTACGGTATTGTGTCTACGACGAATGTGTCTAGACTTACCGTTATAAATCACATTATGCACCCCCACACTTTTAGAAAATTATAGGATAGCAACTTTTCATTCCATAACTCGTATGGAGTTTTACCTGTCTCTTTGTGGGGTATTTTATTAAGAATATAATTTGCAGTTAAAACTGCCTCCCCCTACAAATTCTGAGGTAAACCTGAACTCAAAAGCATGGCGTTAGCCATCTCCTTTAGTGTCATGTTTAATCGTTCGGCAACTCCATTTTGTTGTGGAGTATAAGGTGCAGTCGTTTGGAGAATTATTCCAAAGCTAGCACAAAACTCCTTGAAATTGATTGAACTATATTCTCCTCCTCTATCCTGAGGCGCATAATGAGATCTTCAAGGCTCATCTCCTTCCGTTTGTGCTTCAAATGATTTTGAAGTCTGACCAACCCAGAGGCAATTTCTCAATCATAGCCGCCACTTGGAATGATTCACTAAGTATGATTCTCTCAGCAGAGATATCACTCAGAATTAATTATAATTCTTGGACCTGACTCATGACAGATGTAGAATCCACCATCTTGTAGTCCAAGAATTTGGCAACCACAAATTTCTTGGTGTCAGCGTCGTCAGTCTTATATTTCTTCTCTAAGGACTCCCATAACTGTTTAACATATTCAATATTACAATAAACGTTATATAGAGAATTCACTAAACAGTTAAGAATATAATTTCGGCATAAGAAGTCCCCATGCTTCCAAGCCTCCAACGCACCGAGTGTCGTGACATCTTGCTTATTTGGACTAATTATCGGGCACACCTCCGATAAATATTTCGTTTGATTGAGCATGGTCAGATAGAAGAACATCTTCTACTGCCACTGTTGAAAGCCCACCCCGGTGAATTTCTCCGGTTTCTCATTAGCTGTAACTAGAGGCGTTGCCATTACAGTAGGCAAAGTTCGTTAAACTATCCCTCCAGAAACGGAGCCAAAAGCCATTTGGCTTGTACTGTTCTGAAAAACAGTCCCGGGCTTACCAGTCGTATGACTTGTACCCGCACCACTAAAATTGGTGTTAGCCCAAGGGCCCGTAGCATTGGCTGCTACAAATTCAGACCTAGAGGGCTGAACATCTTCCATAGCAACAATCGAATTGACCATAGGAACGTCTCCTGAAACATTATGAACATTGAATGGCACTTGATTGTTTTCAGCCATCTCAATAATCTGACAAGAACAACAAACAGTGAGTGATACTAATCACCTTAAGATTGTTGGAATATACTCCAAAGAAAACACAAACTGTTTGTTGCAATCAGAACATGAAATTAGAGAAGACGATAACAGCTATATAATAATATTCTTCTTTTTATGTAAACTTACAAATCTTGGAGAAGAATAAAATAAGATATCACTAAAAAATAACATAAAATTGGAGGTGAGGTATGGATAACCGAATCTCCTTAAGGCGATTAGTTCTTGTCAATGGTGCTCCGTAGATTCACGAACTATGCCTCCCGAGATACAACACCTCGAACCTGTTTGGATTAGCACTATGCAAACAGGACTCAGTCGAACCGTTCAATTGAACCAGCACACCTAGAAAAAACAGAAGAGTTGAAACGTATATCAAAGCTCTTTTGGAATCGAGTTAGAAAAATCAAAAACCAAAAAACCCCAATGAAGCTCTATGTTCCTATCTATATATAGAGCTTTTTAGTTCATGTACTATAGAGATACATGAATTAAATAGATGTGTGTATCCACGAGATTCATGAATAAAGAGATACGTGAATCCAAGAGATTCATGTATTCAAAGATACATGAATTCAAGAGATTCATGAACTCAATAAATACATTAACTAAAAGATACATGAATCTAGGAAATTCATGAATTCAATAGATACATGAACAGAAAAGTTTAGGAATTCATGAATCCAAAAGAGATACGTGAATAGAAAAAACGTATCTTAATTTATTGGCTTTCGTTGATCCATTAACCATAATTATAACCATAATTACAACAGGAAATCATCAAATGTTTATTGTAGAATCATATCTTCATAGCTATTGGAAAAATTATAGCTTGTACGGTGTAGAAAGAGCTCCCAATGTAAGTTTTTGCAAAAGACTATGATCTAACTTGTAGTTTGCTGATTTTGATTCGAAAATTTGGAGCAAAGTTTGGAATTCAAATTGCTACAATATATAACGGATATCTTAATTCCATGGAGGAGACCTTACTGCAAGCCATTAGGGACATATATAGTTATATAGTACTAGCCAACATCACCAGTGCAACAGTCATGCTTATCTACACATTGGTCAAAAACGTCTAGCAAAAATTAATTTTTGAGATAGGAAGGCAAGATATTGGCCCAAGGTTTTGACTTGCATACACTCTCATTTATATTGCTATCAAATGTATTGGGTGCAGTCTACTAATGTACATTTTGCTTGGTGACATGCCTTGGCTAATTCTCATTCCCCACATCTTGATGTTGATAATCCCATTCAAATTCGAACCTGAGGATTAATTGGAGAATGGTGATAATTTTCAGTTTTCACAATGTTGTTGTCATATGCTCTTTGTGAAGTTGATTTTGTTGTGTGTATTGCCAATGTTGGCTTGGACATGAATCTCGTGTTGTACTACTATTACTTCAAACACTTGTTACATCACAATGCAATGTACTGATGATGACAGAAGACGATGGTTACTACTAAGTCAAAATCCCAATGCAATTCAATGAAATCGAAGCAATAGGGATTTTATTCTTTTTGGCTAAAGGGAAACCAAGGAATTGATTCAAAGAATTTGAGATCCCCAATCACTAATCTTTGGATAAACGAATTACGATTTTGATGTAGTTCAGAACTCAATCCTTGTATCTCAAGGTCAACAATATACTAAACACCATGAGGATACGTACTTCAAGTTACAAATGAAAGCTACTTACCAATACATGGGTTTTTCTCATCAACAATACGAGGGTTAACACGAATGCATTTTAATGGGGTATTGGACAAAATCCCAAGAAAGTGTAGATTTGACTTAGGGTACAAGTTTAAAATTTTTCGTAAGACAAATATTTGGGTATATATGTCATGGGCTAACAATTTCGAATTTTTAATTACATCTTACTTTCTATTGGGAAGCTCTATTTTATTTTTGCATATTACCATTTCACCTTTAAAATTTATATCTTTTAAATTTTTGCTTTGACTAATTTTATTAGCATTTTTAAACGAAGCGAGTTGACTGGTTACTAAATTTAATCATGCAATGAAACTACATATCCTTAGTTAGAAATAATTTTAACAGAACTATAATATTTTTGTTTTATTTTGATGTTCTGTTATAAATACATCTTTTAATTGTTCTTTAACTAATTCTATTGTTAATATTAATATGAAATGAAGTTAAATCATGTTATGAGATGGTCCATATTTAAAATTGGGAGTAACTAATCTATGATTGAGTTGCATCATGTAACCCTAACTATATATATATATATATATATATATATATATATATATATATGTATGTACGTATATGTATATGTATATGTATATGTTGATGTTGTCCATTGACCTCCAATCAAGATTACTTGTGCATTCAGTTTGCGTAAAATGAGTAATTTAGAAAATATTTTTCAAAATGTAATTGCTACAAAAAAAATGGAAAATTTTTTCATCACTCACGAAAATATTTAAGCATAAATTGTTATGAATGATGAAAATATTTGTTGTTGACTAATTTTCTAAATGATATAAAGAATTATTTTTTGAAAAATATTTTGTAATTGACTCATCTTCCGCAAAATAAACACATGTTTTCTCAAAAAATTGAAGGGTTAATACCTTGAAAAACCCCAAACTGGTACACTTGTGACAAATTTACCCAAAATTATTTTTTTGACCATGAAAAACCCTAAACTGGTACACCTGTGACAAATTTACCCCGACTGACCATAAAAAACCTTAAAATTGTACATTTATGACAAATTTACCCTAAACTAATTTATTCGACCGCAAAAAATCCCAAACTGATAAATTTGTGACAAATATACCCTTCGCTAAATTGGATTAATACCACAAAAAAATCATAAAAATTGTAAACTCTGACAAATTGATCGTAAAATCTCAAATTGGTATACTAGTATATTGTCACGTGTCATTTAACTTAATAATTTGACAATAAAATTTAACAAAAACTAACAAAGGGTAAATTTGTCACAAGTGTACCAATTTGGGGTAAATTTGTCAAAGGTATACTAGTTTGGGGTTTTTGGTGGTCAAAAAAATAGTTTGGGGTAAATTTGTCACAAGTATACCAGTTTGGGGTTTTTTAGGGTATTAACCCAAAATTGAACATTCGTGCTGGATACGAAAGAAAGTCACGTGTACACCTGTATTCCGAGTAAAAGCGCGAGTATGTTACTGATAAAGACCCTGAATAAGAGGATAGCTCTATGTTCTTTGGTTGTTTGACAATGTCACGACCAGTGGCTAGCTGCAACAAATAATAAACCCAAAAAGGCCATGGCCACCATACTTTGAGCTGAAAATCAGAGCGAACTTCGAAAAAGATGACTCCTCTCGAAAATAGCACGCTGCTTGCGCTCCCACAATTCTCTTTCTTTAAAAACTTTCTCAAACGAGTTGAAGTAGGTGACTACCCCCACACATTCAAAAAGTAGTTTTTCTTTTTTTGTGTCATAATTCAAAAAGTAGTTCAACTGTACCATTTTGCCGCTTCATTTTGACTGCATCATTCACTTTGAGCTGCTCGAACTTCTCCTTCTTTACTTTTTCTTGAAAACATAGCAAACACAACTTCAAGCCAGCAAAAAAGAAGATAAAAACTTTGGACCTCCATGACTGCGATCTCCTCACTGATGACTCCCCCACAATTCCATCTACGCCAACTCAAAATGCCGTAGTTGGTGAACGAGAGCACCCATGTTCAGGAACCAGTACAACACCATCGTGACCATGTGGATGCTGGCGGGGTGGCTCTTCCAGGTGGGGTATGCCATGGAAACCATCAAGCTGGGCTCTGATGCCGTCAGCCTCTAGTCAAGGTCCCATGCCATTCTGGCCTGTGTCGACAAGCCCGGCTGGTAGCTCTCCTCCCGCCAGAGGAAAATCTTCGAGGTCGACAGTCACATTGGCATCGCCATTGCCAGCCTCACCACCATCGGCTGCATCCTATCATGCTTCATGCCCTCCGAGTGCATTAAGCATGCCTTCATCTATGAGTCCCCACTCTCCATTATCTGGCTTGTCATTCAGCTCGTCAATAAGGCTCAGGTTTGGGTTCCTACTCTGACTAGCCTTCGCTAGTTCTCTTCTTTTTTCCTCTTCTTGTGAAATATGTTGTGTTGATTGTGTTTGCATTAGGCGTTAGGTGTGTTATATGGGGGTTTGATGTAATTGTGTTGTGTTGATTGTATATTAACTGGAGGAGTAGTGGAGGATCTGGAGGGGAAGACTTCGTTTATTAGTTGATTAATAGTCGTACTGAATGAGGGGTTGGCTAGGGAAGAAATGTCAACCCGGAATGATCCAGCAGTACACAATTTGGAGAAAGATGGATTTGTTTTCTGTTTCTCTTTCCTCTTGAGGTTAACCCTTTAGGCACCATGTTATATGCATTCTTACCCTTCTATGAAATTTCTGCTGGACTTACGAGAGTTTGTTCAAGTGAAGATGGAAATGTTATGGACTTACTGCTGCTGCTTTGTGGTCACATGTAAAAGTGATGTTGCCCTATAGAGTTTGCATATTTTTTCACTGCTGTATGCAGAGTGAATCATTTTTGTTCAAGTCACCGAGTGTACCTGAGATATTGCTCCTTTTTCAGTGTATTTCACTGGTTTCAGTATTAGTCAAGGTTCTTCTTGTGTATGTCAGGAGACTCAGCTTTTCTGGTCTCTACTATATCTATCCCGTACTTGCCTGGCTTCTTTAGTTTCAGCTTTTTCTACTTGTATCCGGGGATGATTTCAAGATGACTGCATGTCACTTGAATTTGTTATGGTCATACTAGTAAGACACAAGATCTCATCCTCTCTGTTCCAGAGACCAGTCCCTAAAGGTTGACATATTATGAGAGACTTTCATTTTCAGGAGATCGCATCAATAAGCTACACCAGGAGAAGTGGAGCAGAGGCTCAAGATCAGTTTCACTGATCTGAGAAGAGGGTTTGAAGACGTATCTCCATTGAATAAATTGTTGGTCCAAAAAGCATCCTCAAATCAACTTTTGATTATCAGTTTGCTGTTGCTCATCATGGATTTATGCGGTAAACCTCAGCCTCTCTACTCAATGTCCCTACCTTTGTATTTCAAGTTCCCCAGATACTGTTGGATTTGTTTTTACACCTTTGCGACTATTTTGTTGAAGCTTTGCCAAACCATGGTAGGTGCATTTTTCCAATCTAAACACGGCATTGACAATCAACAGTAGTGATCAATTATTAGTTTGATAAATCCTTATCTTTGCATGCCACATGCTGCTATATGATACTGACTTAGGCACACAGGTTATGCTGCTTCAGTTTGCCCCTTGACTAATTGATAGTTGATTGTTCTGCTTTTTCCTGTGTACTTAATCAGCTGGATTCACCTCATTCTTGAGTTTCAGCATTTGACAAGAAAAAAAATGTGCCATATTTGTGTTGTCTGCTCATATGTTCTCATTCATGAGCTAGAAATGAATCAGTTATTGTGTAATATGGCGTGTACTAGTGTCATTAGGGTCCTACCCTTTAGTAAGAGTGATTTTGGTTACCTTTCCCATTCTCTCAAAAGCAGTCCTACCTATCACTTGTTAGGTGAATCCCCTGCCGCCCGAATGCCCTTGACCAGTGGAAATTGATGTTTAGACCATGCAGCATCTCCATGTTTATCATAGCATCAGAAATTATAAACAGATGTCTTCACTTTGGAGATATAGTAGAAAGTCTGGACAGAGAACAGTAAACAGATAGATCCTGTTATTAATGCTTGATGTAGATAGTTAGAATTGGCAATTGGCTTGTGAAGTGTCACCTGAATTAGGGTGTTTTTATCGTAATTCACTTGAAAGTAAAGGTACTTTATGCGGCTTCTAGCACGTAGAACAGAAGAAATCCCAATTGAATTACCAGTCTGCCACATAATTTTCTGGCACGTTTGCACCCAATGATCCTGGAAACAGCCCAATGGTGTTGCTCTGCTGGTAGCTGTCTTGGATGAATCTGGAGCCCACCTCCATTAGAGTGGGAACTACATTGAATATCAGGCTTTTGCCATTAGGTCCCATTCGCAAGCAGCAAAATCATATTTGAGGCTCAGATTTGAGAACTTTGTCGACTTTCATGGGACAATTAGGTTAAGGATGTGCTAATTGCCATACGAGAGACTTTGCAAGGAGAGAAGCTCAAGAGTTCCATATGCGTGGTCACTGAAGTTGGAGTGGGAGAGCAATTCCACATATTAGATCAGGCTAAGGTACAACAGCTAATCAATGCATTTGAGCTCATGGAAGAAGAAGAACCTCAATCTGCAGAACCAAGTCCAGGGGATCAGGCAGCTGTCGAAGGAGAGGGTGCTTCTCCTGATCAAGCTGCCGCTCCTATGGAAATTTAAGAATGGTTGAACTGGCAAGCAACCTTGTTCTCGCGAGGCTTTCAGCTTCAGCATGTGTTTACAAAAGCGAGGACAAAATGATTGATGGTGCCTGCCATTAAAGTCATATCATTGTCAGGTCCTGGACTTTGTCGACTCATTGTTGGGAAAATTGAACATGCTATTGCCAGCCTCTTCCCAGTTTAGATTTGTATCCCTATTTACCCAAGATACAGTTATTTTTCTTAAGTTCCCAGACACATCTCTTGTTGAATTCCTTTTGACTTGCATTTTCCGCATCATGGCTCTTGCCATATAGTCAGGGAGTATACTTAGATTCTGTAAGCAATTGGAGCTTCAGCTGAGTTCGTTGATGCCAGTTGCTTCTGCATGCCCCTTTCTTTTTCTGGCCCCCCGGAGTTAACAGTATCAGCATGGATCGCTTAAGGGTCAGTGAGTGCTAGACCACTTTGTTTCTCATCTTTGGTAGGCGAGTTCCGGGCCACTTGATAGGTATGTCTCTTCCCATATATTAGATATTCAACAATTTTATTCGTCCCAATCATCAATTTGATTTAGAGGACTAAGGATGGCTTTTGATTTTCATCATGTCCAAAATTGTCCTGTCGTGCGACATTGTTTAGAGGCGTGCAATAGTTCAACTTAACTCCAACTTAAAGTCTGTCGTTTTTGAACTCTGCAATGGATAGATGTGTCGTGTACCCCAAGTTGGGGTGTCTCTTATGTCTCCTCTACAGACGTCATGTTCTTGGGTGGTCCATGTCTGGGATTTCAGAGTGATGACATCTGAAGCTTGTTTATGAAATCAGACTTTTAGCACACGTGGCGACTATATTAATCCAGCGGGCGCAATTGCTACAAATCAATTAGCTGGTCACCAGCGGCTCAAACGGTATTGCATAAGGTATTTGCTCTGCTGATATCAGTTTGTTGGATGTAGTGTTTCAGAACACTTGTTACTTTTAGAATCGCCACGTTGACCAAGAACTGCAAGAACGCTTATAAAGCATAATGAACAAATGCTTCTTAAGTAACTCGAAACATGATGTTTCCTGTATGCATGATTTGAAATTGATTCCGTTCACATCAGCCAGACCAACCCCCATAAATGCAAATATAACTTCTCTTCGCTTGTCGATAGAGATAAAGAGTAAAAGGAAGGGCCTAATTGCTAAGTTGTTTATCTGGGGAGCCTTAAAAATCGATCAGATTTGTTCACTCAAGCAAGAAATCAGTTGCGCATGTCGGGAAGAGGAAGGCCTTTGATCTGCATTTGCTTGTACATCCATTGCCAATTCTCAGGGGTCACTTCACCCCCGAGAGCTCGTATGACAGAACCGCCACTGCAAGAGCCCGCTTTGCAGCATTCTTCGAGCGACAATCCTTTCACTAAGCCATACAAAAACCCACTTGCAAATAGGTCTCCCGCTCCGGTTGCATCTGCTGCTTTCATCTCGCCTATAGCTGGCACTCGGACAGTCTGGCAGTCATGCATTTTAGTGACATAACAACGAAAACAAAGCACAACTATACCATCTCCTAAATGCCACATATGCTGGGAAGAAACTACCAAAAAGTACGTCATTTCAAAGCATCATTTTAGCCGTGAAACATGGAACGAAGGGACATTCATCTTGTTCTGGAAACACTTCTGGAAAGTTCTAGACAGCACAAAACCAAAAGTTATGGTATGTTCACTACCACTGGCACTCCTTGTTGACAAGGAGTCAGTGCTACTTAAATGCCTGGCTATGCAATGACCAATCTTTAGACAAATCGAAAGGGCAAGTACAACCTAATGAAAGCATCTTTTATCTTCTTGGTATGGTGCTATCTAAATTTAAGATAAGCACTTCCAGCCACATTAATATTGGCCACTTATAAATTCAAATGGCTACATGCATGTGCATAGGCTTTTGAATTTAACCACAGCTAGCACACATGTGCAAATGCATAGAAAGAACTTACTTCTTTCCCATGCTTCGCAATGCACCCATTTGAGCTTAATGTAACCACAGCCCACTTGCAATATTGTCCCAGAAATTCAAGCGCAGCCTCAGGTCCGACTTTTTCTTCTCCTCTACAAGGATTGAACAAGTGGGCTAAGAGAAATTCAAACCTCACAGTTAAATAAGTCAGTCTCATGTCAGAACAACATATTAGGACTTAAAATGACTGCTACCTTAGCAGCTCTGCAGCCTCATCCTCATTGGCAAAGCAGAGGTCTATATTCCCAGACAGCAGCAGCTCGCGAAGAGGTGATCTAAAGTTTCGGACCATCTGGCCACATTTAAGTACTATTAGACAGATTTTATCATCATTCCGGCAATTAGAAAGCTAGTAAGGAGAGAGAGGATTGGCTAAAAATTCCAGAGGGTAAACAGTGAATCCTTCGTACTGTGTGCACAGAATATCAATCCTTAAATCTGAGGAAAACATGTAATTGCTCTCCATTATGATTACAACAGACACCAAATACATCCTCAGTATGAAATATCAGTTTGCACTAGGACATTCCAATTTTTGGTATTAATACTTGACATACTTAAACCATTCAATAAACCAATGGTCGCTCTCTCCAGACTTAACAACGGTGGGTAAAAATCCACCTACCTCAAAGCTAGCCAAATCCAAAGATACAAGAAGGCCTTCCTGTTTGGCAAGGCTTATAGCAGCTTGAATAACTTCCAGGTTGAATATTGCATATCTTATCACCAACCACTGCAATAATATGACTGCCAGAAAATAAGCCCCAGCATAACTTTGAACGTAATGTACCATGACCAGGAATGACAGGATGATAAAACAACTGATTCAGGTGAAAAAAAAAAAAGCATCAAATGAAAACTGCATCCAAAAGAATGGTGAGTATATTGGGTTCAAAATTTTGAATTTCAACTCGAGACTAACCTTGGATCCTCTGAAGTGCGCCCCAGTCAATTCATCTGCCTGAAAGAGGGGGAGAAAAACAAACAAATTCTTGTGAGCACCTATCAAAAGTTCAGCAAATTTTCGTTGAGGTACAACCATTTGACAACTTGACCAGACAAGCAAGTGATCAACCAAAGACAAATATACAGGGTCAAGAAGGAACCTGAAGTTTCACAGCATTTGATAGACAAGGTCTCATTGTCCGATTACCACACACGTCAACCAAGCACACGCACTGTTACATGCAATAAAAGGATGAAGCTCCGTAAGTTGTTAGTTAAGAACAGACTGTCCATGTTATATCTTATTTCTTTCTCCCTCTCTTTTGGGTAAAGTCTCAATAGCAGTCACCAGAGTCTCACCTGACCAGTGGGTCCTTTTTTCAATCTCATTTTGGAGAGGCTCACTCCATGAAAGCTCATGTTACTCACAAACGACTGGCCTTGATCATCATCACCATAAGCCCCAACTATTCCACATGAGATGCCAAACCCTGCACTCAGCCCTCGAATGGTGTTCGCGACGCTGCCGCCGGCCATCGATTTAACAGGAGAAAGGTCATTGGGTGAAGATAGAATATGGGTTTTCACTTCACGCAATATGTACTCTAGCTCTTCAATGGCAACCTACAAGCATTCACATTGGAATCAATGAAAGGGAAAATAACATCTTAGATGTTCGACCATTTAGACCGATTCCGAAAACAAATACCAATCAATTGCAAGCCTATTGTTCCACATTTTAACAAGCCTAGAAAAGAGAAGACTTATTTGATTAGATCAAAGACAGGTGACAAAAACTAAAATTCCCTTTTCATGGCATTTACTCAGACAAACAATGAAGCAGTCAAGGACGCATTCGGTCTGCATCATAGCAGAGACTATGCAGAGACTAATATTCAGAAACCAACACCCGAAAACAGATGACTTATCATCATATCCACAACCACAGTTTGTCGAGAGCAGAAGAATATGAAAGAAAAGCAGGGGAAAAAACGCACAACAGAGAGAGAGAGAGAGAGAAACAACACAAAATTGGAGCTTGGTGAGTCTGAACAATGTACCCAGAAACCAAAAAAGAAAAAGAAAAAACAATCTCCCTCGACCACAAGCAGTGACCTCCACAAAAGCAGTGAGCTGAAACATAACAACCACCGCAGCATCAAGAGATGTTGATTGAGAACATTGAAGGGATCTCAAGATTACGCACAGGAGTGGAGCCGCCGCGCTCGCCGGGGACGCGATCGAGGAGGGACCAATCGACGCGCGCCACGTGGTCGATGAGCGCCGCCGGCTGGAGGCCGAGGATGAGCGGAGCGGGAGGCTCGGCGACGGCTCTCTCGGGCAGGAATTCCGCTCCCATTCCTCTCTGTTGCTCCCCCTTCTCCTCCTCCTCGGATCTTTTGAAAAACAAAAAGAAAAAAAAAAATTCCGTTTAAATATGAATTTGCGCGATGTGACTTGTGTTTTTCAAGAGCAGGAATCGATTCACAAAGAAAGTATCCTCATATCGAACAATCTTGTTGACCCCGTCCATCGCTTCTGAAGAGAGAGTTGATATTTATAGAGCGAGCTCCGGACGCCCCACCTAGCCGCAGGTGCAGAGCAGCTACTCCATCCACTTCTCCTCAGAATCGCATGGACATTGTTCCCAATTTGCCCCTCACATTTTTTCTTCTCTTTTGAGCAGATCCCCTTCGATTATTTGCACGTGAAATAATTCCACAAATGATCAAGAAACTTTCACTTAATGTGCACTCTCCTTTCTAAATTTGTAATCTGTTCAATGTAATTCCTAAACTTTACCCAATATGCATTATTAGCTTTGAATATTTTAATTTATTCAATATAGTCCATGAACATTCTATAAATGTTCAATTTAGTGGACTAAATTGAATTTAACCATATGATAATCTAAGGACTAACTTAAAAAAAATTTAAGGCCATATTGAATAAATCAAAAGTTCAGAGATGACATTACTTATTAAGTCAAAATTCACTAACTATTTGTATCATTTTCCTTTTATGTGTATTTCTCCCTCTTATCCCTCAATCATATTGAATTAACTTTCCTTCATCTTACTCTTGACTTAAGATTGCTTTACCCTTTTTCCGCTTCTTTCCCTTTTGTTTCAATTATGGTAGAGACGAAATTACCAATGCTCCACCCACACAACATTTATTAAGGTTAAATGTGGGATTCACTCTTGATTAGGATTATTTCTTGCCTTACTTTCTTCGTTTTTTTATTTTTTATTTCCTTTTCTTTCTCCATTTGGAACAAAAATAGTGTCCCTCTTTTCCAAAAATAGTTTATTTGTTAGAGAGCTAACTTAATATTGTGTTAATATATGACAAAATTAACTATGTGAAAAATTGTAAACATCCACTAACATCCTGAAAATGAAAAAAAAAAAAAAAAAAAAAAAAACCAAAAAAAAAAAAAAAAAAAAAAAAAAAAAAAAAAAAAAAAAAAAATGCTCCCTAAATCATTATTTCATAGAATACTACATTTACCTTGATTATATGGTATAATGAACTATTGACAAGAAATTATGGGTATTGTAATGACATTACAAGACAATCCATTCAAACCATTTGCAAACACATATTTTTTTTGTCAATTATAAATGCATTAGTATTATAAAAGTAAGCATTATCTACTGCAACAATAACAAGTTACATATCCAATTTAACAAAAGATATTGTCCATTCTACTACTTAGCTCCCCTTAAAAGGTTTCTCTCTTGAAAAAAAAAATTACTTGAATCAGACAATAAATTTTTATTTTAATTACATCAATAATAGAGTCATCATCCACTTAAAACACACACACACACACACACACACACACACACACACACACATATATATATATATATCAAGGAATAATTTTCAATATTTAGCGCTAGAAGATCCAAATGAACTTGTTGACATGATTGATTGTTGTTCTCCATTCGCAATTTCATCATCAATAAGTACATTTAAGCAATTTGGGTTGTCTTCAATATTGTCTCTCACTACAAAAAAAAAAAAAAAAAATACAATGAAATGTGAGTAAATTGTGTATAATACATTTATCAACCATAATATTCTATCTTTGAGTAAATTTCTGTAAATTTGTACAGAAAATTGAAGTCAAAAATTCATGATCATGAAAATTATCTAGGGAAATAAAATTAATAATTAGTGGAATAAGTTTAGAAGAAAATAAACATGAAAGAACCATTGAAATGTAATGAATGTGGATGAAATGGCTAAAGTGAAAAAAAAAAAAAAAAAAAAAGAACTGTTGTTTGAAAGGGATGTGTTTAGTTTTTTTTTTTTTTAATAAAATTCAAACAAAAGAATAAGAAGAAAAAAAAAGTAAGAAATAACCTTAAATCAAGAATAGGACCTACAAGGGATAATGTAGCCAATTCAATGTGATAGGAGTGTCAATAGCCATTGAAAAAATAGAAATAGCATGGATCTATATTATATATGCTTACAAATCAACACACTAGTGTAGCTATTTCCACGCCCTTTTTGACTGAGCACACATTCCTTTTTGAAGTACTTTTAAGCTGGCTATTTAGATGGGATGATAGATATCAATAATATTTTACAAAGTTGTTGCACTGAAATCACATTTTTAGCTTAATTTATTTTTTTATGCACGTCCCTTTTAATTTAAACTTGAAGAAAACTACGAAAATCGATAGATTTCGATTGTACAGCTATTACCTAAGTTTCAAGATTACATCCAATGCATTGACTCAGCCTCATTTGCTATTATTTGCCGTTGCCTTGTTATAAAAGCAAATTTCATCAAGCACAATATCAAACCCAGTTTCTTTGAGACTTTTAATGTATTTAACGAGTTCTCTATTGACAGGAAAAATATAAATTTGAATATGTTTTGAGTCAAGAAATTGTGGTGAAAATGAATGTTGGTAAATTAAATCTAATAAAAAAGAATTAAATGACACAAATAAAAAATTTAGTAAAATTGATAGGAATTTCAATTTTTTAAGAAATATAATTCTTTCAACTTTTTTTTTCCTTGTTGCCAAATAAACATGAAAGACGGATATAGAAATTACAATAAATCTCGTGCTTCTGGTTAATGGAGTCAAATGAAGTATGATTTGATTCTCCATCGTGTTGAGCTTCAGTGACATGAATATATGCACGAATGAACGAGGGGAAGGAAGATGAGGTTTTCTCTAACCCAAGTTAGACTCCAACAAAAAGTTTCTCCACTATCCTTTGTTTATGAGAACCAAAAAGCATGATCATAAGCGTGCAATTACATGGAGGTTCATGAAATAATCCAATATCCACAAATCAGTTCGGGTCACTAGCATGTATAGGTGGTCCTATCTAGCGTAGCTTGCAACGCAATTTGTGTAATTTATCGATGACCTTTAATTATTGAGTTGGAAACTCTTGGGTGCCCTAATCGACTATGCCAACTCCGGGGGCAGGTTAGATAAAAAGAAATGGTTGATGGTAGTTATTCTTAATTATTTTCCATTATCAATATGCAAACAGTAATATCCTACTTTTGATCTCTGTACTTGCATTTTTTTTTCCAATCAAGTTGTTGAACTTTTTATCTATCTTGTCAAATTTTTGAGCTTACATTATTTTTGGGTCGTCTGACTTTAAATCTAGTTAATTGGAACTTACGTGCCCGTTGAAACTAGTACGAGTTTTGGCACGGAAAGCTTGAATCACAATGCTTGTATCAAAAAATTATCTCGCTCAAGGCCTGGTCGTGGTTTTCATTTTTCGAGTTTGTGAATTATTAGCCTACATAGCAAAAGGTTTTTCCGCATCTAATTCTTTCTGGCTCCTATGGATATGTTAACTATAAAAAGCGAATTTGAGCCCAAGGAACTTGATTTTTAAAAAAAAAAAAATTACCTAAGTTCAAGAAATGGATTTGCCAATTTAAAAGTTCAAGGGCTTGATTGAAAAAATACATAAATTCAAAAACCAAAAGTGAACTCTTACTTAGGTAAAGTTATTCACATAGTGTGATAAACCATACCACAAAAATCATCCCTCTCTTGAGGTCGAGAGGCTGCATCAGATAGATGAGATCTCACTTGTCTCTTTTTTTTTTTTTTTTTTTTTCTTGGGCCTAGATGAGACCTTACTTGTCAACTACAAATAAATGGAGCTCACAAGTTATTGTGCTCAGTCCCACATCAAAAGGGATACATAATAATGGCCGTTTTAATATATTTTTTGTTAGGCTTTGCTCCTGTGAACTGAATTGGGTCATTAGTAGTAGTATAATTTGTTTTAAATAAGAAGTTACATGCCATATCACCGCCTCTCTCCAATGCTGATAGGCCATTGTCACCATACGAAGTGCCGAGTACCGCTATTATCGTCCGTTGTGCTATCATTGTCGTTTGAGCGCCGGAGCTTGCAACTCTCTCTCTCCCTCTCCCTCCCTTCCCCTCTCCCTCCCTCGAGTTCAGAGTCTTCAATTTAAGGTCGAGGGACCTTAGATCTAAGGTCTACACTTTTAGTCAACCACAAAGATGTTGGTGTTTGTTTCAATAAACAAGCATACATACATAAGTAAATTAAGATCAAAAGTCTTATTGCAGCAGAAGTAAAAACGCTTATATACGTGTTTCCAAAGCATTTTCGTGCATTTTAACAAAAAAAGCATTGAAGAGCTTAATGTGCTAATCATATTAACCTTGTAATGTGCTCCAAATTTGATTAAGAAGTTTTTTCGGATTCTGAGCACGAACGTTTGATGTCCTCATAGCAGTAGTTCTGACGTTCTTTAGACTCTGACCACAAATATCTAATGCTTTCTGGTAACACCGGTTCTACGTTCTTGGATTCTTGACCACGAATGTTTAACGGCTTCCGATAATACTGTTTTTGATGTTCTTTAGATACAAACGTCTGATCTCTTCGCAGATTCTAACGTTCTTTAGACCCAGCCCTACAAGTTTCGGTCTTTAGTTCAGACACACCACCATTTTATTTTATTTTTGGTAAAAGGTAAGAATTATATTGACTTTAAACCAAAAGAGCTATATATAGCTATACAACAAGAACTCGGTCCCAGAAACTTGGACTCACGAAGACAACAAGTTAGAGTGAGTGGAAGGGGGCCAAGGTAAAAGGAAACCAAGCCAAGGGCAAGGGAAAGAAAAAAGGCCAAACAACGGCACAAAACCAGCAAGTCCAAACCAACACAGACAGCAATGAGGAAGCACTACCAACAAAAGAAACCAAGCACAGCTCTAAGATTGGTAATTAAGGGCGTCTCGGAAGCTAGGAGGAAGGCGACGACGAGAGGACGAAGCCGAGCTTCCATCTTCAGCAAATGAAATCTAGAAGAACCTCCGAGCAGACGAGAGATAGGAAAAACCCCCTACTAAAATAACCAGTCGACTAATAAGGTGATCAGCTCGCCAAAATGGAGGGGTTAAGCGACCAGCTTTGCAACAATCTCCTATTAGCCACAGTGGGAGGGACTTGATGGAAAGGCAAGGCTTTGTCCTTTATAACCTGTTCAAGGCGCCTTTTCATGGCCAAAAGGGAAGGAGGTCTACCCCAGAATAGTATATTGTTACGCTCCTTCCAAGTGATGTTGCATAAAGCAGCAAATGCAAAGCGAGCAAGAGAAGAGCGAAAGGAAGGTCCCGAGAGAGATTTGATTGCCCAAAGCAAGTTTTTCTTCCAAGATTTATTCCGCCAAGCATAATTAAATCTTACGGCCCAAAAAGTGGCTAAGGCGGCGGGAATGGGGCATCCAAAAAACAAGTGATCAATCGAATATGGCCGACGGGAGCGGAACACACCACCAATTTTCACGTTGAACAAAAGAGAGAAATTGAGAGATCTCATAACTATAATTGTGCTAGCAATTGCTCTCATGTGAGTAATTTGTTGATCAGTATCAACACTCTCGATTATCGCTTGATGATTGTCGATCATCGATCATTCGGTGATCTGCTCTTTGTATTATCTTTTATAGACAGTGCAGATCACATTTAAATCAGCACATTAACTCTAAACCATTTTAGAATTAATTCGGCCGTAACTCCTGACGAACATAAGTTCTGATACCGTTATAGATACTAATTTGCGCATTAACTCTAGACATTTATTTGTAATTGTTACGAGTCTTGATTCTAGGTATTAACTTTGTAACTATCACAAATATTTTACTTTGATCTTACTTCTAAAATTGTTTCGAGCATTAATTGGTCATTTAATCTAAAACCGTTTCAAATCATTAAATTGCCCATTTATTCTGAAATTGTTTCAAATAATTAATGTGACCGTTAAGTTCTAAAACCGTTTCAAAACTTAATGTAACCATTAAATCTGAATCGTTTTAGATCTTTAATTTAGCCATTAAGTTCAAACTGTTTCAGATAATTAATTTGACTATTGATTCTGAACTCTCTTCAAATCATTAATGATGCAATTAATTATGAACTCACTTCAAATCATTAACACATATATTAATTCTGAACTCATTTTAGATTATTAATTCAGTCACTGATGAACATGCTTCAAATCTTTGATTTGATCATAAAGTTTGAAACCCACTTCAGACTTTGTAAACTTTGAAGCCCCTTCATTAGAACTTTTATTTCTAGCTCGACTCAATCTAATTGGCTCAATTGCAAACACATTTGCAATATTCTTTTTCTTGTTCAAACGTCATTCTAATTGGTTATGGTATGTGACATCCCTAGGTTCATCATCGAGTTGGCAGTAGGACTTGTGCTAACATATTAGCACAACCAAGAGAACCGATTGTCCAGATCAATATCTTGTTCCTACAAATCATGAATGACATCTAACAATATATCATGGCTACTCAGACAGTGTGAAATGTTTTCAGAACATAATGAACTTGTTAGCTTTGGTAACTGTGTAATTTGATCCTTTTATCTCACCATGTCCCGATCGAACAAAAGCCATGGAACTATTGGTCAAGCCACCAATTCGATCATATGTCAGAATCTAATTGATAAGTATTTCTTTGAGATATGAACCATTCATTCTCGAATACAACTTTGGCCGATAATTTCAATACAATGTCATTATTAGATCGCATAGGACATCAATCTTGTATATATATATATATATAACAAGAAAATAGATTCCATATTGTGCACGCATGTGCCTTCGTATGTGAACAAACTATTACCATCAAGTATAGAGACCGTTTGACGAAGCGTCAATACGTGCACTTGTGAACCATAGCCATCCAATATACAAGTCAACATTGTGCCTCAAGTCTAAGGATCTTACACTTGACCAAAGCATGAACGATCAGACATTGACCCCGCTAAAAAGCTTCCATGTCACCAATCGTTTTATGTATGTCATGTTTAGTGAACTTGTCCAAGACAAGTACCTGTGTTCTAGCTCGAATATTACCATACCCAATGACTTGTGACTCATCATCCCCTCAAGTATCCAATACTAAATGGTGAAGCTTGAGAATACACCGGTCTTAATAGGATCATCAATATTGTGGCACCCCAATCCAATAGGGTCGCCACAGTGCGCCTTCCTTTTGTTACCCTGACTTGAAGGTCTATAAGTCCTGAGAGTTTGTTATTTACTTTTAATGGTCCGAGCGCATCGTAAGAGGTATAGCGGAAGTGATTTCACATCTCCCCAACTCAAAAATTAGAAATGATGCACACTTACTAGACAATTTCACAAGATAAGCCAAGCACTTTTATTTATATAACTTGATGGACAACATGAGTTGGTACAACAAAAGGCCAAGGCTTTTCTAAAACTCGGCTATAACCAAAAGTGACCAACTCCACAACAACCATAAATTTCAGTCCATCAAATAGTGTTGGCAGTCCAAAAAAAAGCTCCATCAGCTACCCATCACCCGAGGTCAATCACACCCAACTGAGTCCATTGGCTGGCAGCGGCGACAGCATCCCCAACATAATCCCGTCAAGGCGAACGTGTACGGACAGGAACTCTTGCACCACAGGGCCTCCAGGTAGGCCCACATCGTACATGACTAGGACTCGGACGCGGACGAACACCAGCCCCCGCACACTAACACAAATGTGCTCCGAACACGAGCACTCGACATCGACCGGTACGCCATAAAAGGTGCCACGAGAGACAAGTAGCAAAGGCATCTCAATCTGAAATGTTAGTCCTCAAATGGGATGAGTACAACCACTCAGCAGCAAAAGATTCAACAAGCTATGTCGAGCATAACAATCAGCATCTAGTTTCATACAAGATAGACAAGGCAGGAAGTCAAGGGATAAATGGATATCAATATCATGGAATTCTTCAATATTAAAACAATTGCAATTCTATAAGAATCATATGCCACATAATCAAATCACATATCATTTATTTAGCCTTCAAAAGATTTCATTCCCTAGAGGACCAATGTTTGCGTCCCTCCGGGCATTCGCATCCACCCTGGCATCGCGAAAGCCTTCGGCATTCAACCACTAAGGCCACCAGGCATCTGGAGCATATCACGCCTCCAGGCATCTCGTACCCCACCTGGCATCACGAGGAAAACCTCCGAAGCTCACCATGAGGATGGTTGCTCAGCCATCCGGGTTTACATACCGAAAAGCATACAACCGGGCATCCCGAAGCTCCCGGGGCATACCTCCAACATTCAGCCTCTTAGGGCCACTGGGCATCCACAAGGCATTGACTCTCCCGATCCTTTGGACCTTCCGACTCCCGGGGCATCATTAACCTGAGGGTTCAATGGGTAACAAATCACATTTTAATTCACAAATGCATCATCATATGTCAAACAAGATATCTCATGAACCTTTTATCAAACAAATCGCATTTTTAATTCACAAATGCATCATCATATGTCAAACAAGATATCTCATGGACCTTTTATCAATCACAATATCCCACCATCAGCATCATCAAGTCACATAGCAATTCGAAACTACACTTCTTATAGGACAATTTTTGTGGAAATTTCGAAGCAACAGTTTAATTTCTACAATTGCGCAGTTCTGGTAATAATTCCGAATCAATTACTAAACGAGCTCAGAAAATTATGAAATTTTGACACGTTATCAATGAGACTTAGAGGAACAAATCTCAAGAAGAACGCCAAGTCATATTTTTTTCGTACTGAGGACAAATATCTCGATCTTTCCTAACATCATTCTGTAAAATTTCCAGATTTGGTGTTTTTATAGGAAAAATCATTTCGATAGTAATTACTTGTTCTTTTATTCTGAATTTTTGATATGTTGTTCATGAGGATGTGCCCTAAAACTTTCATCAAGGACTCGAAATAAGATTGTGGCCAGATAATTACAGAAAAATTAAAAAGTCGCCGGGGGTCACACTGTTTTTCACAAAACAGTCCACAAATTTCGAACTCCTCCTATGCCTTAGATTTCGACCTCCAACCATTATATTCAATGTATATACACACATTGCACATTATCACCGAAATTCCACATAGTCAGATCTCAAATTCGTTTGGTTTCATTTGCTAATTCGAAATCCACCCCTCACACTTCATCCTCACCTAGTTTTCTTGATCTAACACCCTCCTACACATCAAAATCTCCACATGCAGCTCTAGTACTTCATCTTCCTCACATATTTCACTTCTTTTCTAGGCAAAACAACATGCAACAACATAGATGGAAGAACATTTGCTTGCCTTAAACTCTCTCACTCAAAGGCTGTCCGAAAATGGAGGTCGGGGGGTCACGGTTTGGCCGGTCGGCAACGGGGACCAGTGGCGTCGACGGTGGCTGCTCGGACACGGCGAGAGGGCGGCCCTTCCTTCTCTTCCCTCGCTGCCTGCACCCACGATTGACCCTCCTTCTCTCCTTGCTTGGTTTTGCTCTCAAGTTCTCTCTCGGTCTCTCCCTCCTCTCTTAGGTGCGAAACCCCTTCCCCTTTCTTTTTCCTTTGATTAATTAATTTCCTCCATTTTGCATGAAAGAAAATGATTAAGTGGATGTAGGATGGACAAATGTTTAATGGCAAGGGACAAGTGTAATTGTGGAGGAAGACAAGTGTGGGAGGGCATGCAAATTTCCCTCCCCCTCCCCTTGCTTCATGCGACGCCCATGGGGGTGTCCTTGGGCCTACTTGGGCCCAAGAGTCCATAAAATAAAGCCCTAATCCTTTTTTTTTTTAAATATAACTTAGCATTTTATTTTTATCAAACTTACTTAAATAACAAAAACTTAAATTGTCTTATATATACAAGTATATATATACTCCAAATTCTTGCGGCCCGTTCAATATCCTCAAGTTCTAATTCTTTAATTTTTAGCGCATATAATTCTTATGCAAGATCAAATCCCATCCTTTTGGTTCAAAAGATAAAATTGAAATACTATTCCAAATGAACAAATACAAATTAATGTCTGTAAAATAAAAACATAGTCACAATTCGGTGACTGTCACCTATCCGAGGGTTGTCTAAAATTTTGGATGCCACAAATATCCTCTCAATGATCCATCGATCGGGAACTACTTAAAGATTCAGCATAACTATTACCCGTCACACATATTCTTAACACCTTAAGAGTATGTTTAGTCCTAACTGATCTTATGGACTAATTCGTATAAATTGGACGACGAATGAAACTTATTTGTCATTAAATAATCCCTAACATGTAACTATTACATGGTTGCTTTAGGACATACAGCTAACAATCTCCCACTTGCACTAAAGCCAACCAATCTCACATCTCAAACCTATCTTGGTACGATGTCTTTCAAAAGAAAATTGAGACAATGCTTTAGTGAAGGGATCCACCACATTTTCCGTTAAGGCTATTTTTTGCAAGGTGATATCACCTCTCCTAATGATTTCTCTAATGAGATGGAAATGCCTCTGATTGTGTTTGGATTTATGGTGAGACATTGGTTCCTTAGCTTGAGCTATTGCCCTATTGTTGTCACAAAACAATGCAATTGGCTCTTCAATCGAAGGAACCACTCCAAGTTCTGAAATGAACTTCTTCATCCAAGCTACTTTCTTCGTTGCTTCAGAAGCAGCTGCATACTTTGCTTCAGTAGTGGAATTAGTAGTTATGCTCTATTTGGAACTTTTCCAACTAACTACACCACCATTGAACATAAAGACAAACCCAAATGTTGACTTATAGTCATTAGGATCTGATTGAAAATCAGAATATGTATATGCTTCAACTTTAAAGTCTTCTTCTCTATATATCAAGAACATATCCTTAGTCCTTCTCAAGTACTTAAGGATAGTCTTGACTGCTATCCAGTGTTCTTCACCTAGATCGATTGATATATGCTAGTGATGCCTATAGCATGCGCAATATTAGGTCTTGTACATAGCATAGCATACATTATGCTTCCAATAGCATATGCATAAGGCACATTTGCTAGCCGCTCTCTTTCCTTAGGATTATTTGGACACATATCCTTGGAAAGACAAATTCCATAACTAAAAGGCAATAATCCTCTTTTGGAATGTTGCATGTTGAAACGTGTCAACACTTTGTCTATGCACATGGATTGTGAGAGGCCAATAATTTGTCTAGATCTATCTCTATAGATCCTAATACCTAGAATATAGGTTGTCTTTCCTAAATCTTTCATGGAGAACTTCTGAGATAAGAATATTTTGATCGATGATATCATAGGCATATCATTTCCGATCAATAGTATGTCATCCACATACAAAATAAGAAACACAATTGCGTTCCCACCGACTTTTTTGTATACACAAGGTTTATCCAGATTTTTCATGAAACCAAACGATTTGATCACCTCATCCGAGCATATATTCCAACTTCTGGAGGCTTGTTTGAGTCTATATATGGTTCTCTTAAGCTTGCACACCTTCTGATTACCATAATCAGACTTAGAACCTTGTGGTAGTTCCATGTAGATATCTTCTTCAAGGAATCTATTTAGGAATCTCATAGTCCAAATGTTTAGCTATAGCCAACATAATCCAAATAAATTTCAGCATGGCTATGGGTGAGAAAGTCTTGTCATAATCAATCTATTCTATTTGACGGTATCCTTTCACCACCAGCCGTGCCTTATATGTGCGAACTTGACCATTAGCATTTATCTTCCTCTTGAAGACCCATTTATAGCCAATTGGTACAATACCATCCAGCAGTCAACTAGAAAGTCTAAATGTCATTGAAATACATAGAATTCATTTTGGATTTCATGGCCTCCAACCATTTATCACAATCAATGTTAGACATTGCTTCCTCATAGGTGTTCAGATCACTTGATTGATCACTTTTATTCACAATGAATAAGGGATCAATACCTTCAATCAAGTGTCTATAACGAACAAGAGGACGAGACATTCTCGTACTCCTCATCAGAAGTTGTGTATCATAAGCTCCCACTAAATTTGAGGTCTACATCCGATCCTGATCAGATTGTGCATCGGGTCCTCCCATTGAATCTGAGGTCCGCACTTGAATTTGATCATTTACTACTCCATCGGTATCTTCTTATAAGTCTTTTTTCCATCTAGCTCCACTTTCTTGGATGAACTAATTCTCTAGAAATGAAACATGTCTACCGATCGAAACTCTTTAATTAGAATGAAAATAGAAATAGTATCTAAGACGTTCTTTTGGATACCCAATGAAGTAACCATGTTAGATCTTGCCTCTAATTTGTCTGTCTTTAGCTTTTTGACATGAGCTGGACAACCCCAAGTCTTAATATGGTTTCCTACCATGCCATATCTCATAGGGCATACTTGGAACAGACTTAGTTGGAACTCTGTTCAGTAAATATGTGGTTGTCTCAAGGGCATATCCCCAAAGGGATATGTGTAAATCGGTATAACCGATCATAGATTGCACCATATCCATTAAAGTGCGATTCTTTCTCTCAGACACACCATTATTTTCTGGAGTTCTTGGAGGTGCCCATTAAAATAAAATGCCGTTGTCTCTCAGATGATTCAAGAACTTAGTACTTAGGTATTCACCTCCTCGATCAGATTGAAGAGCCTTAATACTTTTCCTTGTTTGTTTCTCAACTTCAGGTTTGAATTCCTTGAGCTTTTCAAAGGATTCACATTTATACTTCATTAAGTATAAATAACCATACTGTGACATATCATCTGTAAAGGTAATAAAGTAAGAATAACCACCTCGAGTTGGTTCATTAAGTGGACCACATACATCAGTATGTATCAATCATAGAATGTCAGCAGCTCACTCACTTTGTCCTACAAAGGGTGCCTTTTCATCTTTCCTAAGAGACATGCCTCACAAGTTGAGTACGGTTCAAAGTCCGATGGATCAATATATCCATCTTTACTCAACTTATCGATCCTACCCTCTCCAATATGACCTAATTAGAGATGCCAAACATACTTTGGATTTGGTCTATCTTTAGGTCATTTATTGCTCATGGCATTTATATCATTCTACTTATTGACATTGGTAATCATATTACCGACATTGTAATGGTATAAAGATTATTGATCATCTTACTAGAACCAACACATCTTTTATCATAATAAATGGAACACACATCATCAGCAAAAGAAAATTCATAGTTCTCTTTACTCAAATGAAGTATAGAGATGAGGTTCCTGACTGCATTCTTATAATGCAAACAATTATTCAAAACCAGTACATGTTCTGAAGGTAAAGATAAACGATAAATCCCTATAACTAATGCAACAACTCTTGCTCCATTTGCAAATGTCAAGACTATCTCATTTTGCCTCAACATCCTACTTACGTCTAGATTCTGCAAAGACATACAAATATGTGAAGTTGCAGTAGAATCTATAACCCATAAGCTAGATTCAGAACCAACCGTAAGGTTAATTTCAATAAGCATGGACACCATACCTTCATAAGGTTGGTTCTTCAGCTTGACCTTGTAGCTTGCAAGGTATTTCTTGTAGTTCCTCTTCCAATGTCCCTTGACACTACAATAGTGACAGTTCCCTTTTTCAATCGTGGGCATTAGTCGTGTAGTAGGCTTTGTGGACTTCTTCCATTTCTTTTTTTTTTCCAAAGTAGTTTTACTCTTTGAAGAGGAAGCCTATGCTACAGACATTATGGTGGGCCTTGTGTTGTTCATAGAAGTAAGCATGTATGACCTAACTTTTAGGTCATTTTCGCGCCACTTCTCATAAGTTTTACGCTCATCATCAGTACCACCCAGAAAATGTTCTGGCAAGTTCTGATCAAGCACATACTCAATCTTCTCGGAATTGAGAACAATTCTCAAATTCCTCACCAAATCAGTATGGTTGGGTACCGTCAGACAATTCATGTCAAGAATTGAAGCAAGTGGGTTTGTTGTAACCATTTTTAAGAGTATCAAAAATCCATGCAGAAAAATAATTGTTAGTCGTTGACTTTCAACAAATATTTCATTGTGGCCTTTGAATGAAATATTATATCCCACTATTGTTTTCGGATCCCACACTCCTTAGGATGAAAAACAATAATCTTTGTTGGGAAAAGATCACTAGCGGTGATTGGAGTCCTACCGCCATTGTCCACCTCACCCGATAGTTATTGGTATCCTCGAACTTAGTGAGTGGATCACATATCCAACGCATCACATGCGAGTCCTAATCATACTTCGGCCTCTAGATCACGAAAGCCTCACCTAACAGTTATTGGCCTCATAACCATAGTTAAGTTTACCCCATCATCTCCTGCAAGTATTTAGGACACAAATGATTCCTCACCTAACAGTTATTGGAAATCATTCGGCATAAACCTCACCCCATCAGATGTATAATGGAGTGGTCCTATTTTCTTGAATAGCAACTGACTCCAATATATCCATAATCAACCAATCAACCATCATAACATAGGAACAAACCACGACGATGGTAGGCCACAAGTTCAAGCACCCATTACAACTTAATATCACAAATAAGGAGATTTTTATTTATTATTATCAATGGTCTCACCTTGCATATTAACCAATTAATATGTATATCAAATAAAAATTTGAAAGTGACTTTAAAAGAATTCTCATCACAAATGAGAATTAGTCCTTAGATCATACAAACAACATGAACCAATCAACAATTAAAAGCACGAAAATATCTAGGGATTGGCTTTGATACCACTGTTGGTGTTTGTTTCGATAAACAAACATATGTGCATAAGTAAATTAAGATCAAAAGTCTGATTGCAGTGGAAGTAAAATCGCTTATACATGTGTTTCCAAAGCACTTTCATGCATTTTAACAAAAAACGCATAGAAGAGCTAAATGTGTTAATCATATTAAACTTTTACTATGCTTTGAATTTGGTTCAGAAGTTTCTTTGGATTCTGAGTATGATGTCTGATGTCCTCACTCACAGTAGTAGCTCTAACATTCTTCAGACTCTGACCACAAATATTTAACGCCTTCTGGTAACACCGATTCTGATGTTCTTGGATTCTTGACCACGAATGTCTAATGGCTTCCAATAATACTGTTTCTGACGTTATTCAGATACAGAACGTCTAATCTCTTCGCAAATTCTAACGTTCTTCAAACTTAACCCCACAAGTGTCGGACCTTTAGTTTAGACACACCATCAATTCTCATGTTGAATAGAAGAGAGAAATTGAGAGATTTCACAATTACAATTGTGCTAGCAATTGCTCTAATGTGAGTGATTTTATTGATCAATATCAGCACTCTCAATTGTCGATTGCCGATTGTTGATCATCGATCATTTGGTGATTTGCTCTCTGTATTATCTTTTATAGACGATGCATATCACATTTAAATCGGCGCATTAACTCTAAACCGTTTTAGAATTAATTCAGCCATAACTCCTAACGGAGGTAAGTTTTGATACCGTTACAAACACTAATTCAGGCATTAACTCGTAACTATTACGAGCATCATTCTAGACATTTATTTGTAACTGTTACAAATCTTTATTCTGGGTATTAACTTTATAACTATTACAAATATTTACTTTTGACCATTACTTCTGAAACTGTTTTAGAGCATTAATTGGTCATTTAAATCTGAAATCGTTTCAGATCATTAAACTGTCCATTTATTCTGAAACTGTTTCAGATCATTAATGTGACCGTTAATTTCTGAAATCATTTTAGAACTTAATATGACCGTTAAATCTGAAATCATTTAGATCTTTAATTTAGCCATTAAGTTTGAAACTGTTTCAAATTATCAATTTGGCTATTGATTCTGAACTCACTTCAGATCATTGACGCAATTATTAATTCTAAACTCACTTCAGATTATTAATTTGGTCACTGAATCTAAACATGCTTTAGATCTTTGATTAGGCCATAGAGTTTGAAACCCGCTTCAGACTTTGTAAAATCTCTGAAGCCTCTTCATCAGAACTTTTATTTTTAGCCTGACTTAATTTGATTGGCTCAATTGCAAACACATTTGCAATATTCTCTCTCTCGTTCAACGTCATTCTAATTGGTTATGGTGTGTGACATCCCTAGGTTCATCACTGAGTTGGCAACAAGACTTGTGCTGACATATAGCACAACCAAGAGAACTGATTGTCCAGATCAATCTCATGTTCCTACAAACCATGAGTGACATTTAGTAATATATCATGGCTACCCAAATAGTGTGAAATGTTTTCAGAACATAATGAACCTGTCAGCTTTGGCAACCATGTAATTCGATCATTCTATCTCACCATGTCTCAATCGAACAAAGGCCATGGAATTGTTGGTCAAGTCATCAATTCAATCATATGCCAAAATCTAATTGACATGCATTTCTTCGAGATATGAACCATTCATTCTCGATTACAACTTCAGCCGAGGATTTCAATACAATGTCACGATTAGATCGCATATGACATCAATCTTGTATATCTATATATAACAAAAAGACAGATTCCATATTGCGCACGCATGTTATGACATCCTGATTTTTAACACTGCTTTCGACTAAATGAAATGGGTTTTTCATCGACGCGCCTATAGTTTTTTTCTTTGAGCTGATCACTCATAAGATAATTAATCTATCAGGTAAAGCCGTTAAAGAATCTAAACGCGACTGACTTGAGAATTCAATCGAAATCGACTGCTCGATCGTGCAAATCTGTAACGATTAATACGGCACTGTCAAAATCAATTAAAGACCAGAGATAGGTCGATTCAATAGAGGCATGTGATTAAAGTGTCGATAATTCCACCTGATTGCAAAATTCTTGTCGAATGGCATTAAACCGATTTTTTTTGTTGTTTCTGTACCCTATGCCCGTATTTGAAATCTTGAGATTTTTACGATAACCGAGAGTCGCCTATGAGTCAAAAATGCGCAACGTGGATCGAAAATAATCGACCACGGGTCAAATGTGCTAAAAATTCCTAAAAACTACTTGGTAGGTTACGTAATGCTAAAATCGCATTCGGTTGAAATTAACCACGAAATTGAACCCGATTTCAGAAATTGAAAGTTCTGTCATGTCATAATTTATTTTAGAAACGTCAACTCTTCCTCAAAAGAATTTTCGGTGAGTCCAGATTTTTGGCAAAAATTCAAGTTTGGGCAATTTTGGACTGGGAATTTCAGAGGGCCATTTTTGTGTAAATTCTTTTCCGTCACGTTGGAGCATTTGACGAGGAAAATTGTGGAATTGAGTGTGGGCATCCTCCATGGCATTTTGGCCATTGAATTGGATTGAATTGAAGTGAAATTGAAATGAAATTGAAATTGGAAGCTTGATATTCGTAGCCATGGGGGGGCTACAACATTTTAGCTTCATCATTGGCTTCTTGAGGAAGTTTTGGAGGGGATAAGGCAACTGAGCATAGCTGTGGACTTTGGGGGACCAAGTGATGATGAAACAAGATATTTGTTGAAGACTTTGGTGGCCTTTGTCCCCCTTAAGACAACAGAGCTTCTTCTTCCTCTTCCTTGCTCCCTTGGTGCTCCATTGTTGTTGTTTTGGAAGCCAAAGAACTAGAGGAAGCCGAGCCAGCCCTTGTAGCCATCGACTATTGCTTGCACCGCCCACCCAAGCTCCCCTACACGCCCGTCGATCGCCGCATGCCATCCTGGTCATCCGTCGAGCTAGCTGCTACTCCACTTGCATCCACGCCTCCAGCTCAAGCCTGTCGTAGCTCCATCTGCCTCGCACGCCGTCCCGAAGCCCTCGAGTCGCTAGTCACCTCCACCTGGTCCTGCTATCGTCGCTTGGCCATCTAGCTCCATTCGCCGAGTTCCTCAAACGCCCCTTCCAGCCAGCCACATAACCGAAGTTCCAATTCGAGTTGTGGGCTGTGTAGGTCTTTTCTAGGCCCTTCCAAGCCTTGTTAGGTGTCGCCATAGGCCCGTGTTTCACTTGCCTCCGTGTCGCCGTCGCCGTGAACTCATTGGCTTGCTAATCTAGTGAGTTTACTTGCTAAACCTTGCTTAGGGGAGGATTAGTTTAGCCTAAGATTAGTTTAGGTGGTTAGATTGATGTAATTAGTCATTTAGTTAGTTAATTAGGCTAATTAGGTTGTTAGATTAATTTAGTTATGGGTTAATTAGATTTTATGATTTATTTAGATTAGTGCATTATTTATTTAAGTCCAATTAGGTGATTAGATTAGTGTATTTAGCTTAATTAGTCATTTATCTAATTATTTTGCATTTATTTAATTAATTTTGTAATTATTTTTAATTATTTATTATTTTCCAGAAATTATACTAGGATAGTCGATCGTTAGAATTTTGTGCTGATTGCCGTGGTTTGATTAGTTTGTGCAATTGATGGTTAAATTGTGCAATTGAGTGATACTTTTTGATTTTCAATTATTATTTCAAAATCTTGAAATTTTGGTATTTAATTAGAAAATACCAGGTGTTGGTTTTTGACGTCAAAAATATTTTTATGTACTATAGCAAATAGTGAGATTTTTAACATGAAGGCTATCACTTTTTATGGCTCAAGCTGACAGTATACCTACACATGATTATTTTACCGGGTGTTTTTAATACGAATAAAATAGGCCAAGTTCATTATCTTAATTGAGGCATTTGAGTGCAATGCGCGATGTCCTTGGCTAGGATTGGTTGGTTGTGTGATGGTTATGAGAACCCGTTGCGAGCTTTTAAGCTAGACGATGCTCCTATTTGGAATGCCCTTGACAACAGATGCCGGTCGCAGTAGAGGCTAGACCGATGCTCATTCGGGATTGTTGTCTAGATGTAGACGTTGTCGTGCTTGATAGGGCGAGACGATGCCTAGCTACGCCAGAAGACCGCCGAACGTTGAGTAGGCCGTGCCTGTGGGGCCGTAATCAATTGGAATGCATGAATGAGTGATTTAACCGCGCCTAATTATAGGACAAAATTGTGTGGCACGGAATGGGATATGTCATAACAATTTGGCCTTATAATCAGAACCCCTATAATTGATTGAGATATGAAATGAGGCGTTCCAATTGTTGAGTGTGATTATTGCATATATTTGTTATATGAACTGTACTGATGTTTAGGAAGGAACTGAGGCGAGGTGAGTCTCATTGGTTGTGTGATTAGACTACCTCTAGGCGTATTTTCTTCCTAATTGGGGTTTAGAGTGTGAACTCGATGAGACGTTGTCTCACCCCATCGTGGGTTTCTTCTTTTCGAGTCCCCGATGGAGGCATGTCATATGCGGTACGGAGTCCCGAGGGAGGTAGACTTCCGGTGTTCCTATTTCCCAGTTCCCGGGACTAGCCTAACCCGTGAGCTTGTTGAGTCCACCGTCTGGGTCAATGAGAGTCTACCCCATTTGGTACCTCATCGTTTCAAGGCGTGGTACCTCCACAAGTCCGATGGGAGTTGGGAGGGTCCTTTGGGTGGTTTCGACGAGCCTCCCGTTGAGACCGAGGAATGGGAGATAGGGCATCCATTGGATATCGACATTCCTTATGGTGCCGTGAAAGACCCGAAGCTGGAGACTGGAGAGTCCAAAGTTTAGGTGGCTCCATAGCCCTTTTTGATTTAGACTTCTGTACATGAACCTTAGAGTTGGCCTATGTGTATAAACTAGTTGGTTTATAAAAGTGTGGTTTGTTTTATATGGTTGTCCTACTTTCCTATCCAATGTTGATTGTTGCATGGGGATTGTTTATTTCGCTTCCGCATGTGCATGAATCGATTTAGGTCGGTGACGCGTCCTAGAAATGTTGCAATTTAGTCGACCACCGAGGGATGTGTGCGCGCTCGAGGATCGGGGTGTGACACATGTGCCTTCGTATGTGAACAAATTATGACCATCAAGTCCAGAGATGGTTCGACGAAGCATCAATATGCACACTTGTGAACCATAACCATTCAACATACAAGTCAGCATTATGCCTCAGGTCTAAGGATCTTACACTTAACCAAAGCATGAACGATCAAACATTGACCCCGCTAAAGAGCTTCCATGTTGCCAATCATTCTATGTATGTCACGTTCAGTGAACTTGTTCAAGACAAGCACCTATGTTCTAACTCGAATATCACCATACCCAATGACTTGTGACTCATCATCTCCTCAAGTATCCAATACTGAATGGTGAAGCTTGAGAATACATCGGTTTCAATAGGATCATCAATATCCTCTCAATGATCCATCGATCGGGAACTGTTTAAAAATTCAGCATAACTGTAACCTATCACACATATTCTTAACACTTTAAGAATAGGTTCAATCCTAGCTGATCTAATGGACAAATTCATATAAAATGGACGATGGATGTAAAAACTTATTTGCCATTAAATAATCCCTAACACGTAACTATTACATGGTTACTTTAGGGCATACAACTAACAAAAGAGAGACGACGAACAGGGGACTTTGGTAGTGGTGGAGGTTTGGCTATCTGTGGGGTTGCATTTATGATCATCTTGGCTAATCAAGGTTGGCGGTGGCGACGACAACATGGTGGTTGGCCGTGGGGGTGTGGTGGTGATGGAAAAATCTGAATCAAGAATAAAATATTTGCCTATTTATTGGTTATCCCAAACAAACAATTGGGCATTGCTTATATAATTTGGGCTAATGCCCTAAAAAATCCTCAACTTTAGGTCTAGTCTCTATTTCGCCCCAACTTTTTTGTTTAGTAAAAAGTCCCCAACTTTTATTCTAGTTACATGTCTACCAACGCATTCAAAAATTGCCACCGATTTCTTCAATATTATCAATATCATCAAGTTGCTATTGTTCTTTATAAGATGAGAGTGTTGATGAAAATGCAAGTTCTGATAATGAACTTCTAATTAGATTTGATATCAATGATTCTAAATAAACTAGTGGCGATTTTTGGACGTGTGGGTAGAAATGGGAGTAGAGTGAATAGTTAGAGATTTTTATGAAAAAAAATGGAGCAAAATTGAGATTAGATTTAAAGTTTGGGGTATTTTAGGAAACTAGGCCTACGTAATTCCAATTAACAAGAGGTTTTCATCAATATAGATTTGATTTTCTTGGGAAAAATAAAAACTTTGCAATGAAGGATGATATGCTTATACTTCTGGAGCACAATGAAGCTTCAAAAGGTTTTCATCAATAAAAATATAAAAATTAAAATTTTTAATCAAGGATGATATGATTAGTCTTCTGGAACAAAATGGTTCTTCTTCTCAAAATGACAAAGAAAAGGACTGAATTGACTAGGAGCAACACCTCCAGTTCTAAATCGTAGGAGTACCAAGATTATTAGCCCTCTTGTGAAAATTACTCTTCTGAGTGAAATTTCTCTGGTAAGCAACAAACACACAAGTGGAGGTGAAGGTAAATAGAACAAACGATTTGTAACTTTTTTGGGGCGGGGGATGACATAAATGGCTTTTGAATTATGATTCAATGTGTACTATGGTCCCTAAATTTTTAAATTGTTCAATGAAATCCCTAAACTTTAGTCTAATATGCAGTATCGTCCATGAATTTTAAATTTGTTTGATGTAGTCCATGAACTTTTTCATACATGTTCAAGCTAGTCCTCGAACTGTACAAAAATATTCAATATTGTCTCTGAATTTAAATTAATAAAAGAATAATATTATTTATTTTCATATAATCTAGAGACTAGTTTGAACATATACCAAAAATTCAAATACCACATTGAACAAATTAAAAATTCATGGACGGCATCGCACATTGGGCTAAAATCCATGAATTGCATTGACCAAATTGAAAATTTAGGGATCAAATTGAGTAAAAGTTCAAAAAAATTTGTGTCACTCTCTCCTTACTTTCCGCAAGATGGCAGTTGATTCGACCCTGCATGCACGTCATGTGCAGCGTTTATGGACTCTTGTGATAGTCTAATTGATAATTTCTTGGTAGGTGAGTTCCCCGGTAAGTCAAATCGCCCGTTTCCGGTCAATCGGGGACACTAACATGTGATATCCAGAATAAATCTGATGTCTCCGGATCAATAAATTAACTCCATCATTTTCCAACAAAAAAAAGACAAGACAAATTAATTTTTTATTAACTTCAACCGATGATTATAGGAGGAATATTAGTAAGAGACTGAATTTCGACGCTTGTGTATATAATAATTTTTTTCTAATTCTGTTGCATCTCACTTTCAGGAAATTTCAAACAAAAAATATCGACAAAAGAAGTGGGGAAGCTTCGAGGAAATTGAGGACCTACTCCTGAGCGCGTCGCGTACGTTATATTTGACGATTAAGAAATTGAGATGGAAGCTTCGTTTATCATCTTCAAACACGATGAAATTCCCCGACTGACAAAAATCAAAGTCAAATAAATTATAAAACTTAATCCCTTGCCGACATTAAACAAATTAACAAGTTACCAGTCAACTCATCTCTCGTCCCTAACCTGGTAGTCGTTGTCTTGACAATCTAGGATTGGCTCATTCAAGTGATTGGCCAATGCTTCGGATCGACCTATACATCTTCGAACATTTTATCAAACTCCCATGGCTTAGAAAATGCCATACCTTGACCTCGTCTTGTCTTGACATCATTATCGCGTGGCAATGACTTGTCCCGACAGAAACTTGCTTTTCCCATTGTGGATTTAAAAGGAACTGGGTTGGAAGGAAAAGCAAAACTAATGAAGTCCCAATCACAAATTAATTACAATAATCAAGGGATTAGCGAAGTCCATAAGCTTGTAAAGATTCTACACCTTAAAGTTGTGCCTTAAGAAGCGTAAGGTTTTCAAATCCTGTGTGACCCGACCGCTATAGAGTCGAGTCACTTGAAAACAACTATTCCTTTTAATTTCTCTAGTCCAAACATGGACCATTTGCCATTGGAAAAAAAGATGGACAATATGTTTTTGACCGGACCACAACGCATAACCTGCACCAAGTCAGCAGGTAGACGTAGTAGATGGATCGGAATTACCTGCTCTATACTCTTCACCTATTTGTTCCTACCGAGTCCAAGTCTTTTTTTCCTCGAAGCAAACAAAAGGAAAAAAACAATCTTCTTCCTGATTTATGTTTCTTACCCTCATATATATATTGTTAAATATATACATAGATTATCCCAGCCAGTCAATATGGTTTTGATCAAATGGTTAGTTAAAACATTGGAAACCCCAATCTATTTTTGAAAGAGAGTAAATGTGTAGGTAGTAACAGAGGACCAGAGAGAAGTTTTTCATTTTTGCAGTATTAGGTGGACTACTCTCTCTTGCCAAATTTTTGAAGGGATAAGTTCTTAGTATAATGATGTCCATTTCCATGCCATACTTCTATGACCAATTTAGATGGGTCAATTCCTTTAAAAACACCGATTTTAACTCGAGTTTAATTCTAATTCGATCTCTTTTTTTTTTTTTTTTTATTTCATAAAAAAGCACTAACTTTATTTCGGATTCCAATCTGATTCATTTTTTTGTCTCATAAAAAATACAAGCTTTAGAAATTTATCAAAACAAAAATCTAGAGTAATTTCTCTCTTTCCCCATTGATATCTCATTTGCCACTTGTCACAATTTCTAACTCTTGACAATGATTGTGCCTCCGTGGTCGTTACATCCTCGTGATCGTTGCCCATTGCATGTCGCCACCACATCACATTGCTCTATGCCTCCTCTCTCTCCCTCTGTCTTTCATTGTCGATGAGGTTGCAATTACCACTAGAGATAGAGAGGGGGCGAAGGGATTGAGGTGGCATGGGTGCTCAAATAATGAGATCAAGTGATGGTAGAGCTAGTAAGAGTGATTGGTTCCATGAAGGGTCAATTCCAATCCTAGAAATAGGAATTGAACACTTGTCCACCTGAGAATCGAACTAGATCAGATCGATTGGTCCTAATCCAATTCCTAATTGGATTGCAACTGGTTGTATTTTTTATTTTTGGTTTCTTTTAGAACTTTTCTTTTTAACAGCCCCTTTTTCTGCTTTCACATTCAAGCGTCCCCTCCAAATTGAATTTTGCATAACTCATAGATAGCCGATACTTTTCTTTTTCTTGTGCCAAATTTTTTTTTTTTTTTTTGGGGGTCAAATTTCTTGTGCCAATTGAAAAAGCACACTTTTAATCGATCCTAGAGTATTGTAAAGAACCGGTGTATGCAAATTTCATATGATTTATGTTCTTTCGCAGGAATCTTCGCATCCAAGAGACCTTCATATCCGAGAGAGATCCTGGCGATCGTTATTATTGTGGCTAGTGATGTAACCTACAGTGGATGAATGGATTAATTAACAAAATTAGACAACTTTCTATGGAATTGAATGGAGTCAAGATTATAATATGTATATATATATATATATATATATGTGTGTGTGTGTGTGTGTGTGTGTGTGTGTGTGTGTGTGTGTGTGTGTGTGTGTGTGTATGTATGTATGTATGTAAGAACTACGTGAGTCGTGCTTCAATCAAACAAATGAAATAACAAGTAAATGAGATACATATATATGTACGTAGATTCATAGCAGTTCCACTTAAAACAGCTATCAACAAGGTTGGAATTCACTAGTAGCTCTTGAGATGTTAAAGTTTTAGCTTGTCACGTCTACCCAAAGCTGGCAGATCATGCTACTAAGAAAACACGCACTACTGCAATGCTTGTAGAATTCTCAAAAGATTAACAATCAGTGTATGACTCTCAATAAGTAAATTAATCGATCACAGAATTGTGAGGTGTTCTTGTAATTCTTGTAGCTCGTCTCCATCCACAATCGCTTGTACTGGTTCCTTTTCTAGTCATGGATCTTCAAGTTGACTGTTGAATGATCTTTGAGATAATCAATGTAGCCGTTGTAGATTGTAATAAAATGACTGGAGCTTTAGTTGCCCATACAATCAGATCTAACAGTTTTGTCGCTTACAAGGATAGAGTTGTCGGGTCACGAAATAATCATTGTCCTATGATATGATGAGTAATAGATTGGATATTTTTTTAGAGCAAATAATTCGTAATTCCAAGCTTGTAATTGGCTATCAGATTCCTTTGAATGCATAATAACGGCAAAAGTAGTATGGGTCTTCATTTTATCAATTGTCCAAAAGTGATCTTATGAGACTTATATTAGCTGTAGCTTCTCTCAACTTTCCCTGGTTCTGCCTACTGGTCCAATTTGACAATTGTTGTATTTATCAAAATCCATCCTAAGTACGTATGTGTTATTAGACTTCCAAAGATTTTTCACCTATTGGTCTCTCCAAGTCCTTATGAACTTCTCGTTCTCTTTAACTTGTTTACCCTTAAGGTCCTTTTAGTCTTTCAAGTTCTTTCACTTCACACTTATGATAATTTCATAGGTGTTGAGTCATCAATAGTCACTTCAACAAAAACAAAACATGTTAGTTTTGTCAGTATTGATATCTTCAGAGGTCTTGTTAACAATTATGTCATCCGAGAATATCCCTTCAAGGATCACCAAGTAAGAACATCATTTAGTACGGTAGGAACTTCCTCGATGTTTGTTCTCAAATTTTCAAACTTTTGGGAGGATATATGGTGTTTTGTTAATCAGTGTGATTAATTTAGGACATTCCAGATGCTTAGTGGATGGAGCAAAGGAATTTATCCTGAAGCAAGTGAGATTATTGCATGTGAATAATTAAATCAAGGTTTTATCTAACAGTTTAAACTTTTAGAACAGTTAGCAGTAGTCTCACAAATCTCACATGGTATTAGAGTTAGAGGTCTTGAGTTCAAATCTTTTTAGACCCCATTTGCTTTCCCAATTAAATATATGCCCACGCTTAAAGCTAGGCAAACAAGACTAAACTAAACATGAAGGGGAGAACCACAAGGGGTTCGCCCCAGTAGCCACCCTTCCAACTCGGAAGGGGGAGGTTGGGGGTTCAAATCCCCACATTCTCAGGGGGGATTAGGGTGAGGACGATTTTATTTCAGGAGTTCGTTTCGACTCCCATGCCCTGCAAGGAGGCAAGGGCAAAAATCTGAGAGTGAGTGTTAGAGTAGGATTATAGTAGGATCGACCAAAAAAAAAAAAAACATGAAGGGGAGTGTTAGAATAATTAAATATTAAATCACGCATTCATCTAATAGATTAAGCTTTTAGAATAGTTGGTAGTGTGGTCCCACAAATCTCACAGCTTATTAGACCCCACATAATGACACATAAATGAGAACCAAGAAGCTCAAGAATCAGAATTAGGAATTGTGGTAGGATTAGAGAAACATGGTGTGACTCGATCACAACAACCTCACAAACATGAAGTTGAAGTACAATAGAGTCGACACCATCAATTCCAATAGATTCACCAGCACTAGCAAAAGAAATCGAGCAATAACAACAAGAGAAAGACCGTTGCCATTAAGGCAAGAGTGAGAGAGGGAGGCAAGGCCACAAAGGGAGTGCCGGAGGCAAAAGCTCAACTAAAAGACCATTGAGAGCGAGTTAAGGTAGGAGAGTCGAGAGGATTGTGCAAGGAGGCTAGGGTTTCTTTCTTTTGTCTCTGCTAGTTACTTTACTCATTTAGAAGAGCAAAAAATTACAAAAAGAAAAAGAGAAAAAAATAGCATAGATACCACTTCGGTTCGGTTTCAGGCAAGGAACTAGGAACTAAACTAGTTATTCCTGGTTCCAAATTTTCGAAATGGAAAACCGCCCAAAACCGGCCGATTTGGTCTAATCTAATTCCATTCTTATGTTGGACTGGGACTAGGACCATGCTCACCCCTAAAAGCAAAAACTGGCAATGATGACAACGAGGAGGAGATGCTATGTGGTGGTGGGTGTGGGTGGTTGGCGTCGTGGAAGTGCAAAGGGAAAAAAGAGCAAAGGGTAGAAAGGGGAAGGCAACAAAGGGCAGAAAGGAGAAGGAAGAAAGAATAAAAGGGGACAAACAAATTTGCAATTGAAAATACTTGTGAAATTATGTCATCGAATGCACAAATAAAGCCACTCCCTAATTTTAGTGATCTCATCTTAATCGAGTGGGGAAAGGAGAAGATAAGATTTTTAGGGATAAATATATTAGGAGTGTCATAACTTTTGTAAGATACTCACTTGAGTACCATGTTGATTTAAAATCTATCACTCGAGTGTCATTTCCAACAAATCACTCTACGTGGATTTTTTTCTTAATTTTCCATTTTGACAATGAAATTTTAAAAATAAACAAAGTGGAAATTTTTCTCCAACATGGTGAGAGGATAACGAATGTTGTCGTTCTTGATATATCTTTAAAATCTTCCACAATTATACAAAAACATTTGCAAATTCTCTCTTTTCCTCAAATGACGCCATTTCCAAACTTTCTCTTTCCTTTTGTCACTTAAGTGGTCACTTTAAAAAAAAAAAATTGAAACTAAGTGTTCACTTCTAAAAATTTTATGGTACCGAAATGATCATTTGTGAAGTTATTGGAACTTCTACTATCTTTCAATTAGACACTTAAGCAGCGTGATTTGCCTTCTCAAGTGTTGACTTTAGCTTTTCGACACGCTACATCGAATGATGTATTATAAATCCAAGCCACGTCGGCTTTTCTACTTAGGCATATCATCAATGGCACTCAAGTGATTGATTTTTTTAAAGTTGCATCATTCAAGTGAGTGGGGAAAAAAAAGTTGTAACACTCCCTGAGCATTGTGCCAAAATTATGGCACTCTTAGTCTACTTATCCCTAAGATTTTAGAAAGCCAATTTGTGAAATTGTTTCCAATCACATCTCTAATTGGTAAGGTACAAGTTGTAAACATCACCCACATGCAAATCTAACTAGAATTAGAAGTGTGCATGATGCCATTTCGGGGGGTGGGCAATTCATGTTTTGAGTGATGTCGAAAAAAATCAGCTACGTATTATAGTGTATGGGGATGGATGTTAATAGATAAAAGTAAATGCACGATAGAATACGATCACATCTAAGGCATAAAGGATGCACCATTAGTCAAGGATAAAGATCGGGATTGAAGAAGTTCACTACCAAGACTTAAAGGACAAACCACTCACCATGGATCAAGGACTTTAGGATAGGAAAATTCACCACTAAGGTCTAAAGGAAAACCATTAGCCGAGAATAAATGGCCTTTTGGGTCATCACCATGAAAAAATCAACATTCCAAGGATAGAGAAATCAAGGAAAAATATTTGCTCACACAGAAACAAATCTCATATAATCTCAATATTCAAGCCTTGTATTGCTAGAAATCGAACAAATTCTTGGGGATGCGTCTAATTATGACCCTTGAAAGTAGTGCCACAATAAAGACAAATGAAAAACCTTGAATTTAAAGGCTCAGGACTAAATGCATTTAACTAGCATCAAATGCATTGAAACTTGATAACACCCTCTAGATTTTTGCATTAGTCTTGGAAGTTGAACAATCATAGTAGGTCATTAAACAATAATAAAAATTGATCGGAACAACCTCCAGTCATTAGGTAGTCGATAGTGAGTATTGATTTTGACAACTATGTTGCATAATCGGTAGCTTTATCCTTGAACTCATATAATTAAATTGCACTATAATTTGGCTTTTCCTTGCATGAATAGCAAATTAGTTGATTCAATTGACGAAAAATGAGTTGAGTTTGAGAGCTGATCAATAGAACTCGATGCTTTTGTTTCTGTGTGTAGTGTCCATATATGTAACTCATCAATAAGAAAGTATGATTAGGGGGAGGAAATTTTTCTCTAATTAGATATTGAGGGAAAAATAGCTAATAGAACGCTAATGGTTGAAATCTGGTCCAATAGACTCGAAAGAGCCTTATGTTTCTACAAAAGGTTCGTACTTAAGAAACTCCAAATTGGCCCATTATCCAAGTGCCCCCACAAAATGATCTTTTGTTTTGTAAATAAGGCTCCATTTGTTTTGCAGAAAATGAATAGCTGGGAATTTTATTTTAAAAATGACCGCTGGTATCATTTAAAATAATTAGTTAATGAAAAATATTTTCATTATCAATAACAATCTATGTCTAAATATTTTCGTGGATGTGAAAATACTTTTTTTATTCATTTTAAGAGACTATACAAGTGATTGATTTTAGAAAGATAATTTTCATAAATTCATTTTTCAGGAAATAAATGGAACCTAAGTAAGAAAATAATTTTTCCCTCACTAGCAGTTTTTTTTTTGGGGTTGAACCTTACTAACAGGTTGAACTGTTTGTTAGAAAAGATGAGTGGTATGGATCATATGGACGACGCAATACATGCCGAAAAAGCCATACACTAACGCCGAAAGAAAATGGACAAGAAGATAAATTCTAATATCCGAATGATGAGTTGTTCGTGCAGTGCGGGAGACGGCGGGTTTGTCTCTTCCCTTTGGAGGCAACTGGCAAGCAATGCTCTGAAATCACGGGAAGAAAATAATAAGAATTGTTTCATGTATGGCCTCTTTCTAAGATTCCTCATGCTCTCACTCTAATCATTGTGAATAGGAAAGAGGCAAGGCCGTAGCTCGTAAGGGCGCCTATATGATGATTGCATGCTTTATTTACTAGCTTATCCTATGGGTTATATCTATGATTTTGGCACATGGGTTAGGTTTCAGCTGTTTTCTATAGCAAATTCGTAGCCCTTTTGGCCATTAAAGAACTATCCATTATAAATCCTTCGCGTACGCGGCAAGGTTGCCCATCCGGAAGATGCGATAATCGAGTCCTAATGATCTCTGACCTTTTTTTTTTTTTTTTTTTTTTTTTTTTTTTTTTTTTTTTTGTATAATCAGCATAGGTTTTTCTCCGTTCATCGTTGAAGGACGTTTTCTTAACCAATTTTTAAATTAATAAGTTGCAAAATACGGATGTCACTTGCACGTAAAATTAATTGAAAATAAATGGGGGTGATAGTATTCATAATACACGAACTAGAGATCTGACTGGAGAGTTTTCTCCTATCAGGATTAGGAAAAAACACAACATTATTATTTTAATTTTGCTCACATTATTGTCTCGTATGAGCTATAATATAATGTTTGATATTTTTGCAAGATAGAACAACCAATAAATTTACGTGACATTTCTTGCTTAAGCAACCCACACCATTCGGTTCCTTGCCGACAATTGTGTTGGCGCAATCGCCCACAGTGACAAACGGTGCGTAAATTAGGCACCTCCAACATTCAAATCTCAAAACGAGTCTGTGTGATATCAAACCATAATGACAATCATTCATATTAGTATATTATGGGAAGAAGAGTTCCCACTCTTAGATAACCGGTTCTCTCCTTTCTTCCTTAAATGCCTTTTCAGATATACAAATTCAGATTAAAATGTAAAATTCATGACTTTTGAAAAAAAAATCAAATAGACATGTCTATGTCTATGTAATTACCATTGATTTCATTGTCAAATGTCTCTTTTCATTTTCTCATTCTCTTTAAAAACTATTAAAGGAAAAGAAAACCCAAATAAGCTTATCTTCAAACGTGTTGCATAAGTCGACAGTGTTAGTTGTATGCCCTAAATTAACCATGTAATAGTTACATGCTAGGAATTATTTATTGGCAAATAAGTCTTTTCATTCATCATCCAATTTATATGAATGAAGTCCATAAGATCAATTACGACTGAACAGTTCTTGATCGGTAGATCATTGAGAGGATATTGATGATCCTATTGAGACCGGTGTATTCTCAAGCTTCACCATTCAGTATTAGATACTTGAGGGGATGATCAGTCACAAGTCATTGAGTATTGTGATATCTGATCTAGAACACAAGTGCTTGTCTTGGACAAGTTCACTGAACGTGACATACATATAACGATTGGTGACATGGAAGCTTTTGGCGGGGTCAATGTTTGATCGTTCATGCTTTGGTCAGGTGTAAGATCCTTAGACTTGAGGCACGATACTGACTTGTATGTTGGATGGCTATGGTTCACAAGTGCGCATATTGACGCTTCATCAAACCGTCTATGTAGTTGATGGTCATAGTTTGTTCACATATGAAGGCACATACATGTGCAATATGGAATCTGTCTTCTTGTTATATATAGATATACAATATTGATGTCATATGCGATCTAATCGTGAAATTGTATTAAATTCCTCAGTCGGGGTTGTAATCAAGAATGAATTGTTCATATCTCGAAGAGATACATGTCAATTAGATTTGTGCACATGATCAAATTGGTGGCTTGACCAATAATTCCATGGCCTTTGTTCGATCGGGACATGGTAAGAAGAAGGATCGAATTACACAGTCACCAAAATTGACAAGTTCATTATGTTCTGAAAACATTTCAAACTATCTAGATAGCCATGATATATTACTAGATGTCGCTCATGGTTTATAAGAATAGGAGATTGATTTGGACAATCAATTATCTTGGTTATACTAATGTGTTAGTACAAGTCCTACTACTAGCTCAGTGATAAACATAGAAATGTCACATATTATAACCAATTAGAATGACGTTTGAACGAGAGAGAGAATATTGCAAATGTGTTTGCAATTGAGCTAATTAGATTGAGTCAGGCTAGAAATAAAAGTTCTGATAAAGGGGCTTCAAAGTTTACAAAGTCTGAAATGGGTTTTAAACTCTATGGGCCGAATCAAAGATCTAAAGCGTGTTCAGATTCGGTGACCGAATTTATAATATGAGCTGAGTTTAGAATTAATAGCTGCATTATTGATATGAAGTGAGCTTAGAATTAATCGCATCATTAACGATCTGAAGTGAGTTCAAAATCAATAGCCAAATTAATGAGTTGAAACAGTTTCGGACTTAATGGCTAAATTAAAGATCTAAAACGGTTTTAGATTTAACAGTCACATTAAGTTTTGAAACGGTTTCAGAACTTCATAGTCACATTAATGATCTGAAATGGTTTCGGTAGTTTAATGATCTGAAACGGTTTCAGATTTAAGATTTAAATGACCAATTAATGCTCTAAAACAATTTCAGAAATAATGGTCAAATTAAATATTTGTGACAATTACAAAGTTAATATCCATAATAAAGACTCATAACAGTTACAAATAAATGTCTGGAATAATACTTTGTAACAGTTACAGAGTTAATGCCCGAATTAGTGTCTGAAATGATATCAAAACTTAAGTCTATTAAGAGTTACGGCCGAATTAATTCTAAAACTGTTTAGAGTTAATGTACCGATTTAAATGTGATCTACACTAGCTATAAAAGGTAATATAGAGAGTAGATCACATGATGATCGATAATCGATAATCGATAATTGAGAGTGCTGATACTGATCAATAAAATCACTCACACGAGAGCAATTGCCAGCACAATTTAATTGTGAGATCTCTCAATTTCTCTCTTCTATTCAACGTGAGAATTGGTGGTGTGTTTGAAATAGAGGCTCGACACTTGTGGGGCTGGATCTACAGAACGTCAGAGCCTATGAAGAGATCAGGCATTCTACATCTGAAGAACGTTAGAACTAGTATTATCAGAAGGCATCATACGTTCATGGTAAGAATCCAAGAACATCATATTCGGTGTTATTGCTGTGAGGACATCAGACGTTTGCGTTTAGAACTTGAAGAAACTTCTGAACCAAATTTGGAGCATGGTACAAAGTTAATATGATTGGCCCTTTTAGCTCTTCTATTCATTTTCTTAAAATGCACGAAAATGCTTTAGAAACACGTGTATAAGCATTTTTACTTCTGATGCGATCAAACTTTTGATCTTAATTTATTTATGCACATATGCTTGTTTATTGAAACAAACACCAACAGATAGCTAGATGAGAAAACTAACTTTCAAGACCACCGGAAGTTTCACACATGAATCTCGTGTGAAAGCATGCTAGCAGAGAAAAAAAGAAAGGGAGCTGCCCCTCCTCCTCGAACATCAAATCAATGCCTGCTTTCTATCTTTTGCCACAAACAACACATATCACCACTTTATCAACATTTGTCCAATTTTAGGATGCAATGAGCTTTCTCAAGTAACAGGGCGAGTATTTTTAACGTATTTTTTTTTTTTTCCTTTTTTGCCTTTAAGGGGACAAGTAAAATGAAATATTGCTATGGTAGTGAATCTTGTATTTTTGAAGCGGTAAAACTGTCTGAGATGGACCGTTGCGTCTGTGTATTAATTCAAGGAAATGTTACAAAGCAGAGGGAAAGGAAGGGAAATGAAAATTAAATAAATTCATGCACCAGGCAGAGAAATCAGGATGTTGGGGACCAGAAATCAGGTGGGCCCTCTCGCCTGCAGATGCTGCCGCTCATGCTCGGACCATCTGGCTCCGGATCCTCCGCATATATGTGCTCTTTTCCGTTTTTCTTATCATTAGAGTTATTTCTGGGGGCAACTTGTCCCAAAACTAGAAGATCCTTAGACATTTGAATTGTATACATTCAGTGTTGTTTATTTTGCAAAAATAAATAATATAAAAAATATTTTGATCAATTTGTCTTTATATCGCTTATAAAAATAAATAAAAATAATATTATCATTAATCATGAAAATATTTTGATGTAAATCGTTATTGATAATGGAAATAATTTTCGTTGATTGATTGTTTTAAGTGATACAATTTGTTATATTTAGAAATTATTTTTTAAATTATCCACTTACTCAACAAATGAAGCCTTAATCTTGCAGGATTTTGACACATATATATTTGGCAAAATAAATGCTTAGTGACGGTGCTGAGATAATTTGAAATTGTGACTCACAAATGGTCCTGTCCGTTCCATAACAGAGCACATGTGCGCTGGCACAAGCCAGCCAACCCAGATTCTATATAGTACTGATCGAATGTTTTTGCTTTTGTAAAGAAGCATGTAAACTATCATTGAAATTTCAAAAAATTATTACAACATCATGTATAAATTTACGTACTGACATTTGTATATTATAAAAATTTCAAGTTCCGGGTCTAAAAAGAGTCAAAAAATACAAAAATGCAAGATTTGAAGAAAAAATTTGCAAGCATAAAGTAAAAGTCAATTTGAAGTACTTATATATGGCTTGATCCCAATGAGATTGAAGCTATTTATATAGAATATAGGTTCGCTGGACATTCAAAATGGGTCATAAATTCATTTATTAATCCATATTTGATAAATTGAGTAATTATATGAGTTAATTATATTTAGCAAAGAGGTAATAAATGGGTTGAGAATGGTAAATCAATGGCTTCACAACTTATTTAAACCTAACCCATTTCTATGATCCTCTCTTCACTCTTTGGCACTCTCACTCGATCTTGGGCTTATTCGATTTGCACTTTCACGTCAATTTGGATATGAATTTTCCTAAATTAAGTTAAATATGGAAGTAATTTAGCAATATAAGTCGGATTAAATTGAATATGAGTCACTAGATTTATATTATATAGAAATGGGTCAAAATAGGTTAAATAGATTAATTTTGGATTAGATCATTTCGACTTGACCCACTTGTTTGACGGGTCTAATTGGGGCCATTGGAGTGAAGAAATGGGAGGGCAGTCAAGACAAAGGGGTTCGATTGGAAAATGAAAAATGAGGCACCAACAATTGAGGTTTCAAAGAGCACTTTATTTGAAGAGCATGCACATTGTATTATCGTCCTTTGCATGGAAAACTATTTTCATAATATTTTTTAGCACGCTTTATCTTCAGCAAAATAAAAAGAAAAATCTAATTCACTTATCAGCTACAGGCTAAATAAGGTGAATTCCATGTCGAAAAATTCCAGGATAAATTCAGTATCATGCTTTATTCTCATAACTTTAGTACCAATCAAGCTTTAATGGAAGTAATGATATTGCTTGTTTGATTATTTTTTCATTTATTCATTTTTGTAAGCGATACAAGCAATCATTTTTAGAAAATATTTTTCAAATTATCTATTTACCAAGAAACAAATGAGCCATGGCGACACTTGAATTATCTCATGAAAGATGGGATAAAGAACTTGTCTACCCAAAAGGGATGGATTTTCAAATTCTATGCTCAAAGGGAGTGTGAAATTATTCAAATTAAATGATATTTTCTTTTATTTGAATATACTGTTACATCATTACACACTCCCTTCGAGCATAGAATGTAACAAGTAAAGGAACTTCCCCGTAAGATTTATATAAAAAAATATTTGTTTGAAAATCCATCCCTTTTAGGTAGACAAGTTCTTTATCATCCCACTTGTTCCATCTTTCACGAGTTGTTTCGCGATAAATAGGTGATTTGGAAAATATTTCCTATCATTTGTATCGTTAAACTTAATGGATGAAAATAATTATCATAGTCCACGAAAATGTTTAAAAATAAATTGTTATCAAGTAAGAAAATTAATTTTTATTGATTAATTATTTCAAGCGATACAAGTATTCTTTATATATATATATATATATATATATATATATATATATATATATATTTTAAATCATTCATTACATTTAGGTACAAATGTAACTCATAAGAAAATTTCACATCATTGTAAAATAGATATTTTTTGCACTCGAACATCCACAACAGGTGATGAAATTCCTCGTATTAGAGTATATATTAGAGAAAATCTCAAATATCATTATTAGATGATCCACTTTGGTGGACAATATGAGAATTTTCTTGACTACGCTCACAATGTGATTGCATGCTAAACGCCCAAGGGATGCGTATCGAATTACAGCCGTTACGGATGAGAACGAAGCCATTTGCACCCATGCAAAAATTTAACTGAACGGGCATTCGTCAATCTCAAATGCCCAAACAAAAAATACATGAATCTTTACTTAAAAAAGGTGACTACCGAAAAAAAAAAAGTGCCATTCACCAACAGCTTTTTACATTATTCGTGGCGACGATTTCCAAAATCCTATTTTAGCCGACGCTTTTTCGAAATGCGTGACTTCAGACAGCTCTTCCGTCGCAATAGTACAAAGCCCATGATTATTGGAATAAATAAAGAGCCTCATGAAGTCCAACAACTTATTGTCTATTCAAAGCCCTGAAGAGCCCACGAATCCCCCTAAACGGTCTTTCCTGTAACCTCCAAGCCCCAGCCCGTCTCGCCCGATCTTACATCAGAACTTGTCCGACCACGATGATTTTGGTTCCTCCGACGCCATCGGCGGCGCAAATTCCATGTCGTTTCTCTGTTCGACCGTGCGGCAGACGATTCTGTCGATTGGTGGATTGATTCCCTCTCTCTCTCTCTCTCTCTCTCTCCGAGCTCGTAGACATTTCGCGCGGCATGGATCCAAACAAGGTACTGATTATTGCTTGTCGATATTCATGCTATGACCATTCTAGTTAAGTGCGCTTTGAATCGATCTGTTTTACTGGTTTATGTCTCAATTGGGTTCTGCTTGTGCGATTTTTATGTTTATTTCCATTGTCTTGTTGTTTCGCAGGTTCAGGGCTTCAGATTTTTTTGTGTTTCCTGCTTTAACGGTTTGGATCACTCGACTGCGTCGGATTTCCATTGTCTTCGCTATCGTGTTGTTTTGCAGGCTTTTTTCCCCCTCTCTGCTGCTTGCAGCTGCGACGTGCCGAAGAGAGGGGCGAGATAGAGGAGGCTTTAGAAAGAAGTTACTGAGTGTTCTTGTTTCTTGTTTAATAGCAAATTTGGTGGTCTACAAAATACATGGCGGCATCATTATATATCTTGTGGTCATGAAGTGCGAGAGCAAACAAAGCTTCTCTAGGTCCGGTGAAATGTTACATAGTCGATATTCAATAACTATTATTTATAATTGTCCAAATTGGTTCGGAATTTGTGTTTTTTTGCAAAATATTACTCACGTCTATGCTAGGTCATTTTCATCTATTTGGGGTCCTGGCCATTGTCTGGAGTTTGGATTATCTTTCTCTTTGAGTGTGCATAATTGGCAAATTGCACACTATATGAGTACGAATACCGACAAAAAGGGGGAAAAAAAGACTCCGTGCATGTCAAATGGCACTCTTTTTCTTTTCTTTTTTTCTTTTTTTCTTTTTTTTTTTGTGGGGGTGAAATGGCGCTTTATTTTGGGAAATTCATACAGGAACTTTTTAATTTGAGGAATCTAATTTTCTTGAATATAAAAAAACCAAACTAATGAACTTCAATTAAAGAAATTCAAATTGACCCATTTGAAACTAGGGTTTAATTTCGAGAATTCAGGTTCAATTTCATCATTAAACCTCTACTCAATTTTAGCATAAGAGTCATGCCACTAATTCAAGGTCAATTTAGATGTAATAAGCCACCCTGGTGTGGACAATTAATCCAATATGTGTTTTGCAATATTAATTTAATTTAATTTCAATTAATTTGCAATTTTGATCAAGCAGTTATGTGAAATTGTCTAATTTAGCCTAGAAAGTCAATCACATGTACCCATGAGGTAAGTAAGTCAATCACGTGTACCCATGAAGTAAGTCCAATATTTGTCATGTTAATTAGGTAATTAGGCCAATAGAAGATTACTAAATTGCATTTATATGGTTTAATTGGCCTCACATCAAAATTGGACCGTGTCTCTCTAAATTGGATAATCTTCCCTTAAATTGGACAAAATTTGAGGGACTAAATTGCACAGAATTTAGAACCCTAAGGACCAAGCTAACCAAGGAATGGCCAAACCGATCAAACTAGTGTGAATCAATCTAACTGGCCAGTAGTGGAGGAGGCTGGTTCGGCCCTTCACCAGTTGACCCTAGGTGGTCAACCACCACCCATGGACATCTAGTCGTGTGTATTTCATTCTCATGCCCTTCGATTTTCTATACTTTATGAAAATCACCCCAGATTTTATTAAATTACAAACTGCCCCTAATTAAGCTTTAATCTCAAATCGATTTAAACTTTCAATTTCGACACATCAATACTATTCGATGACCATGTGACATATTTTAACTTTGATTAGTCACTAATGAAATTAATTACGCTATCCGATCAAGTTTTAGCCACAAATCAAATCGAGAGCTAAGATTTGATCTTGAAAGGAAGTATATAAGACATTTTTCCCTCCAAAACTTGGGGGCCCTCATTTGCATATTTCCAGATCTAGAAACATAGAAAAATCTCTTAAATAGCCTCTCTCTCTCTCTCTTCCCACTAATCTCTCTCTCGGTTACCCCCACCGCTGTGCCGATCATGGCCCTTATGCAGATGGATCCTTAGCCACCACCTAGCCCTCCAACGAGCCTTAGCCTCTCCCTAACACCGTTAAAGAAATAGCAACATTGGCTATTGCTTCCTCTTTCCGTTGGTGTCGAAGATCGGCGATTAAGTCAATGAGTGAAGTCGGCGACTTCCCATTGTTGATCGGCGACCAACGGTGGTCCATTGGTAGTCTGACCACCGTCAATCATCCCCTAGGCGTATCCCCAACCCTCTAGTGGTCAGGGCTTGATCAAAGAGCCATCAGACGAGCTCCAATGGCCATTTCTTCCATCAGCGGCTCAAACCAGGTCCAATCAGACTCGGTCCTTCTCACTAGCGAACTAGCTGCCAACCGATGCCAATCTGGTCCATTCCGGTGTCCTCAGTGTTCCATCAATGATCCCTGATGTCCTCGAGTCACTGTGGTGACTTGATTGTAGATTGATCAAGTTTGTTTCGTCTAAAATCCACACAAAGGTAATTGCCTAATTTCGAGCTCGATGAAGCAATATCTTGTTAGGAGATCGGGGCTAGAGCTTGCACCTAGGATTTGTTCGATGATGATATTCCTATTATAGGATGTTTAGGATGATCTAGAATGGACATGGTTGATTAGTTATGGTTCTAGGATGGTTGATTGCTTGAATGATGTAGTTCTACAATTTCAAATCATTGATTGGATTGTCTAGATATTACCTTAGAACGACTTGGTTAGTGTGCTTTTTGTGTTCAATGTCTTCACAACATCGAAGGTGGTTCGAATGCCTTTCCAATGAGCCATAGAACGCCCTGATCTTGCTTCGTTTGATACAATTTTTGTCTGTCCGAGTCCAAAATCTAGTATTTGCTTGTATTTCTGTTCATTTGTGGTTTGCAACGTTTGTTAATTTTTTTGCCAGTTTTTGTGTTTTGATTTTGAAGGTGGTTTCTTCATGAAAGTTGCACGAAATTGGTTTGGTCATGACATTTTTTTTCTAGATTTTTTTTTTTTAGAATATATTTGATTAGGCAAGCCTTCAAAAAATCGTCCTCATGTTGATCTACCATGTTTAAGTCCGATGTGTGTTTGCTTTGAAATGAGGTAGTACGATGCTTGATTGGATTTGCATCCTTCATGAAAGTCATAGAACATGTCATAAGCTTTCTAACAAGGTATAAATTGTGCCAAACGATAATCGTTTGCTAGTTCAATTGCTTGCACAAAATCATGTTTGGACTGTTGCAATTTGAGGTGTTGAATGTTTTGCTCTGTCTTCCTATTTTCGTGTAGATTTTTATGAACCGATTTAGACTTTGATGTCTTTCAGAAGAAAACGATCATGACATTGCATACTACAAATAGGAATTTTTATGGATTTTTACTATTTCATTAGATCATTGAAAACCATCCATGTTTTGAGCAATCCCTCCTACAATTGTGATTGACTATATCCCCGTGAAAATGTGTCGAATTGAGTTCCTTAAAAGCAAAATTTGTGCTTGATGCCCCCTAAACATACTTAAACCACACCGCAAGCTTCAAAATGATGTATGGCATGCATCATTTGAAGGTCGTTTGCTATATGAAAACCATTTACTAAGTTGACATATTATTGTTGAAATCGTCATGCATTCGGTCATGATTGCTTTTTAATAATAAGTCACCTATTTATGTTAATGAATTTGTGTGATTTTCTGTGCATCAATTTAGAGTTAAATATCTTAATCAAATTATTCCTCGTTTTTAGCCCTACTTCATATTCAAATGTCACCATTTTCGTGCATCATTTAGGTAGTTTAGTAAGCCAATTGTCATCCATCATGTTCTGCCATATCATGATTAATATGTGCACTTTTGCAATTACTATCATTTGAACATAAATTTGACCTTAACTAAACTTGATGTATCTTAGAAATCTTAGCACACGTTTTAAGCTTTCTAATGATGCCAATTTTATCTCATTTTCATATTTTTGACCCATTTTCCATTTTTGCAAAGTTTTCCCTGAAAAATCTGGACTAAAGTACAGTCCAAATGCCAAAACTTGGCATGGAGGGACACTTAAGTGTCAAAAGTTTCAAAAGGTACACTTAAGTACCAAAATCGGAGCAAAATGGATCACTTAAGTGACAATCCGGCCAAATTGCCGACGTGTCAATTTTCGGGCGAGGTGAGCGCAAAATGACATCGTTTTGCACGCCGACGTGGCTAAAAAAATGAAAACGACGTTGTTTTGTCTCTACATGGTAAATAATTAATATAAAAATTAATTTAAATAAATTAATAATTAAATTTATTTAAAATATTAAAAGAAATTTAGAAAACTTTTAAAAGCGGGGGTGGGCGAAGGTTTGCGGGCGAGGGCCGAGCCCTCGGCCGCCGCCTCCCCACCGTTGCGGAAGGGCCGGCGATGGAGGGGGAGGGTCGGCTATGGTCGCCGACCCCTAACCGATCGGCAGTGAGGGCTCGCGAACCCTCGCCCAGATTGCCGGATCTGGGGTGAGGGTCAGCGACCCTTGTCGATCAAGATGAGGGCATGCGAGGCCCTTGCGGGCAAAAATGGTCGACCGGCGTCACCGGCCTTTGGCCGGGGCCCGACAATCCCGACTAACGCTCCCCCATCGTCGCTGGCCCTTCCCAACGATGGTGGGGAGGTGGCGAGGGCCCACGAGTCCTCGCCCGGATCTTGGGCAGGGCTTGCGGGCCCTCGCCACTAGTTGGTCGGGCCGGCGACCCTAGCCGACCCTCCCCCTCTGTCATCGACACTTCCGGCGACGGTGGGGAGGCGGCGGCGACGAGGGTTCAACCCTCGGCCGCCTTCCTTCGACCTTTTTTTTTTTTTTTTTTTTTTTTTTTTTTTTTTTTTTTAATTTTAAGTTTTTATTTTTTAAAAATATTTTAAATAAATTTAATTTTTAATTTAATTTAATTAATTTTTCTATTAATTATGTACCACATCGAGACAAAATGACGTCGTTTCTACATTTTCTGGTCACGTCAACATGCAAAACGACGCTATTTTGCACTCACCTTGCCGGAAAATTGCCACGTTAGTAATTTGGCCGGATTTTGGCCGAATTGGTACTTAAGTGATCAATTTTGCTTCGATTTTGGCACTTAAGTGTACCTTTCGAAATTTTTGGCACTTAAGTGTCCCTCCGTGCCAAGTTTTGGCACTTGGATTGTACTTTAGTCCTGAAATCTACCATGAATGAAATTCAGAATGCTTGTTTGTCATTCTCATGTCTATGTTGTGGTGAAATTTCAGAATTTTTAGACAACGTTTACTAGGACAAATTGTCATTGATTTGCTATGATGTCTTGCTGCCCTGTTTTGTTCCTAATGCATTATTTTATGTTCTTGGATTTTTATAAATTCATGCATAGCTCATCTTAGGAAATTTCCTTCATGAAAGTTGTTCCTTATTATATGATACATGTTTTGTAATTTTCTTAGGGCTAATTATCCATGGTTCCTACCCCAATTTCTCTAATCTTGATTGCTCTATTTGATGTTTACTGTTGTGATTCTTTGCTACGATTTCATTGTAGGATTTGTTAGAATGTTTTGCATGGTGAATTGAGACTACTTGTCTTCATGAGTTTTGATCCTCATTTTTTGAACTTCATATACAATTTTTTTTAGAAAATAAAAAACATTTTACTATACTTTTCAAACCCCTCAATGTTGCAAAACAATATGAAATTTCATGTTCTAGCTAATTCAAATCCAATTTTCATTCGAAAAAATGCTTTCACATGGTTTGAATAGTGACTTGATATGTATTTTGTCTTAATTTGAGTCATATTTAAAATGCCAACAAAGCTTGATCAGTATGCCCCTTGATGCACCCAAGTTAGCCTTGGCTAGTAAATGTGCCTCATAGCTATTATCCAAGCTTTCATGTTACGCTTTATATCTAGACTTCAAAATTATGTTTTTGGCTTGGTATTGATGTTGTCTAGGTTTGGATCATATTTACGACGCCTATAAGGCTCGATTAGTGTGCCCATTGATGCACTTGAGTTACGCTTTATATCCAAACTTCCAAATTATGTTTTTGGCTTGGTATTGATGTTGTCTAGGTTTGGACCATATTTAGGATGCCTACGAAGCTCGATCAGCGTGCCTATTGATGCACTCGAGTTAGCCTTGGTAGCTAAATGTGTTCCATAGCTATGATATAACTATACCATGTCATTAACAATTTTCTTTATGGTTCATTGTTTGATTCTCTCTCAAATGATTTTTGAGCAACACTTGAATCTTTTTTAGCTTTTGATGTGTTTGTTCTTATAAAATGCATGTGAATGTGTTTGGTGCTTGACAACTAAATAAGGGATCTAGTGTTGGCTCACTAATTTTGCTTAATTGATTGAGAATCAAGGTCCAATGGTCTGCGTGTATGTTTACTTTCAATTATGCATGTAATTTTTAGATGTATTCATAGGTGCAATGTATGATCTTGTTGGATATTTGGGTCACACTTAGAACCCATTTTGGGGACTTTTTAGCATTGGTTGTCATGTGAGAAGACAAACGGTGGCCAATGCCTCATTTTGAATGAATTGGGCATGCATCCTAATTGGATTGTTGCATGAATCACAAAGGCTGATCAAAGGGTCATGTTTGATTATTTAAATACATTGACTTGATTTTATTTTTGCTTGTTTATGATTGTGATTGCTCTTTTCCGTCTTGATGTATGTACATTTCTTTTATATTGTGAAAATCTAGTCTTAGTATTAGAGTTAGAATAAGTCCATGGAGGTGGCGATCTCGATGACATGAAGATAATGAATGGTCGATGTTCAATCCAACCTTGTTTTGTACAATTTATTCCATGATAGATGTTTTATATTAATGGCTGACGAGTTGCGGGTTCCTTTCTTTTGCTTTGCTTTATGTTTAGGATTGCATGTTAGATTTACTGCTTTCCTTAAACTATTTTGAGTATTTACTTATCGCATTGTCTTTAAACTTTCATTGATTGTCTTCTTTCCTTTTACTTCAATAGAAATAGAATGTCATGAAACTGACCATCCATGCATGATCATCTCGTCATTTTCTTATTTGCATGAAAAAGTAAAAAGACACACATGGACACCTTAGGAAATACAATAAATTGTTAGGTACCAAAAGGGCATTAATAGAAATATTAATGTAACCTAAGTCCTTGAACCTTAGAAACTCTTATTGCATAGATATCAAAAGACCAACTTTGATCCTCAATTGGGTTTTCTAGCCAACCCCTAAAAATGAGGCTAGTGATGACTCCTAATTATCTTAAACAACTCATAGATAATAAATAAACCCATCATGAGGTGTATGAACCTTAAGAAAAGGTTCACGATCATGATTTAGCATACTCAAGATGGTGAAGCTAAAAGATGAAGTAATGCAATCTTTAGCATATTTACATCTTGAGAGGGCAATCATGATCAAAACACCCTTAAACTCACATTTACATACGGTTTCCATTCAACATTTAAACCATTGATCAAGACTTGTCGTGGCATTGAGGTAAAGTCACAATAAATCTCACTATCATGTGAGGTGCGAGCTTAAGAGATCTCATGACCATGACCAAGATACCTCGTAGTGTTGATCCCAATGGAAAAGGTGATGGCATCTTTAGAGTTACGTGTTATGAGGATACTCTTATGTTTAACCACCTCTAAACCCGACCTTTTCCCACCCAAGGGTCGGGTCATGATAGGGCTAACAAGGAATGGCCGTGGATGGCCAATCACGGTTGAGGAAGTGCTAGGATCAACATCGGCTTGAGTGCTGCTAATCTCGACTCACAGGAAAAAGCTACTGGACGGGGAGATTTGGGCAACCACTAGCATTGCTATTGCTCCAATGGCGTGATCAGTAGGCCACCAACAAACGGCAATTGAAGGAGGAAGAGGAGAGAGAGAGAGAGAGAGAGAGAGAGAGAGAGAGAGAGAGGTTTTAAAAGATTTCTAGATCTATAAAATGTGAAAAAAAAAAAAAAAGAGTTTCTCCTTAAGTTTTGGAGGGAAAAATAGTATATATACCCCCAAGGATCGAATCTTAGCCATCAATTCGATCAATTCGATCCGATGACTAAGATTTGATCCCAAAGCCTAATTAATCCATTCAGGGGTTAATCAAGATTAAGATCAGACATGTGATCATCCAAATGGTGGTAACGCATCGAAATTGGCAATTTGGATCAAATTTGCAATTAAGGCTTAATTAAAGGCACTTTTGTAAATTCACAAAACTCAAGGGCATTTTCACAAAATCTGAAAAATTGAAGGACATGGGGGAGAAGTACACACAATGGGATGCCTAGGGGCGGTCATCGGTCGAAGGAGGGCTAAAGCGGCTTCCTCCACCGATGTTTGGTTGAACTAGTTGGATCGTTCCTAATCGATTCAACCAGTTTTAGCTAGCTTTTTGGGCAATTCGATCCTTGTCTTTCTAAATTTTATGTAATTTACCCTTAAGGACTAAATTGAAAGGAAATCTCGTCTAATTTGAGGAAAATGGTCAATTTTGAAGAAATTAGGCCAAATAAATCATATAAATGCAATATGTAATTTTCTATTGACCTAATTACTTAGTTGACATGAAAAACATTGGACCTGCATCATGGGTATACCTAATTGGACTTCTTAGGCAAATTGGACAATTTTATGCAATTTCTTGCATAGAATTGCAAATTGATTGAGATTGAATTCAATTAAAATTGCAAAGCACCTTTTGGATTAATTGTCCATACCTAGGGTGTCTTATTGCATCCAAATTGAACTTAAATTAATGGTGCAACTTTTATGCCAAACTTGGATCGAGGTTTAATAGTGAAATTGAGCCTCAATTCTCGAAATTAAACCTTAGTCTCAAATGGATCAACTTAAATTTCATCAATTGGAGTTCATTAGCTAGATTTTCTTATGTTCAAGAAGGCTAAATTCCTCAAATTAAGAAGTTCCTGAATGAATCCCCACAATTGACCCCAGACTCAAACTTATCTCACAAAAACAAGTGGGATGGAGGTCCCCATTCACAAATCATGTAGAATCGATCTGAACTCCTTAATTAGGGCTAAAAATGAGAATCCATATTTCTGTACGATCGATCTCGAAATCGATTGAACGAGTGAATGAGTAATGGTCTCTATATTAATTGTTGTTAAAGGAACTAAGACTAATTAAGACTAGAATGAAAGTAATTTTGTTTTTGGCTGATTTTAAATCTAAAACCAAAAATTCGAAAAACAAGGTTCTTAATCGATTTTTGCAATTTTTTTTTATTCTAAAGTCAAATTGGAATTGAAATGAATTTACTTGTGGATTTTTTATATTTTTCAATTTTTTTTATCAAAGGTTTGACTAAAAGTCAACTCTTTAGTTGATTTTTCTTAGAAGATTTTTTTTGTGATCAAATCTTTGAAATTTTTTGAAAACTAATGTGATTCGAATGTTATTGAGGTTAAAAGGGTTCTTTTATAAAAAAAAAAAAAGTCAACTTTTGACCCGGGGTTGACTTTTGGTTAAAGGGTTAACCAAAAAATCAATTCAAAAGTTAACCATTTAACTTTTTTTTTTTTTTTTTATAAAAGAAAAAAATGACTAAGAAATTACTCAAAAATGACAATACAAAAGAAAGAAATGGCGAAGGTTGGGTTGATTAGGCTCTCCTTAGAAGTCTTCTACGATGCTGTTGTCACTTGAAGGGGGCAGTTCGGGTGCTGGTCGTTGTCTGGTCCGTCTTTTCCTCCTTGTAGCTGCCTCTAGTTTGCTATCCATGTTGTTGTTTCTTAGGTTTGTCGCCGTTGTTTTGGTTGTTTCTTGCCTTTGGTTGGCTGTCCCGTTGCCGTTGTTTGGCGGAGGTGGTTGTTTTTCTATCGGTACCCTTCCACTTGTTTTGACTAGTCTGTCATTATGAGTGTAAATTTTTGGTGCCAGACTTTCTTGTATAGTTTTGGTTAAAGCTTAGTATATTCTTAATTACCAAAAAATAAAAGAAATGAAAAACAACACTTTTTGTTCGAAAAATGGGTTCCGTCACAATTGGAAACCTTATTTTCGAGTTTTTCTACCTTTATCGACACGTCAACTAAAGATTAGGTGTCAACAAACCTATGTCAGTCACAAATTGACTAATCCCACATAAACCACATAACAACTGTATAACATCCTGAATTTTCAGTCCTGTTTTCAATTGAATAAGTTGGGTTTTTCATCGATGTGCCTATAGTTCTATTCTTTAAGCTAATCACTCACGAGATAACTAGTTTATCCGAGGAAACCATTAAGGGATTTTAATGCAATAGATTTGAGAATTCGACCAGAAACTGACTACTCGACTGTGCTAGTCTGCAAAGGTCATTACAACACAGTTAAAAATCGATTAAAGATTAGAGATAGGTCGATTCGACTAAGATATGTGACTAAGTGTGGGTGATTCCACCAAATTGCAAAATTCTCGTTGATCGGCACTAGACTGATTTTTCTGTCGTTTTGGTATCCTATGTCCGCATTTGAAACCTCGAGATTTTCATGACAATCGAGAGTTGTCAATGTGTCGAAGATGTACAATGTGGCTCGAAAATAATCGACCACAGGTCAATTGCACTAAAAATTTCTGAAAGCTACTCGGTAGGCTAGGTCACGCTAAAATCACACTAGATTGAAATTAACCACGAATTTGAATCCGATTTCAGAAATTGAAAGTTCTACCATGTCATGATTTATTTTAGGAACGTCAACTCATCTTCTGAAGATTTTCCTGCAAACCGAGATTTTCGGCAAAAATTCAATATAGGGCCGTTTTCAACTGAAAAAATTCAGGGACTATTTTTTATCACGTTTTTGGGATACAAGTTGGTTCTATTGGCAGGGAAAATGTGAATTGAAGTGTGGCACCTTAGTTGGTTTTATGGGGGCCAAATTGAATCAATTCAAGAAGAAATTGAAGTGGATTTGGGGGAAAATGTTACAAATTCGATACGTCAGCTTATGAGAGCAGTATACATTTTATCAACTTTTGAGACCCTTTGTACGTTAGCTTGTATGTGCTTCGATACATTAGTTTGTGTAAGCAGTATACCTTATTAGTTTGTGTGAGCTAAGATCGTTTTATCAGTTTGTGCAATCACGATCTATATTTATTAGCTTGTGTGAGCTACTATTGATCTATATCAGCTTGCGAGAGCTATGACCATATATTGCAACTTGTGAGAGAAAAAAACCGTCTATTTCAGCTTATGTGAGCCGTGGTTGTATCAATTAAATCGATAGGCGGAATTGAATTATATGGTCCAGATTGATAGATAGTACTAATTAACAAATGGTATCAATTGTGTTGAAATCAGCTGTTTGACTGAGTTGATCAATGGTTTGGTTTGAATTGAGTGCATCGGTTAAGATTATGAATTGTACTGACTTACAGGAAGGAACTAAGGTGAAATAAGTCCTCTATCTTTTGTGTGCATAGGTAGCATTTAAACGTATTTCCTTCCTAGTCGGAGTTTAGGGGGTGAACTTGCTGAAACATTGTCTCACCCCGTCATAGGCTAACATTTTTAGGTCTTTAGATGGCTGCTCCTCTTGAGCGTTTCGACCAGCCAAGGAAGGTTACGGAACAGATCTCTTAGATTCCCCTCCCTAGGAGCCAAGGAGCCTGGGTCTACGAACTCGTGAGATCTATTGTCTGGATTGATGTGGGTCTATCACAGATGGTATCCCATCAATTCAGATCATGGTATCGTTACGGGCAAGATGGACCCAAAGAAGGTCCCCTACCGGAATCTAAGATTCCTATGTTAGTGCTAGAGATTGCTTTTGGCAAGGGTATGGCACCCTCCTAGTAGTTTAGTGGTAGACCCAAGTTCCCCAAAGCTAGAGACCTTAGAGCCAGAGACCCCAGAGCCTTCGGTTGAGGGTTCGAACGTTTAGAGGACTTGTAGCCCTTTTGTTTTTGGTAGACTTATGAATATAGACTAATATTGTAAATGACTTAGTTTGCTGTGTATATAAGTGTGTTGTGGTTTTCAAAATTGTGGCTCTGCTTTTCTATCCCATCTTTGTGTTGTCTGGGGATTTATTTATACGCTTCCACATGCGCATTAAAATGAATGGGTCAGCGACCTGTCATTGGACGTCGCAATTTAATTGACCACCGAGGAATGGCATGCGCTCGAGGATCAGAACGTGACATCCCCGCCCGAAGTGGTATCAGAACTGGTCGATAGTTTGAGTGATAAAGTGCAATAAGTTTATGGGATAGATTGCCCTTTATTTCATGCTATTGCATGTCTGTGATAGCTGTTTGGTAAATTGCTTGTTTAGGATCTCCCTTAGCTTCTAATTCTGTGTGAAATTGGAAAGCAGGTTTCTATATAGAATCTCATATGAGTAATCGGGAGTAGAGGACTCCTAGAAAGCGTACCATCAAGCTCATTACTCGGGTAGGACGCCAACGAGGGTCGGTACCCAATGAGGTCGTGGTCGAGTGCCAGCTCAGGCTAGCGTTAGTGGAGTAGCATCGCCTCCTGTTGGTGCTAGGGTAGCAGCCCCTAGTGATCCTAGGATCAAAGGGATCATGCAGGCGTTTAAAGCAATGGGAGCAATGATGGGGCAACAAGCCTAGAATCAAGTCGTTACCACTACCACCATTGCTCAAGCTGCTGCTACTGTTGCCATTATCGCCGCTGTTGAGGCCGCCGCCGTAGCCGCACCTGCCGAGGTCCCAGCTAGAAACATGGTTATGCAGAGAGAGAGACTGGTTCATAAGCTTGTGGAACAGTTCTTGAAGTTGAACCCACCTAGGTTCACCGGTGCAAGAGACCCTAAGACTGCCTCGTTTTAGATTTAAGACCTAGAGAAGGCCTTTGCACTCCTGATGTGCAATGAGGAAGAAAAGGTTGTCCTGGCCGTTTACCAACTGCAGGATAATGCGAATACATGGTGAGAGTCACAAGAGGTACAGTATTTCCGGAAGGTGTAGTTTCGGTGTGGAATGCTTTCCTTAGAGCTTTCAACAGTAAATACTTTTCGGGTAGTGCCCGAGAATAGAAGATGGAGGAATTTAAGCGCCTCCGCCAAGGAATGATGACCGTGGACCAATATGAGGTCAAGTTTGTGGAGCTTTCTCAGTACGCTTCGAGATTGGTGGAGGATCCAGAAGACAAAGCTTGGAGGTTCAAGAATGGCCTTCAACTAGAGCTGAAGAACCCGCTAGTACTGTTGGATTTGAAGGATTATAATGAGGTATATAATTGGGCCCAACTGATAGAAAGAAGCTTGAATGAGCATGCTGCCTTGTCTGGATTGAGGTTCGGTTCAACAAAGATGGGAACCGATATGGGAAGAGGCACATGACTCGGAGGAAGGTTCCATGTTCTGCCAAGTCAAAAGGGTGGAATTAGAAAGCCAGCGTTGAATTAGAATGGCGCGTGTCGCTTCTATGGAAGGCAACATGGTTCAGCCCCGTGCCATCTTAGAATAAGTGCGTGTTTCGAATGTGGCCAACCAAGTCATATGGCTAGAGATTGTCCTAGAAGACCAAGAGGATTTCATCAATTGCCGCCGCCACCATCGTTGGGTCAAAATAGAAGGTTTGTGCCATAGGCTGCACAAAGTAGGAGGACAGTAATGTACCCCCGGCGCAAAGGACAAGTGTACCCCATTACGAGAGGACAAGCAGAGGACTCGCCTAATGTGGTTACAGGTACGGTTTCGCTGAACAACCATGCTGCATATGCTTTATTTGATCCTGGTCCAACTCATTCGTTTGTAGCTAAATAATTTATTAAGCTGATAGGATTGAGTCCTGAGTTGTTAAAGTCAGTGGTTAACATATCTACACCGTTAAAGGATAAGGTGTTGTCTGCATTGGGTTGTTTTGATTGCAAGTTAGTGATTGGTGAGCGAAAGGGGAAGATAGACTTGTTAGTCCTAGCCATGTATGATTTCGATGTGATAATTGGCATGAACTGACTCACCAAGCAAAGAGCTAAGATGGACTAATATTGTAAAGCGATTCAGTTTAACCTGTTAGGGGGTGAAAGTTTCGAGTTTATTGGGAGTCGAGGAGGACCCTCGATTTCCTTAATCTCATCGCTTGAGGCAACCTGTTTGTTAGATGGGGGTTGTCAAGATTACTTGGCAACTGTCGTGGATACGATAGTTGAGGAGCTGAAAATCAAAGATATCTCAGTAGTGCAAGAATTTCTAAACGTGTTTCCGAAGGAATTGCCAGTCCTATTGCCAAAGAGGGAGATAGAATTCGTGATCAAGTTAACACCTGGGACAGAGCCAATCTCTAAGGCTCCTTAATGGATGTCATTGTCTGAGGTGAAAGAACTGAAGGTATAGATGCAGGAATTGTTGGATAAGGGATTCATATGTCCCAATGCATCACCTTGGGGAGCATCAGTTCCGTTCGTGAAGAAGAAAGATGGTTCATTTCATCTGTGCATCGACTATTGTCAACTCAATCAAGTGACAATCAAGAACAAATATCCATTGCCGATAATTGACGACTTGTTTGACCAGCTGCAAGGAGCGTCAATATTTTCAAATATTGACTTGAGGACAGGGTATCATCAGTTGAGGATCAAAAAGGAGGACATATCAAAATCAGCGTTTCGTACTTGATACAGCCATTATGAGTTCAATGTAATGATGTTTGGTTTAACAAACGCTCCAACTACTTTTATGGATCTGATGAACCGAGTGTTTAAAGAATATCCGGATCAGTTTGTGATCGTGTCCATCGATGATATTCTGGCGTATTTGAGAAGTTTTGAGAAGCATGAGAGTCATTTGAGGAGAGTACCTCAGACCCTAATAATTCATAGATTGTACGCTAAATTTAGCAAGTGCGAGTTTTGGTTGACTCGTGTTGCATTCTTAGGTCGTGTGATTTCAAGCGAAGGAATCTTTGTGGACCCGTCCAAGATCGAAGCGATTATCAACTGGCCAAGACCGACAACCGTGACAGAGATCAGAAGCTTTTCGGGTTTGGCAAAGTTACTACGTAAGGTTCGTGGAAGGATTTTCAGCTCCGCTTCACCGTTGACTCGACTATTAAAGAAGGAAGAGAAGTTTGTCTAGACAGACAAGTGTGAGTGTAGTTTCCAAACGCTTATGCAGAAGCTGACTACCGCACCTGTACTGACAATTTCATCTGGTCTAGGAGGATACGAGATCTATAGTGATGCATTGTTCAGAGGACTAGGTTGCATGTTGATGCAACATGGCAGGTTATTGAATAGACATCTCGTCGCTGAGGCCTCACGAGTTGAATTACCCGACACATGATTTAGAACTCACAAAGAATCATTTTCGCTCTAAAGATTTCGAGACACTATTTGTGTGGAGAAGGATTTCAGATCTTCACTGACCATCAAAGTCTCAAGTATTTATTCTCTCAAAAAGAGTTGAATATGAGATAGCGCCACTGGATGGAACTTTTGAAGGACTACGATTGTGATATTCTGTACCACCTTGGAAAGGTGAACAAGGTTGCAGATGCTTTAAGTTGGAAGTTTTCAGTTGCATAGATGATGGTTAAGGAATGGGTTTTACTCGAAAGAGCTCGAGATTCGGTTTTCAAATTTGAGGTAGGCCACCTTTCTAATCTTATGGCTACCTTCATAATTGAGCTAGATGTACAGATTAGAATCAAGATGCTTCAATTGACAGACCCAGATGTTTAGAAGATTCTGCAAGAAGATACTGATAAGAGAAATGTTGATTTTCAGATTTCTAAAGACAAAACACTAAGGTTCCGAGGACAATTGTGTGTACTTGATGATGCAGAGCTTAAAGAGGAGATCTTATTAAAAGCTCATCGTAGCAGTTACAGCATTCATCCTGGTAGTACAAAGATGTATCAAAATCTGCGTCAACACTATTGGTGGTCCGATATGAAGGCGAACATCACCAAGCATGTCACCAAGTGCTTAACGTGTCAGCAAGTGAAGGTATAGCACTGTAAGCTGGGAGGAGTTTTGCAATCTCTCGAGATTCCCGAGTGGAAATGGGAGCACATCACGATGAATTTTGTGATAGGTTTACCAATGAGTCAGATAGGTAATGATTCCATTTGGGTAGTAGTCGGCAAACTGACGAAGTCAGCTCACTTCATCACAATACGGAAGGACCTTGATTTGGACAGACACACAGAGTTGTACGTGCATCAAATTATTCGTCTACATGGAGTGCTAGTGACAATTACTTTAGACAGAGACCCGAGATTTATAGCTGCATTTTGGAAAAGTTTACATACCGCTTTATGGACGAAGCTGCAATACAGTACGGCCTATCATCCTCAGACGAATGGCCAATCTGAAAGGACAATTCAAACCCTCGAAGACATGCTGCAAGCTTGCATATTGGATTTCAAGAGAAGCTGGGAGGAACAGATTCATCTCATCGAGTTTGCCTACAACAACAACTACCAACAGAGTATTCAAACGGCTCCTTTTGAAGCATTGTATGACAGAGTGTACAGAACGCCAGTGTGTTAGAATGAGGTCGGAGAATGAAAGATCACAGGCCTAGAGTTAGTTCAGTAGTCAGTAGATGTAGTTGCTGTCATCAGAGACAAATTAAAGACCGCTCAAAGCTGCCAGAAAAGCTAAGCAGATAAGCGTCGGAGACCATTGAAATTCTAAGTTGGTGAATGAGTCTTTTTGAATGTGTCACCAATGAGGGGTACTTCGTACTTTGGCAAGAAGGGAAAGCTAAGTCCGAGGTACGTAGGTCTCTTTGAGACTCTAGAGAAAATCGGGACCCTAGCGTATCATCTTGCATTACCGCCGAGGCTGGCGCAGGTGCATGACATTTTTCACGTGTCAATATTAAAAAAGTATGAGCCCGACCTGACCCATGTGCTTAATTTTGAGGAATTAGACATAGATGATAGAGTGTCGTACATGGAAAGCCTGGTTCACATCGTGGATCGAAAAGAACAGATTCTGTGCACCAAAACGATTCCATTGGTAAAAGTGGTATAGCAACACCACGTCACAGAGGGAGCAACTTGGGAAAGCGAAGATTCGATGAGACAACTGTACCCTCACCTTTTTGTTTAAAGAATTGTAACGGTTTAAATTTCGAGAACGAAATTTTTATAAGAGGCAAAGAGTTGTAACATCCTGAATTCTAATCCTATTTGCAATTGAATAAGTTAGGCTTTTCATCAACGTGCCTATAGTTTTATTCTCCGAGCTAATCACTCACGAGATAACTAATCTATTTGAGGAAGCCGTTAAGAAATTTTAATACAATAGATTTGAAAATTCGACTAGAAACCGACTGCTCGACCGTGCTAGTCTGCAAGAGTCATTATGACACAATTAAAAATCAATCAGAGATTAGAGATAGGTCAATTCGACTAAGATATGTGACAAAGTGTGAGTGATTCCACCAAATTGCAAAATTCTCGTCGATCGGCACTAGACTGATTTTTTTGTCGTTTTGATACCCTGTGTCCGCATTTAAAACCTCGAGATCACGACATCTGAGAGTCGTTAATGTGTCGAAGATGTACAATGTTGCTTGAAAATAATCGACCATGGGTTAATTGCGCTAAAAATTTCTGAAAGCTACCCGGTAGGTTAAGTCACGCTAAAATCGCGCCAAATTAAAATTAACTGCAAATTTGAATTCAATTTCAGAAATTAAAAGTTCTGCCATATCATGATTTATTTTAGGAATGTCGACTCATCCTCTGAAAATTTTCCTACAAACCGAGATTTTCGGCAAAAATTCAATATATGGTCGTTTTCAACCGGAAAATTCAGGAGATTATTTTTTATCGCGTTTTTGGGATGTAAGTTGGTTATATTGGCGAGGAAAAATGTGAATTGAAGTGTGGGCACCTTAGTTGGATTTATAGGGGCCGAATTGAATCAATTTAAGAAGAAATTGAAGTGGATTTGAGGGAAAATGTTACAAATTCGCATGCCATGGCCACCACCACCTTTGGAGCACTTCAATGGCTTCCTAGGGAAGCTTGGTGGCTACAAAATGGTTGAGGATTGAGCTGAAACATGTGGGACCTTGCCAAGGAGACAAAGGGTCGAGATAGGAGACTTTAGAGGCCAAGGGGACCCTCCACAAGGCAGCTGGCTTCATCTCCTTCAACAAAGGCTACTTTCTCCATTGTTGGCCTTAGAGAGCTCCAAAAATTCCAGAGAGAGCCGCCAGCTTCCCCCCTGCCGTCATCGAGCCGCCCGGATTGCCATTGCTCGTTGTCGCGCCGCCCGCGAGCCCCTTGTGAGCCGCTCCTGTCTTGCGCTCGTTTACCATCCGTTCCACTCCAACTGCGACCCTAGGCCATCCCCTAAGCCCGTCGAGCCTCTTGAACCACCGTCCAACTTGCCTTTGCCGCCATGAAGCCTCGCCATTAGCAGCCTAGCCCTATTGCTACCAATTCTCGTCGTTTCCAGCTCAGCCGGCCTCTGTTCCAGCCTCTTGGCCCACCTAGCAAAACTGAAGACCAGCAAGCCTCCATGGGCTTCGAGGCCCATTTTGGACCGCTTCCGGGCCTTGTAAGGTGCCGCCACTTCGGAGTTTGTCGCCTGTCTTCGCGTTGCAGTCGCTGTAAACTCATCGGATTGCAAAACCGGTGAGTTTATTCACTAAACTCTACTTAGAGAGTTAATTTTGCTTAAGGGTTGATTAGTTTATGCTAAGTATGGTTTAAGTGGTTAGTTAAAACAGATTAGCAATTTAATTACTCGTTATTGCATGTTAGGTGGTTAGATCGGCTTAATTAGCAACTAAATAAATTGTATTATTTATCTAGAAGGTTCAGAATTTTTCTGGGCCCGTTTTGATATTTAATTAGGCTTTTTCAGACTAAGTTTCTATTTATGGCATTTAATTGTATTTATTTAATTAATTTTGGTATTTATTTAATTATTTATTATTTTCCAGAAATTTACCGAGATAGTCGGTAATCGGAATTTTGTGCTGATTGCAATGATATACTTGGTTTATTTAATTGAATACTAGATTGTGCCAATTGAGCGGAATTGGTAAATTTGGGTATTTATCCCAAATTGTATGATTTTAGTATTTAATTAGAAAATACCGGGTGTCAGTTTACAACGCCAAAAATGTATTTATGGACTATTATAAATAGTGGGATTTTTTGAAAGAAAGATATTGAAATTTTGGCTCAGGCCAACTGTGTACCCACACACAATTATTTTTATCAGGTACTTTTAACTCGTGTTTTTATCAGCTTGTGTGAGCATATCTATCGTCAGCTTTTGGGACCCTTTGCACATCAACTTGTGAGAGTAGTATATTGTATCAGCCTATGTGCTTCGATACATCAGCTTATGAGAGTAGTATACATTATTAGCTTGTGTGAGCTAAGATCATTTTATCAGCTTGTGCAAACACAATCTATATTTATCAGCTTGTGCGAGCTACTATCTATCTATATTAGCTTGCAAGAGCTAGGACCATATATTGCAGCCTATGAGAGCAAAGACCGTCTATTTCAGTTTGTGTGAATCGTGGTTGTATCAATTAAATCAATAGACGAGATTGAATTATATGGTCTGGATTAATAGATAGTACTGATTGACAGATGGTATTAATTGTGTTGAATTGAGTTGTTTGACTTAGTTGATCGATGGTTTGGTTTGAATTGAGTGGATTGGTTAAGATCATGAATTGTACTAACTTGTAGGAAGAGACTGAGGCGAGGTAAATCCTCTATCAATGCATAGGCAGCCTTTAGACGTATTTCCTTCCTAGTTGGAGTTTAGGGGGTGAACTTGTTGAGACATTGTCTCTCCCCATCGTGGGCTAACATTTTTAGATCCTTAGATGGCTGCTCCTCCTAAGTGTTTCGGCCAGCTGAAGATGGTCACTGAACAGATCTCTCAAATTCCCCTCCCTAAGAGCCAAGGAGCCTAGGTCTACGAACTCATGAAATCCATTATCTAGGTTGATGCGGGTCTATTCCGGAGGGTACCCCATTAATTCAGATCATGGTATCCTTACGGGCGAGATGGACCTAGAGAAGGTCCCCTACCGGAATCTGAGATTCCTATGTCAATGCTAGAAATCGCTTTTGGCTAGGATACGGTTAACCCTCCTGGTGGTTCAGTGGTAAACCCTAGTTCCCCGAAGCCAAAGACCCTGGAGCCTTCGGTTGAGAGTTCGAAGGCTTAGAGGATTTGTAGCCCTTTTGTTTTTGGTAGACTTGTGAATATAGACTAATATTGTAAATGACTTAGTCTATTGTGTATATAAGTGTGTTGTGGTTTTCAAAATTGTGGCCTTGCTTTTCTATCCCATCTTTGTGTTGTCTAGGAATTTATTTATACGCTTCCGCATGCATGTTAAAATGAATAGGTCGGTGACGCGTTCTGGGATGTCGCAATTTAATCAACCACCGAGGGATGAGTACACGCTTAAGGATCAAGGCATGACAAACTGAGAGTTGACCTTGGACCAAATATAGCTGGCCATGAACTGGTCACAAATTGGCCATGGGCCCCTTGTAATGGATCATGGACCAATCTTGGATAGGTCCTGAATTGGCCCGACAACCCTACTATTAGGACAGGTGCCAAATCATGAACCAAGCCTTGGGCCTAGCAACAAGGACCATGGACCAAGCCGGGAGCTCGATCATGTACCAAGCCTTACACCAGGCCCTATAACAGGCTTAGGGCTAGTCACGGGTTTGGTTTGCTCAACCAGTGCCAACTGTGGTGCTGGCCACCGAGCCCACGAGATAGGCCACCAAACTAACCATACGAGGAGAGTTCAATCACTAAATCACCCCCATTCAATGGTGATTCAATCTCATACCTTGATTCGGTTGGAATGATCAATCATGGATGAACATAAATAGCCATCGCTTGACCCCTTTAACATTTTAAATGGCCTTATAATCAATCATGGATGAACATAATTAGCCATCGCTTGACCCCTTTAACATTTTAAATGGCCTTATATCCATGTTTGCTATGTTCATTGGAAGAGAACAAAATAAAAGGTTCTAGAATGTTTAGCTTAATAAACAAGTAAAGGCATGAAACATGTACCAAAAATACAAGCTTTATAATTATCATATCTTGGGCATTAAATGAAGAAGGTAAGTCACTAACTTAGATGGCCATTAGAGATTCACCTAAAATCTTGCTTGGAAAACAAGTTGGCCAAGTTATTATGACAATGGTGACTCATAAGCTTAGGTGTCTCATGGAAGAATATATATATATATATATATATAGAGAGAGAGAGAGAGAGAGAGAGAGAGAGAGAGAGAGAGAGAGAGAGAACATAGGGAGCAAGTTTTGTTAAGGACGTGTGACGAATATATAGCCTAATAATTACACGTAATCCAAGCGTTAAATGAGAGAGGCTTAGTCATTAGCTTAGGTGTCCCCACAATCGTTACATTTCCATGATGATTCAACCCCTTAAGTGGACCAATGGAAAGAGGAACAAGTGTTTCCCCTAGGAACTATACTTGCCACTCATCTCTTTAGCTTGCCGCCTCCTCCTCCTAGGGTTGTCCACCTAAATGAAGATGATTGAATCACTTAGAAAACTCATTATGAGGGGTTTGCCTATAAATTGAGGCATCTCCCTTCATTTTCCTATCCCTCTCTCACACGCCGCTCTCTCTTCCTCTCTCTTACTCCCCCATCCTCTCATGCCGCTTCTTTCGCTCAATCTCACTCTCATGCTCATGCCCTCACCGTGCCACCATATCACCGGACGGCCAACTATTAGCAAAACCATACTTAGTTCATCGAAGATAAGTAGACTTTCTACTCTTGGCTAGGGCGATAGCCTACGTTGTCGAGTTTAATTGTGTACACACTTGTGCTTAGTTTGATGCGCGTTGATGATTGATTGCTCACATATTTACTTTCCTAAGCTAAATCACACTCCAAGTCTCAAATGGGTTTTGCTCGGCCTTAGGCCGGCATTGAGGCATGTCGGTTCAAGTCGTGAGTCACGTTGCTTGGACTTGGTTGCACTCTCATTTAGGCTTAGTTTGTGCACATGTCTTTGTATGTAAGTAGAATTCCTAACTCTTTGCCAAGACAATAGGCTACGCCATTGAGTTTAGTTGTGTGCTCACCCATGTAAGCCGTGTGTATGTTGTAATGTTCTTTGTATGGTTTACTCATGTTTGCATGCTTGAATGCATTCACGTCCCAAGATGAGGTCGAGGTTCGCTCGGCTTAGAATCAATGTTAAGTCACGATGGCCTAAGCTGCAATGTCTTGGATCGGTATTGAGGCATGTCAGTTCCAAGTCTCGTTAGGTGTGGGGATCACCCAAGACCACGAGGTCTTCGATCGGCATTGAGACATGCTGGTTCTAAGTCTCGTTTGGTGCGGGGATTGCCCAAAGCCACAAGGTTTTTAATGCATGCGTGGGCGAGTGATTCTTGGATGTAGGGATTTTTGTGGTTAAGTGGTTTGGGAAATAGTGTTCATGAGGATGGTTTCGATAGGTAAATATAAGAGCACGATTGATGGGGTGTATGGGGATGGATATCAAAGGATGAATTGCATAATAAAATATAGATTACGATTTCACCAAGGTCTAAAGGATACGCCGCCAACAAAAGATGAAAATCGGGATAAACGAAGTTCACCACCAAAGCTTAATAGACGAATGACTCCGTATATGATAAAGGACTTTGAAATAGGAGAAGCTCCCACTAGGGCCTAAAGGAAAATCCACCAACCAAGGATAAAGAGCTTCTTGACTCATTACTGAGGAGTAATCTACTCTCCAAGAATAAACATACCGAAATGGGAGTTATCCACTCTCCAAAGATATTCACTCGCGCAAAGAAAATCTTAAGTATTTTCATTCATCAAATCTAGTCTACTTACAATTGAGAGGCTTCCTCTAATTATATGAGAAATACAACTTAGGAAATCGAAAAGTAATAAATAGCTATGGAAACTAGCCTATTATTAAAGACCTAGAAACTTACAACTTTGACTCTTGAAACTTACATAACAATAAAGACTCCTATGAAAATAGAGATGCATTTAATAACTTGGGAACTTGCATTCTTGACTCTTTAGCCTTGCAAAATTCGTGCTCCCACTTTGACTAAAAGATAAATATCCCAAGATTTCATCAAATAACTAAGGAACTTGTTTAGAACGACTTCCCATTGATATGTTGTTGATAAATATCAAGATCAGCAACTAATAAAGCATATTGAGATATTAGCAACTAATATATCTACTAAGAATTTAATAACTCATTAATCATCGGTATCGACAACTTTGGTAACTCATTAATCATCGATATCAATAACTTCAGTACGAATAATTTAGTACTGCTTTAATTGGAAATTTGAGTCTTGATCCATTGAAGCATGTTATGCCCAAATTCTATCTTGGCTTGAATGAGTAATGATGGTGCTGAATGGGCTGATAAAGCTAAGTCGGGTGCTCTTGCATCAGTCTTGGATAGGCATTGAGGCATGTCAATTCCAAGTCTCATTCGGTACAGGAATTGTCCAAGCCCATGAAGTCTTAGTACAACATTAAAACATGCTAATTCCAACTCTTGCTTGGTCCGGGGATCAGCCTCCGGGTGCGATTCGAGGCACAAGCCAAAAATCGTGCTCGACATATTGTATAGTATGGTAATGGGGGGCATGACATACGCACTTGAATGAGCGCACCATCAAGCCTTTTCTATGTTAGCTAAGAGGAAAGATTAAAAACCAGCTTATTTGATATATGACATATGATCACATAAAGGAAAGTTAAATTGCCAAATCATGTCTTGGCTACGTTAAGGGCAAATTCTCGAGGGAGATGATCTAGGAGCATGCCCTGAAGAGGATAATATCGGGTTAGAATGAGGGATGGTCCAAGAGCATGCTTCTAACCCGAACAATAGGTAACATTGCCTCATGCATGAGAATGGGATGTCTTGGTTGAGTTAGGAAACCCCTGAAAGTATGGGATACCTGGCCCGGCCTATAACATCCTCGATTATGACCTCGTAAGGATCAGCCATAAAGTCCTAAAAGGATCGATCATGGGCCATTGGCCATGGATCGATCGGCTCGATCAGCAAGAATCGCGAATCGATCATGGTCTGATTGACCAATCAACCAACTGACCGACCGACTAGTCACAAATTGGTCAAGGTATCAGTCGTGAATTTTCTACCAACCATACCGATGGTTTTGGATCACCAGCTCATAAGATGACTTTTTGATCATGAAAATTAATCACAGGATGATTTTGGATCGGAGGATGGTCATAGGTTGATCCGATCAATCGCAGTTTCTAATTGCAGGTGATTCCGCTCGATTATGCACAAATACACGGACGATCCAAATTGACCAAATGTGACTTCCTTCCAACCCAAAATGTATCATTCTCTATTTAATTATTAGTGATCGGAACAAAATCTCGAATTGGTGATGTTCGATCATAGATTGGTAATACACCTACCATAAACCCTACCGATGGATCGAGTGCCGATTTGAATGAGCCTAGGGATAGACCCTACTATTCCGTCACTAATTCTAAGGTCCGTGGGTGCCTTGGCTTATGCTAGGCCATGGGTAGCCTTAGGATTGGTCTCAAACCAATCGAAGGACAATAGATCCTTTTGGCCGATTGACCGTCCAAAGGAACGGTTTGGGTGAATATGGAACGAAATGGCCGAACCTTGGGTGTACGTGATTCGATTTTTCGAGGTGTACCTAATGATCCCTTCTCTGGCCCCGAATTCAACCTGGATGATAGAATTCTCTAGACTTCCTTCTTGATGAAGAAAATGACAAAATAGAAGAAAATTCTAGAACTCCCTCATTTAATAAGAATGATAACTCACCACGTTGGATAGATATTCCTAGATTTGGTAATGATTACCAAAGATTCTCCTTGGGAATTAAGTAAGGGACTCTTGGACAAATGGACCAATCAAGAAAAGACATATATGAGATTCTAAAACAACTCATTAAATGCAAGGATGAGTCATCCCGCCTAGGTGTCCATCCGAAGATTTGGTAATAATGGCTTGAGATTTTCCTTGGAGAAGAAGTTGGTGACTCATAAGCTTAAGTGTCCATGAAAGGTATGATCCTCATTACCATAAGATTTTCTTTAAAGAACAAGTAGGCCAAGTCATGATAGCATTGTATAAATGGTCCAATAGGAATGAAATAAGTAAGCTTCCAATAATTACATTAGGCCATTAGGTGTGCCAACTTTTAAAATATGCTCGACACTTTGCAACTTAGGCTTGCCACCTAGGTATTCTAGCGGGACACTTGGAAACTTAAGATTGGACCACTTGGCTTAGTAATGTTGGCACCAAGGGGTTATTAAAATAGGAGAAACCATCTTCATTTCTTCACCTTGCCTCTCAATTCCTCCTTCCTCCTTCTCCTTGGACGCCCCCTCCTCCTTCTCCTTTCTCCTTTCTCTCGGCCTTGCATCCTCAATCCTCAAGCTAATTAAGCAGATCTATTCTATATCTGATAAGTACCAATATCTAAGTTGGTCTTCAAGGTTCACCAAGGTAAGTAAGATCTCTATGTCTCCTCTAGGGTAGTAGTCTCCATTGTCGAGGCTAGTTAGGTGCTCACCCGTATAGCCATGGGTAGGATGTTAGATCTTTTGTATGGTCTTGTTCATGTTTGTACTTGAATGTGTGCTTGAGTTGTTCACGCCCAAAATGAGGTCGAGATTTGTTCGGATTGAGCTCATTGCAAGACAAGTTGCCCCAAATCATAAGGCCTTGGTTTCGACAGAAATAGGATGCCGGGTCCAAGTCTTGCTTGGTGCGAGGGTCGCCTAAGGCCGCAAGGTCCTAAGTCAACATTGAGGCATGTCGATATTATGCCTTAATTGGTACGAGGATCGCCCAAATCCACGAGATCTTAGTAAGGCACTAAGCATGCCGATTTCTATAGTCCAAGTGGACGTGGGGACTTTGTGCTTGGCGTTGGATCAAACCACGAGCCGAGGGTCATTCTCGATACATGTGCATTCACATCGCGATGGAGCTAAGGACCATCAAGCTTGGGATCGTCACTAAAGAGAGGTGTACCCAAGCCTTGAGGCCTTGGTTTGGCATTGAGGTGTGCCGTTTCTGAGCCTTGTCCGGTGTGGGGATCGGCGCTAAGTGATTAATTTAAGTTACGGATCAAAGATTATTCCCAACATATGTATTAGTATGAGAATTCATGACACGCATGAATGGATGAGCACGCCTTCGGGTCATGCATGTGTTGACTAAGAGAAAATATAAGAACCGACTTGTGCGATGCACTTATGCGTGTGCACTTAAAGAGGAAAAAGTGCTCGTTGTTACACAGCGTTGGCGGCAATGGCTCGTTCATTGAACGAGATGCCTTGGTTGAGCCAGGAAACCCTTGAAAGTATGGGATGCCTGGCTTGATGGGCGAATGCCCTGGTTAAGCTAGGAAGCCCTTGAAAGTATGGGAAGCCCCTGAAAACATGGGATGCATGGCTTGATGGCCAAATGCCCTGGTTGAGCTAAGAAGCCCCTAAAAGTATGGGAAGCCCTTGAGAGTATAATATGCCTAGCCTAAGGCCATATGCCTAGCCCACGGCTAGAAGCCCTTGAAAGTATGGGAAGAACCGTTTATACTGTTAATGAACTTATTGAATATGTTACTATGTGATGTTGATAAGCTTATTTAGTGAAATAGCTTAATTGATCTGCCATCGATACTGTTTGCAAGTGTTGTACTTGTTAGGCTTTAACAATGAGATGTTTTCTTAGTAGAGAACTAAGAATTTTACTTACTGAGTTTCCGCAAAACTCACCCTCATCTTTCAGTTTTGTAGATATGGAAATCTCACATCAATCTTAGGAGCTGCAGTCACGCTAGAAGAGATAGGATTTCCCTTGGCATACATAAAAATGTACTGTGATGTAAAAAGAAAAGAGGACCCGTAGAGAAAGGGCTTGTAAAAGTCTAATTATAATATTAATCAGTGTGTTTTGTATGATGTATGTCTCAGTCTTCCAGCTGTTGTTTGTTCGGAGAGTTGTTTATTCACGTTTCACATGTGCATGATAACAAAATTAAAAGAATCAGAACCACGACAAGCCTGGGACGTCGCAAGAAAATAACCCTTGCTGCTCATGACCCTGGGGATGTAGTTAGGGTCGTGACATGGCCAAATGCCTTGATTGAGCCTGGAAGCCTTAGGAGGCCCCCAAAAGTATGGGATACTTAGCTTGATAGCTGGACACCTTAGTTGAGCCAAGAAGCCCTTGAAAGTATGGGATGCCTGATTTGAGACCAGATGCCCAGCTTAAAACTGGAAGCTCTTGAAAATATGGGAGGAACTATCTGAGACGGTTAATGAACTTATTATGCATGGTACTATGTGTTGTTTAATAAGTTTGTTTGGTGAGATAACTTATTTGGTAAGTTTGTTTGGTGAAAGTATGGGCTTCAAAAAAAGCCCACGAAAGCCCCCCAAATCCATGAGATACTTAACCTCCCCTGAAGTGATCATCCCTTCGGCCTCTCAAACCCCAACTAGTTCTCAAGGTTTTAGGGTTTATCGCCTTGGTCCATAAGCATCGTTGTTGGTCATCGCCCGTCATCGTTGCCATCACGCAACACAGTGATTATCAAACTGTTTCGTTGAGAAATGGCGCTGAGGCTCGGATTTGCAAGGAGGCTTTTCTCAACTTCAAGTTTCGCCTCCTAGCTCTCGGCTCCCGTAGCTAAAACTGCCACCACTGCCAATGACAAGCCCGCGCTTATTCCTTTTGATACTCTCTTCATCTCGGGTAAAAAGTCTTGATTTTTTTTACGTGGATATCACCATCAAATCTCTTTAATGGTGATTAAATCTCTTGTAATTAACAGTTGCAAACATGGATGTCATTCACATTTATTTTGAGAAAATTGTCCAAAAAGTCATAAACCTATTGCACTTTTGCCAATTCAGTCCTAAACCTTTTAACTTTGCCAATTGAGTCCTAAACCTTTTCACTTTTTTCTGATTAAGTCCATTCGGCCAATTTTGGCTTGGAAATGCCGACGTGGACGCCGGCGGTGTCACGTAGGACTCGCTGGCGCGACATGGACAATTTTTAATAATTTTTTAATATTTTTTTAATTTTATATTCTATGTTTTTTCCCCTTTTTCTTTTCTTTTTTTCTTTTTGGCTTTTTCCTTAGCTTTTTTCCGGTGGCCACCATCGGCCACAAGCGACGGCCGGCCACCACCGGCCACGGCCCGACCGGGCCGGCCTCGCCCGCCACAGCGAGGCCCGGCCGGGCGAGGAGGAGCATCGGTGAGGGCGAGGGCGAGGAAGCCCTCGCCCGAGCACGCCCGGCGAGGGTCGCCCGGGCGGGCCGACCCTCCCCAGCGAGGTGGCCTCGCCGGCGTCGGCCGAGCGATGGCGATGCCGGGCGAGGCTACCCCGGCCCCGACGAGGGCCGACCTCGCCGGATCCGGCGAGGGGAGCCCTCGCGGGCTCGCCCTCACCCGGGCAAGCGTCGGCCTCACCCCGGCCACGGCCGATGCCCGCCCGGCCGGGCGAGGGCCAGCCTTGCCGGGTTCGGTCTAGGCGAGGCCGGCCCTTGCCGGGGCTAGGGCGGCCTCGCCCGGCCTCGCCATCGCTCGGCCGACGCCCGGCGAGGCCACCCTCGCCTGGGGGAGGGTCGGCCTCACTCGAGGGAGGGCCGGCCTCGCCCGGCGACCCTTGCCGGGCGAAGCCCTCGCCCTCGTCGGTGCTCCTCCTTGCCCGGCCGAGCCTTGCTTGTGGCGGGCGAGGCCGGCCGGCCGTCGCACTGTGGCCGGTGACCGGCCACCGAAAAAGCCAAGGAAAAAGCCAAAAGGAAAAAAAAAGAAAAAGAAAAGAAAAAGGGGAAAAACAGAAAATATAAAAGTAAAAATAAAAATATTCAAAAATATTAAAATATTATTAAAAATTATCCACGTCGGCGCCACGGCAGTCCCATGTGGCACCGCCGGCATCCACATCAGCATTTTCCAGCCAAAATTGGTCGGATGGACTTAATCGGTAAAAAGTGAAAAGGTTTAGGACTCAATTGACAAAGTTAAAAGATTTAGAACTGAATTGGCAAAAGTGCAATAGGTTTAAGACTTTTTGGATAATTTTCCCCATTTATTTTAAGTTATGTTTGCAAGTGGGTAATGTGTATAATTTGTTATTCACTAGCCAGAATCAGACATATGGTTGGAAGAAATTTCCTCCGATCAGGTTTAGCACTTTTGTAAGCACCCATAAAAGGCCAAAATTACCTCGTGTATTTGTTCAATGCTGTTGTAAAAATGGCGCTTTGTACACCCATAAAAGGCCAAAATTACCTTGCGCATATGTTCAATGCTTTCGTAAACACCCCACGAGTTTGCAGTCGCTTGCCAAAGTAATGTGTATCTCGCTTATTATGGACAAGTATGGACTTTTAGCATGCGATTAGTGCTATATTGATGGGCTCGCCAATCTTGAATACATGATCCTATAAAATTTCGTGTTCTATCTTAGATGGCCTTGTCGATGGCATATCTTAGGCTAGGAAGCCCAAATCGCAAATGCAAAAGAAACAGGCCATTGGAAAAATGCTCGATCGTTTCGGTGATGCGATTGCTGTGGGTGTCAAACAACATCTCCTGCCCAACCGTCGTTAAAATTTGGTGGCGAAAACTGAGAGTCCTTTCGACCTTCCGTCGACACTCGACAGCGAGACGCCAAAACGGAGAGAGATCAAGAAGGGCAATAAGGATAAAAAGATTTAGTTTTTTTTTAATTGAATTTTAACTGTAGAGTTCAATTGGTACACAGCAGAAAATTGAGGATTTTTGGTCTCTGTTTAGAGCACTCATATCACTCACGTAATAGCTAGGAATTTTCTGTTGTATTATTCCTAAAATATAGGACAATGAATAAGATCCTCATAGTGCATTAGTAAATATCGAATAGCCCGAACATTCACTATTAATACCATGTGTAGGAATAAGTTGATTTCGAGATATAGAGAATCAATTTGGAGTCTCGAACGATACAACTCCTGGTCCTAGCCAAATTTACTTGTTAACCGGAGACTCAGAGAAGCCAAAAGGGTTGTCTCAGAAAAAGAACTCCCTTTAAACCCACCAAATTTTGCTGTTGAGACCTTATTACTCAATTTAGGGCTTGTTTGATTTGAATAGTGCTTTAAATGTTCCTTTTTCATGAAAATGAAAATAATTCTGCTTAGTCTTTTTCTATCTTCTCATATACATGTTTTGCATAACGGAAACGAATATTGACATGTTTGGTTTGTCTTTATAATTCACCGTTCAGAGATTAATTCGTCATTTGGACCTCATCCTCCTACTGCTAAGATTAAATTTAAAATACGCTCTATTTATAAATAAAAGTTTCCCCTTGACTTGAACATATTGATGCTTATTTTACTTAAAAATTTAGCGTTATGGAAACATCTTTCTTTGATAAACATATAGAGAAATTCCTTTTTTCTTCATGTTGTTCTCTTCTTCGTTAGAAAAGTAGCTTCCCAGTAGTCCTTTTAACACCTGTGACTTGAAAATTCTCTTTTGGTTTGAAGTTTGTAAAATCATGTTTGGTTATGTTACCATTTAACGTGCGTATGTCATCCGTACCCGATGAAATAAAGAATCTACAAGTATCCTATTTCACGAGACATATGGCGGGAGCATTTGAAAGGACTCACTATTCACAAACCCAACACCTCTTCAGTCTTCCAGAGCTAAGCTGTGAGCTCCGCAAAATTTCCCGGTGCCGTACAGCTTGCCAACCATTGCTAGAGTCAATTTGAGGTTTGGGTGATGCAACAAGCCTTGTCTACTTAAAATTTTATAGGATCACTGTTAATTATTCTAAAAACCAAAATTAAATTAATACTACCTTTAATATTTAAATACTCTTAACAATCTAATCCCTCTAAAGTTTGGAATCGAGTCATCACCAAAGCACAAATGAATGAGAAAAGGTAGATGCAGTGACCTGCTTTTGGGGCGCACAATATGGAAACCAAGGTATGGTAAAGATATTAGAAAAAATACAAAGACCGTGTTATCATTCTAGCAGCTAAAAACTGAAATTGCTTATTCATCCGAGGATCATTTTTCAAACTCTAACCAAACGAGGCCTTATGATGGTGCTTATCATTTCAAATGAGAATAAAACTGAAAACGTTGGAAATTCCTCAAAAGCAAACGGGCACTATACTTCTTTGCGCAGGGCATAATGAATTTGAATGAATTTGAATGCTATCAAGGCACTCAGTTTCTTTTCCTTCCATTTTCCTTCTTTCTTTTGGTTTCCACCCATTTGCCTCGTAAATTAGATCCCTAAACACACCTTCAACTATAGTTTAGTGAGCCATTCAATTTATTTACCTGCTTAACCTTGGGGCAAAGTTTTCACCAGCCCTACTCCCCTAAAGACTTCGAAGACATCAGCCATCTAAAAGAAGAGCGAGGAATAATGACCGAATTCTCAGCTACTGTCGGGGATAACTTGAGCCTGCCCGTGCTTGTGTTTTTTCGTCCCTCTGATCAACTATTGGTGTTTCCAGATTTACAACGTCTGAAGGCTATGAAAAGTGAGAAAACAAGTAGGAATACCGATTATGGTAGAACACATCATACCAACAAAGAGTTCTCATGCCATTCCCAAAAAGAAAAGAAATTTAGAGTACAACAAATCTTGAGGACATCCAGGGTGCAAGCAGCTCAAAAGATCAACATACATGAAGCTACATGGCATTAATTTCCCTGGAAGCAAAATTACTTTCTCTAAAATCCACATGATGAGCATCTTGTAAGAGATTGAACTCATAAATGCAACACCGGCATGTGTCCGGTACTTATTGCGAAAGAAATGATCTTTCATCCGTGTGCTTGCACATAACAATATCCATGGCAATAAAACTCATGATTTGATCCAAAGAAAGGACTTACAAAGATCTCACTTTTGTAGATCCTTAGGTGCTTTACCGGGTAGGACATTGTCTGGAAGAATAAGCTCTGGGGGAGTTTCACGTACAACACCCAGCATTGAGTCATACTCTTCATCACGACGAGCAAACTTCTTGCGAAGCACCTTCTCAAACTCGATCTCGTCAAAAGGCTTTGCATTCTCAGCTGAATGGACCTGCGCAAGGTTGGAATAATTGGTGGCAGACTGAGTGATAAAGGCTACTTCTTCTTCAGTGAGCTTTCTCAAAAATTTGGCAGGGTTTCCACCCCACACCTGTTAAAAAAGAATCGAGACTGAAGTTACTAACAGCTTACATATATAGCAGATTAAAAAAAAGCTTCGGTATATAAAATAAGGGAGATCACTATATTTCCCAAATGTTATTCCTTTTATAAAATAATTACTAAGATACATGGAATAATTGTTCTCAATCCCATGTTTTTAGGACGACATACTTGGAGTCCATAGACAAAATCCAATCCACCACTTCCAAACCAAAATAGTCCTGAATTTGAAAGATGACAAGACAGTTCTTCTGTCATGTAAAAAGATGCCATATGTATTTAAGGGCACATCGCATCATAACACAAAGACTCCTAGCGCAGATCAGTTGTCCCGGCTCCCACTCCCAGCCACAACAAGATTACAAACAGGAAAATCCTGTGTCTTACAAGCAAAGCAAGAGGCAAACAATGCTCTCTTAAACATGGTTTGTCTACAGCTACATGCAGCACATAGCATGCACAGTAATATACAAATTCTAGGTCAATCAGGCTCTCCAAATCCTGCAGGATTGACAGAACCTTTGAACCTTGTCTATGCTGATAGTATAAACAACCAATCCGCTTACCCTATAAATATTGTCATAAATTGATCCCTGGGTAGATCGGACAACAACCACAAACAGAGCAAGTTAAAAATTGACAGAGAGAGTGGAGCATACCTCCCCAGCTGGAATCCTGGTGTTCTGTCTCACAAGTGCTCCACCAGCAACCATTCCATGTTTCTCCACAACAACTCCATCTAAAAGTGTAGCTCCCATACCAACAAAAGCCTCATCCTCAACAGTACAACCATGTAAAACTGCACTATGACCTGCCCAGACCCAATTTACTCACCACAATAAGATAAGAATTGGGACAACTAAAAATCCTTCATATGCACAAACTACAGCAAAACTCACCTACGGTGACATTGTCCCCAATGATAGTTGGCAGAACCTTTCCACTAAGATTAGACTTTGCCACATGCACAAGAGAGTTGTCCTGAATATTAGTTCCAGATCCAACACTGATGCTGTTGACATCACCTGAAGAACAAGGAATTGCAAGGATTGAACCTCAGGAGATTAAAAAAATTATAAATCCTCATTAGACAAACTTATTAAGAACACAGCACAAATTAAGTCCTAGATATTAAATGCTACAACCATATTCTGGACAACCCCTACTTGTGCAGTATAGGCTTAAAAACTTCAGTTACCCCAGAAACCCACCAAAAGAAGAGCTCTGGGGAAGTATTCATCAAGATGTTGGAAGCGTGACCACGGGAACTAAAGAGGTAAATGAACTCATTTCGAGGAGACCCAAACAACATCACTGGTCAAGCTTCTTTGTTTTAATATAGTCCACTAACTTTCCTCCACTCAGGATCCATATCTCAGTTGCTTAAGCTCCAGTTACTCGTTATGAGGGTTCTTGAGCATGATTTGGAGATACAATAATGACATGGAGATTCATGTAACTTCAATCACATATAATCCAGATCTCATAGTTAAATTGACATTCAACTGAAAGGTCTTGTGTATAAATTGTTTCAAATCAATTCCTCTTTTTTGCAGTAATCTACCATTTAATCCATCATCACCACAGATTTAAGTCATTGAACTACCAGCAGAACTCCAAAACCTAACTGGATATGATATTTCAGTTAAAGAAAATTACATCAAATAAATTTCTCTAAGAAAACTGTCTCACCCACTTCATCCAACTCCACGACGAATTTCCACCGGCCAGAATGAGCTTTCCCAAAATCACCTTGCACCCCCAAACCCAGTTTTTGTTCTCTTCCTTTGATCATCATATGATGAGCTTTACATGGTCTAAAAACTACCTGTTCCCCATCCTAAAATTACTTGCTGACAAGGAACATGGTTGATTGAGCTCATCTGACCAGAATGGATAGTCTCACAAATATTAGGAAGTCATCTGAGGTCCAAATCCACTAATCTAGATAATTAGAACTTGAATGATTTTATCAGCCACACATTCTTCAAATAATCAAAAGACCTAAACAACCTATGTGCTTTGTCAAGGCTAAAAGGTCGAAACTCAGTGAAATTGTAATCTGATACCGACAGTGAGAATGACTAAAGAAGTCGTGTATCAAACGCCGGAATGCGAATAATTATTTGAGGACAACCAAGAAAACAAAGGCAACAAGGCTCTTCACAATTGGTCACATAATTGAATTCAGAATCAAACATTTGAAGAGAAGTAGAAGAAATCACAAGTAGTAGGGCTTAATTATTCCTACCTCTCAAAACGCAGCCATACCAGATAGATGATCCTCGCCCAACTTGCACATCTCCAATAATAGAGGCACTCGGGGCCACAAATGCATCTTTATCTACCACAGGAGCTTTATCAAATATATTCATAAGAGTTCGATGCCTCGACACTGAAAGATGTATTACCATGTAAGCTCATTTTGTAGGAGAGAATAAGAACCAAATGCCAATAAGGCTTTTATTCATGAGTTCACAATATAGGGCTATAGATACAGCAACAGAAAAAATAAGATGGAATGAATGCTCAGCACTGTCCCCAGCATAAAGTCATCAGAGAACATTAATCCACAGAATTTTCAGCGTGCACAATGGTAAACTATCTGAAATTATAGATTAAGCATGTTGCATCATCAACAAAATGGTCAAAATCAAACTTCACGGTTAAGAACTCTACAGCTGACTGGACACTTGTGATATCAAAGGTTGGCTAGGTTCCCTCAGAACTGTCCCAAACATGATGATCAAGTTCTATAAAGGGCATTCCCCATGTCTGACGGATAAAAGAGCAGTAGATTCTGTCCCCAAAAGAGCAGTCTAAAATGTTGAATCATAAATTCAACAAATTATGCATCAAGAAAGTTCACCCTCTAAAACATTCTGATTTCACATAATATTAAATAACAATGCCCACAAAGATAACTGTTTAACTGTTTACAAAGGTACAACCACTGCTCATGTTCTTTGAAAGTTAACTAAATTTAAAATCACTTTGCAATCACATCAAATTCACGGGATTTGAAAGAGAATAAGACTTTTATTGAAACCATCATTTTGCCAAAGAATCCCTTCTTCCCATAAGAATTGACTAATTATTACACCTTAGGACACTCTTAACAAGAGAAGCCAGTACCGGGCTCCAAGAAACAGGGCTAGGATCATAAAAATTGCAAAGAAGAATCTTAGATGGCCAACATACACTACAGACGACTGGCCTCTAGTAACAAGTAAAAGAACACTGTTCAATTCAACCGTTTTCCCTAAGAAGACCTTATTAAAAACAGCACCCTACAATATTACGGCATAGCTTGGCGATTCCAACAAATTGCAGTTACAAACAATCACAGAAAATCTCTTTACCAAAAAAAAAAAAAAAACAATCACAGAAAATCTACAACTATGAACAGAAGCATCACGCTGAAGTCGAAGTTAACAGTGACAACAATAAAAACGAAATAAAGCTCCCAGAACTTGACGAATCAGTCGCCGAGGGACCAGGCTAGAATCGTAGCAATCATGCGAAGAACAAAAACTGGCCACATTAAACAAGCGATAGGCAAGAGTGAGAGGAAAACAATCCGACCCAGTTGCATTTCTCTAGACCTAACGCATCATTACACATCACACAAGAGGAATTCCGACCGAATCATAGAGAAGAACATAGGAGATCTAATCATCGAAGGAGAGCGACTTACACTGCTCCTGGAAGTAGTAATTGCCCTGGAGGCGACAGCCGAGGCGATCGAGGGCTTGGCCTGTTTCCCGAACCCAGAACCCGACAGTGTAAATCGCTCTCCCCAGAGTCCCCATCTTCTTCACCCGCAGGTGCTTCGACTAGGTCTCACTTCGTCGTTCGCGAGCTCAATTAGGGTTTTAGTTTCGAGTTGTTTTCTGGTGCTCTTGATGGCGCCCCGCAGTAATTGGAGAGAAACAAAACGTTAGCTCCAGGGCGAGCAAGTTTTTTTTTTTTTTTTTTTTTAATTTTTGTTTTTGGGGGGGGAGGAAGAGAAACTGTTTAGCGGTAGGGTAGAATATCCCGGAGATCTTAGAGGGCAGAACTGGAAATTTCGCATGCCCCCGAAAAAATGAAAACAAATTCTAAGGATATGTGGTGCGGAATTTCTAAAATTTATAAAAAGAGCAAAAATAATTTAAAATTAATCAAATTGATACGATCAATTTCTTTCATTAACTCCAGTCAATTAAGTTAATGCAAAATATTGACATGATTTTTTAAAATATTTTCTTTCTCCTATATGGCCAAAATATGAAATACCAGGCTAGAACAATATTTTTAGATTAAATTATAACCTTGCTTTCCCCAACTTCATTCCAACACATTGGTGTCCTGCACACTCGACCATACAACGCTTTGTATGGCCTGTAATCTTTCTTTCCCTAACTTCATCCCAACACACTAGTGTCCTGCACACTCGGCCATATAATGCTTTGTATGGCCTGTAATCTTTCTTTCCCCAACTTCATCCCAACACACTGGTGTCCTGTACACTCGGCCATACAACGTTTCGAATGGAGTCATCTAGATGTTCTGTTGATAACTGTTGTTGTAGGCAAATTCCACCAAGTGTAGTTGTTCTTCCTAACTTCCTTGGAAGTCTAGTACATAAGCTCGCAGCATGTCTTCAAGAGTTTGAATTGTCCTCTCAGACTACCCATCCGTCTAAGGATGATATGCCGTACTGTACTACAACTTGGTACCTAAGGCACTATGTAAGCTCTTCCAAAAAGCGGTAGTAAATCTCGGGTCTTGATCTGAAGTAATTGTCACCGGCACTCCATGCAGACGAACTACCTGACGCACATACAGATCTGCGTGTCTATCCAAACTAAGGTCCTTTCGAACTGCAATGAAGTGGGCCGACTTTGTCAGTCTATCGACCACTACCCAAATCAAATTATTTCCTCTCTGACTCCTCGGTAGTCCAATCACGAAATCCATCGTAATATGCTCCCATTTCCATTATGGGATCTCAAGAAGTTGCAGAAGTCCTCCCGGCTTACAATACTGAGCTTTCACCTGCTGACGTGTCAAACGCTTGGCGACATTCTTGGCAATTTTCGCCTTTATACGTGACCACCAATAGTGTTGACGCAAATTCCGATACATCTTAGTAATACTAGGATGAATACTGTAACTGCTACGATGTACTTCTGATAAGATATCCTCTCTAAGCTCCACATCGTCAGGTACAACCAAACGTCCTCAGAACCTCGGTGTTCCTTCATCAGAAATTTGAAAGTTAGTCTTTCTTTTCTTATTGTCCTCCTGTAAAATCTTTTGCATATCTGGATCTATCGGTTGGAGTAGCTTGATTTTGATCTGGACATCCAATTCAATTCTGAGGGTGGCCATAAAACTCAAAAAGTGGCCTACCTCAAACTTGAATACCGAATTTCGAGCTCTCTCAATTTAGGTTCCACTCCTTAATCAAAATATGAGCAACTTAAGACTTTCGACTCAAAACATCGGCGACCTTGTTCGCCTTTCCTGTGATATAGGATATCACAGTCGTAGTCCTTCAGCAATTCATCCATCGGCGCTATCTCATGTTCAACTCCTTCTAAGAGAACAAGTACTTGAGACTTTGATAGTCTGTGAAGATTTGGAATTTTTCTCCGCACAAATAGTCTCTCCAAATCTTTAGGGCAAAGACAATCGCCACGAGCTCTAAGTCATGCGTCGAATAGTTCTATTCATGAGGCATCAATTGACGAGAGGCGTATGCAACAACTCGGCCATGTTGCATCAACACACAACCCAATCCTCTGAACGACGCATCACTATAGATCTCGAATCCTCCAGGACTATATGGAATGGTCAGCGCGGGTGCGGTAGTTAACTTTTGCTTCAATTCTTGGAAACTAACATAACCCAATCCTCTGAACGACACATTATTATAGATCTCGAATCCTCCAAGACTAGATGGAATGGTCAGCATAGGTGCGGTAGTTAGCTTTTGCTTCAGCTCTTGGAAACTACTCTCGCACTTGTCTATCCACACGAATTTCTCTTCTTTCTTCAGGAGTTTAGTCAACGGCGACGCTAAAGCTAAAAACCCTTCCACAAACAGTCTGTAATAACCTACCAAACCCAGGAAAACTCTAATCTCTGTCACAGTAGTCAGTCTCGACCAGTTGATCACTATTTCAATCTTGGACGAGTCCACGAAGATTCATTCACTTGAAATCACATGATCTAAGAAAGCAACACGAGTCAACCAAAATTCGCACTTGCTGAACTTGGCATACAACTGATGGACTCTCGATGTACCAAGCACTAATCTCGAGATGACTCTCATGCTCCTCATCACTTCTTGAATATACCAGAATATCATCGATGAACACGATCATAAAGTGATCTAGATATTCTTTGAATATCCGATTCATCAAATCCATGAAGGCAGCTGGAGCATTCGTCAACCCGAATGGCATCACTGTGAACTCATAATGACCATATCGAGTATGAAATGCTAACTTAGAAATGTCCTCCTTCCTAATTCTCAGCTGATGATATCCTGTCCTCAAGTCGATCTTCGAAAATATCAACGCTCCTTGCAATTGATCAAACAAATCATCGATCCTCGGGAGTGGATACTTGTTCTTAATTGTTACCTGATTGAGTTGCCGTTAGTCAATGCACAGACGTAACGAACCATCTTTCTTCTTCACAAACAAAACTAGTGCTCTCCAAGGTGATGCACTAAGACAAATGAATCCCTTATCCAATAGCTCTTACATCTGTACCTTCAATTCCTTCAACTCAGATAACACCATTCGATAAGGAGCCTTAGAGATTGGCTCTGTCCCGGGTGCTAGCTCAATTACAAACTCAATTTCTTTCTCTGGTGGTAATCTTGGCAATTCTTTTGGAAAAAACATTTGGAAATTCTTGTACCACAACAATGTCTTCCATCTTCAGCTCCCCAACCACGACAGTTGCTAGATAACCTTGACAACTCTCGTCTAACAAACAAGTTGTTTCTGGTGACGAGATCAAGATAATCGAGGGTCCTCCTCGATTTGCGACAAACTCGAAGCTCTCACCCTCTAACGGGTTAAACTGAATCGCTTTGCAATAGCAGTCTATCTTAGCTCGTTGCTTGGTGAGCCAGTCCATGCCAATTATCAAATCAAAGTCATACATGGCTAAGACTAACAAGTTTATTTTCCCCTCTCACTCACCAATCACTAACTTACAATCAGAACAACCCAAAGCAGCTATCACTTTATCCTTCAATGGTGTGGATATACTAATTGCCGACTCAAATAACATAGGACCAACTCCTATCAACTTAACATATTGCTCGACAATAAAGGAATGGGTTGCTCCTAAGTCGAATAAAACATAAGCAGGATGGTCGTTCAACGAAACCATACCTATGATCAATTCAAGCGCAGCCTCTGCCTGACTTTGTGTGATGGCATACATTGTGCCTTGAACTGGGGGTTTAAGCTGTCCTCCCTACGGCGTGTTCTGAGGCGCATACCCTCTGATCTGACCCATTTGCAGCGGCGGCAACTGCGGTTGTCCTCTTTGTCTATTAGAACAATCTCTAATCATGTGGCCCTATTGGCCACATCCAAAACAAACACCCAGCCTTCGAGGACACGGCGCTATACCATGTCGCCTTCCACAGAAGCGACACAGGCCATTCAAACTCAACTATGATTTTTCGATTCCACCCTTCCTGTTGAGCGGAACTTGGAATCTTCCTCCAGGCATGGACCTCTTCCCATGACGGATTCCTTCTCGATGCGAAGTAAACCTCGATCCAGACAAGGCGACTTGCTCATTCAAGCTCCTTTCAAGCAGTTGTGTTCGACGATAGATTTCTCAGTAATCAACCAAGTCGAACGGCACCAGCGGCTGCTTTAACTCTTGTCGAAGGCCATTTTTAAACCTTTGAGCCTTTTCCTCAAGGTCTTCAATCAGCCTCGGAGTATACTGAGAAAGTTCTGCAAATTTGACCACATATTGGTCAACAGTCATTGACCCCTGACGGAGTCATAGAAATTCTTCTATCTTCTACTCTTTAGCGTTCCTCAAGAAGTACTGTTCATTGAACACCTGGAGGAATGCATCCCATAGTGGGACCACTTTTTTCTGGAAACACTGTCTCTCTAGCGGCTCTCCACCAGGTGTTAGCATTGCCCTGCAACTAATATACTGCCAAGGTCACCTTCTCTGCCTCAGTGCACATCAAGAGTGCAAAAGCCTTCTCCATATCTGTATCCACAGGGATGCAGCCTCGGGGTCTCTAGTACCCGTGAATCTTGGCGAGCTCAATTTCAAAAACTTTCCACCGGCTTGTGTATCGGTCTCTCTCTACACCACTATGTTCTCAAGTTGAATCTCGATAGGTGCAGTAATAGGTATGGCAACAAGTGCAGTGGCAGGTACAGCAACTACGGTAGCAGCAACAGCGACTTGATTCTGTGCCTGCTGTGCCATCACATCTCTCATGACTTCTAGCGCCTGCATGATCCCCTCAATTCTAGGATCACTAGGGGCTGCTACCCCGGCACCAACGGGAGGTGGTGCCCCTCCACTCGCACTAGCCTGTGCTGGCGCTCGACCTCGACCTCCTTGGGTACCGACCCTAGTCGGCGTTCTACCCCGAGTTACAGCCCTAACGGTCCTCTTGCTAGATGTTCTTAGCTCCTGATCACTCATGGCTTAGCTTTCTCTACTGAAGCCTCCTTCCAATTCCACACCGAATTAGAAACAGAGTGCTCCAAACAACAGGCAATTTTACCAATCAACTACCACAAACATGCACCAGCATGAATTTAAAGGCCTTTCCTACTACTATCCTAAGAACCATCACACCTTATCACTCAAATCTCTAAACCATTGCTCTGATACCACTTAAACGGGGATGTCACGCCCCAATCCTTGGGCGCGCGCCCATCCCTCACTAGTCGATTAAATAGCAATGTCCCAGGACGCATCGTGGACCTTGTTCATTTTAATACGTATGCGGAAGCAGATATAAAATTCCCAAACAATAAAACAATGGGATAGGAGAGTTGGACTAAAAATCTTGAACCTAAAAAACCATCACACTTATATACATATATAACAACTGAGTCATATATATACATACAGTATACTAACAGGTTAGGTTCTACTAAAGCTAGTTTATTACACAGGTCTTGCAAACAGGAGTGGGGTTTCAATCATCTCCTAGATCCTCCTCTGGGTCCTCCTCCGGGTCCTCCTCGACAATCTCACCTTCCTTCATGCTCCAGCTAGAGTCCATTGCTGAGTACACCGGAGAGTTAGAATCGCCCTTGAGTTTAGGATCCTTCACATCAACCACCGATCCACCATTAGGATTTGATGTCCTCTTCCTAAACGCTATCTCTAAAATGTACAGAGGTACATCAAATTCCGGTACCGGGCCCACCCTTCGTCCATCATTGTAATGACGATACCATGACCGGTATTTGTGGGGCACCTTTTGGGGTTCACCCACATCAACCCAGATGGTGGATTTCACTAGTACATATTCCAAGCCTTCAGGGTAATGGTGTATTGGAATGTGATGACCTATCTCAGTGATTTCCTCCGGTATACCAAAATGCTTGGAAGGAGGTGGAGGTGCTGCCATCTATGAACTTGAAATGTTACCCACAATGGGGTGAGTCGACGTCTCAGTGAGTTCTACCCCCTAAGACTCGATTAGGAAGAAAATACACCCTAAGGGCTACCTAAGTACACCACGGGTCAAAGGACTTACTTTGGCCTCAGTTCTTTCCTATCAGACAATAGAATTCAAATAGTTATTCACTCAGATCGAATCATCGATCAATTGACTCAGTCAATTACATGTCACCACAACCTTCCCCTGGTTGGTACATTCAATAATATCTATAAGGTTCTATTAATTCAAGAATGCTCACCCAAAACTGAAAATTAGATAGTATAGCTTGCCCAAAACTGATAATATAGTATATTGTATATATGCTCACCCAAAGCTAATAGATTAGGGCCTTCATGCCAACATTGTATATTATATATGCTCGCCCAAAGCTGATAATATGTGCTCACTCAAAGTTGATATTATGGTATACTATTTATATGCTCGCCCAAAGCTGATAAATTAGGGCCCCCGGGCCAAAGTAGTATACCACACCAATTATATAGCTAATTTCTCATTTTTATCACACTCAATAAAAATAGTCGTGTGTGGGTACATGGTCGGCCTGAGCCAAAACGCCATAATTTCAAAATTTAACTTCCCACTGGCTTCAGCAGCCTAGAAATATATTTTTGGCGCTATAAACCCATAGCGGGTAAAAATCCAATTAATTATTAAAATTAATTAATTTAAAAATAAGTTCTTAATTTCACAATTAAATCACAATCAGTAAAATTTAAAGCTCAATTAAATAAATAGATCACACCGCTACAATCAGTGTAATTTTCCAGTCACTAGCCATCCTAGTTTGATTTCCATAAAATAAATAAATAATTAATTAATTAATTACAAAAATTATTAAATAAATGCAATAAATCCACTTGGGCCCGTAATGCCTAATTAGACGCCAAAACGGACTGGAAAATTTTCGAGACTCGTTAAATAAATACTAGAGTTTATTTACTCGCTAATGCACTAACTATCCACCTAACATGCATTGACAATTAGTTAAATTCACTAATATAATCTAATATAACCACATAATCAATCTTAGCCTAAATTAATCAACCCCTAACATAATTAACCTACTAAGCAAGAATTAATGAGTTAAACTCACTTGTTCGGCGATCCGGTCGGCTCATATCGTCAGGGACGCAACTTGGTTTGATTCTCTCCAAAGCGGGCCTAACTTTTGGGATCGGAAAGCGGACCCAAAACGGGCCAAACAAGTTGCTAGAAACCCACAACTTTTGCTTATGTTCTTGGCTGTAAAACAAAGGAAATGGGGTTGGTTTAGACAAACAAGACCGGCAGAGGTGGCATGGGCACTCGATGGCCACCGGCGGTGCTTCACGGCGGCTGAACGGGGGCGGGACGGCTTTGGTTGAGCTCCACAAGACACGGAACAATGGCTAGGACGTCGGGGCAGGTGAGACTAAGTGGAGGCATGTGCGGTGAGGCGCGGAGCAGCAGCGGTACGCGAGACGGCGAACAGCAGTGGCGTGCGGTTGAACCGGCAGCTTTGGCGATGGCTCGACGGTAAGCAGCTTCTAGTTCGGTTTTCTCCTCTTGAAGGCAGCAAGAAGAAAAGGAGATGGAGGTGGTCGACGGTGCTAAGGAGAAAGGAGAGAATGAGGGAACCAAAGGGGACCACAAGCCTTATTTTCCCTCCATTGTCCCCTTGACCCTATCCTTGCATGGCTGTCTTCCACCACCCATTTCTAGCCTTCAAATCCTTCTAGAAACCATTTGAAATGGTCCAATTGTTGTAGGCTAGTGGGGGCACATGAATTCACAAGTCTTCTTCCTCAATTGGACACCAAATCTTCTTAATTCAACACAAACCAACCTCTATAAAATCAACCGACACCTCATCAATCCACTTGGTATTTTTCCTCACTGATACAACCCACTTGCATCCCAATTGCGCTATCAAAAACGATCCCTGACATTTTTTGGACAAAAATAGCCATACCTCGACATTTTCCCAAAAAGTCTCGGTTTGCAGGAAAATCTTCTGAGACTGACTCGACGCTCCTAGAATTAATTGTGACACGACAGAATTTTCAATTTCTGAAATTGGATTCAAATTCACGGTTAATTTCAATCTGGCGCGTTTTTAGCGTGACCTAGGCTACTAGGTCGCTTTCAGGACTTTTTAGTACAAATGATCTGTGGTTGATTTTCTTCGAGCCACAATGAACCCACTCGACACATTGGTGACTCTCGGTTATCGTGAAAATCTCGAGAATTTAAATACGGACACAGGGTATCAAAACGATAGAAAAATCAGTCTAGGGCCGGTCGACGAGAATTTTTCAATTTAGTGGAGTCACCCACATTTAGCAACATATCTCAATCGAACCGACCTATCTCTATTCTCTAAAAAATTTTAACTATGCCGTAATGGCCTTTAAAGATGAGCATGGTCGAGTAGCCGATTCTTGGTCGAATTCTCAAGTCTATTGCGTTAAAATCCTTTAATGGCTTTCCCAGATAATCTAGTTATCTCGAGAGTGATCAGCTCTGAGAACAGCCCTATAGGTGTGGATTAATTTAATTGAAAGCAGAAGTGAAAATTTAGGATGTCACAATCTACTTCTCCAATCCACCTTCAATGGATAGATTGAAGATGGCTATAAAAGAGAATGCCTCAAAAGCTATGTGTTAGAGGGGCGCAATTTAAAAAGATCAAGAAGCTTACTTCCATCTGTTTTTCTTAGCTATATGCTCTATGTCGTACTGTTTGTCTGAAATTAGTATTCATGCTATTCAGTAATTGTGCTAAGGATTAAATGTACAAGAGCAAGAGCAATTGAGTCTAGAAAAGGATAAGTGCTAGCCATTTGTAACTTCCCAAGCAAATTACTAATGGAATCTAGCCTGTGTTGTGGCTATTAGTCTAAAGAGTGGATATAGGCTTGTGGATAAAACCGAACCAGTATAATTCTCCGTGCAGTGCTATTTACTCTTATTTGCACACAGTTGCTTCACAATTTTTCAAAAATCACGTTGATCTGATCTTTATTTAGCAATTAACTAATTTCCGCAGAAGATCATCAAACTTTCTAAAACAACTCCTTCACCAACAATATGTTCATGCCTCTATATTGTTAGCCACCAACAAAGTGTACAAGTGTAAGAGTTGTGGTTATGTCCTGATAGTGTGATCTATCGTATAAAAGATAAACACTTGTTGGCTGTAACTTGCAATGCTAATTACAAGTGGATTCCAGCTTGATTGTGGCTAATAGTTTTGAGAGTGAATGTAGGTTTGGTTTGGAATTAAGCCGAACAAGTGTTTATCTTTTAATTGAAATTGAAATGAGATGAAAGAAGGCTATAACCAATAAAAAGAGGGTTGAGTACATTAGGACAAAAGCCATACAAAATCCCAAACTATGCCAATCGTGATACATTTACTCTAATTTTTTTATGACACAAGAAATCCAAAACTTATGCATATATGACACATTTACCTTTCGTTAAAGTTTTGTAAGGAGAGCCATTAAAAATCAATCTATTGATGCTAGAAAGGAAACATTTGTTGACATAATACTAATGTGGCTTAAGTGAAATAAAAACTATATTGTTTTGACTAAAATTATCTAACGAAACCTTGCTGGAGGATAAATGTGTCACATAGGTATAAATTTGGGATTTTTTATGTGATAAGAAAAAGATTATGGTAAATGTGTCACTAGAAATTATTAGGTAACAATTTTTTATTAATTGTGAGAATAACGATCTGTTTTGGAACACAAAAAATTAAATAACTAATAATTACAGGTCCACTTCTTCAAGAATTTATAACTCACAATAAGTTGCTATTCTCACAACAACTCATGCATCACAGTTGATATATTTTAGGGTTTTTGTGTCATAAAATAAATTCAAGGTAAATATGTCACAATTAGAACAGTTTGGATTTTTTTTTCTCAACTTCTCCCTATGCTTTAGTACGGAATGAATTTCTCAAAATATTATTTACATTGGAAAAGAGGAAAAAAAAAACCTATCTTGGAAATGATAAGAATTGTTTAATTAATTGTTTGACAGAAAGTTTTTTGGGCATATGTAAATAAAATGCTAAAATAAATCTGATGCAACAGCTGTCACGGGGTGCGGTGCACACGAGCATTCCTCTTAATGTGATTGGGTGGCAGAGTTATTCCTCGTTAGCGCTGACGCAGGAAACCTATTGGTAACGTTAAAGCGATCGCACAATTTCTCAAAGCACCAAAACAGAAACAAACAGAGGGAACAGAGAAAAAGAAAAAGAGGAAGAAGAAAGGCCTCCGGTTCTCGTACGCAGCTGCTCGGCTGGCGCTTCCGCAGCCGTGGCGGTGGACCGGTGGTTTCAGCCGTATCGTCTCGGGACGAAGAACAAACCAACTGATCGACGACGAGGAGGAGCCCATTTACTAGATCGCTGAATATCTCGCCGCGTAATCCAAAAAACTTCTTCTTTTCTTGCTCTTCTTCGTGTTCTTCGAGACATTGGAAGCGCTTGACAAACCGAGCATTCCATCTATTTCAATCTGCCTCGATCTGCGATTCTGGGCATCGGAACTTTCTGGTTTTTGTTTGCTCTCATTTCCAATGCATCTATATCCCCGGTTTTTGCACGTTGAATGAATCTTTCTTTGAATTTGGGATTTGCCATATGGTTGCCCGTTCTTGTATCTGGCCTTGCATGATTCACCGAGTTAGAAGATGTTCCCTATTTGAATTTGCATTTTTATTACGAAACTCTCGTTCTCGACTAAAAGATAATCCATCATTGCCGAATTTAGAGACCCATCTCACGACGCCGTGGATTTCGACGGAAGCTCATGTGCACTTGGTTGGCTTTGTAGTTGGACCTAGCTACCGTTAGGACCTTGCGCAAATGCATATCAAGAGCATCGTACATGAGCTCAGGGAGATACGAGACAGAATCAAAGATATAGCGGGGAGAAAACTCAAGCGGAGACACGTGCATCGCCAAGGGAGATCGCACATTGTTCCTGAAACCACGGTTCCAACGCCTTCACGTCCGGAGGCGGTACAGCAGGGGCCATGGGCTAATTTGCCTCCCGAATTGTTGCTTCACATAATAAAGCGTGTCGAGGCGAGCCAGATCTCATGGCCATCTCGGAGAGACATCGTTGCTTGTGCCTCTATTTGTAGATCGTGGAGAGAGGTCACCAAAGAGGCCGTGAAGACTCCGGAGCAATGTGGGCGCCTGACTTTCCCCATTTCTCTGAAGCAGGCAAACTCTTTTTGCTCGTACACTTGTTTTCCCCTCAGCTTAGTTTCTGTAACTGTGACTTGAAATTAACTCCTTTTATCTTATTTTCTTTCAGCGAGGACCTAGAGATTTTCCAATCCAATGCTTCATTCGCAGGGACACGGCAAATTCAACCTTTTTCTTGTATCTCGGTTTGAGCCCCAGTAAAAATTTTGTTGCGAATCTTCATTGCTTATATTCTTCAGGGTTTATTGGACCTGAGTGAGACTAGGACTGTGTGTGGACTTTGTAAGTGAAGTTTTAAAAAACGCAGTTTCTACAATGTGGTGTAAGTTTGATCTTTGTGGACCGGTCAATTTACCAAATAATTCACGTTCCTTCTTTTTGTCATTTTCATTTGCCAACTCTAGCCCTTATATTTGTCTATAGCATCCAGCTTTCCCTGATTTGTCGAGATTGCATATTTAGGATGGTTGTAGGCATTAGAACCTCCACTTCATAATAAATAGAGTAGATCGCTTGAGTATCGCACCTTTATTTTTCTAAAAAGCCATCGATGAAATTTAGTATGTTGATGTGTTTATTTTAATTAATATCATAACTGTTTTGATCTTGAAACATATTATCGCTTCAACCATGGAATATCGATGATTACAGGCCTGTCTGAGGGGACAAGCAAACTGCTTTTGGCTGCAAGAAAGATCAGAAGGGCCTTGAGCACAGATTTTGTAATATCATTCGTAGCAGATGATTTTTCTCAAGCTGGAACTTCTTATGTCGGCAAACTGAGGTTGGTTCTGTCGTTTGTGTTGTGTCTGTTCGTGTAAGTTTTCTTGCATCTCTCTCTTCTCAGTTTAATTGTGAATTTTCCAGCAGGTCTAATTTCATAGGGACCAAATTCACTGTTTACGACAGTCAACCTCCATGGGACGCTGCAATCCAATCAAACCACAAGTCTCATGGAAGACAGAACCCAAAGCAGGTGCCTCCAAGTGTCCCTTCTGGCAAATTTAGTGTGGCCACCATATCTTATGAGCTTAATGTTCTCCGAAGCAAAGGCCCAAGGAGAATGCACTGCAACATCCATTCAAATCCCACCTCTGCAATCCAGGAAGGCGGTACAGCCCCAACGGCAACAGAATTTTCAAGGATCTCTGTCGAGCCGTACTTGTCGCCGCTGCCACTGCCAGCTTCAAATGGAAAGAAGCAGCTCAATGAGCATAGCTCCACCAGCTGCGAGCTGTTGAAGTCGACCCATGGTGCATGGGATCCATTGGTTCTGAGGAACAAAGCTCCTAGATGGCACGAGCAGCTTCAGTGCTGGTGCCTGAACTTCAGAGGCCGTGTCACGATGGCCTCTGTCAAAAACTTTCAGCTAGTCGCTGCCTTGGAACCTTATCAAAACATTCCCACCGCAGAACACGACAATGTGATACTGCAGTTTGGGAAGATTGGCAAAGATATATTCACTATGGATTACCTCTATCCTCTCTCTGCCTTTCAGGCCTTTGCAATCAGCTTGAGCAGTTTTGGCACCAAGCCAGCCTGCGAATGACCTCCGTCTCGGATGTGTCTTCTCTGTCGCCGGCCAAGAGCATGATGACATTTCTCCTGTTGTTGATTGTACATATTTTTCCATCGAAGAGATGTGCTTGGTAACTTTAGTAGTTCCCAGTAGTGGCTGCTGCATTGCAAGAGACAAGATATATCAACTGTTACCAATTTATTTTGATCTCAAACTTCTGCTTGCAGCAGCTTGCAGATGATAGGCATTGTAAGATGACTAGGATGTCGCCTGATTCTGTGGATCTTCTAGTTGTGTATTAAGCTCATGTGATACTTTCGAATGTACTTTTGGTATATCTTGATTATTTTGTCGACTTAGCTTTGGCACCGTGGGTCCTGCAAATGATAGGAGATAGGTGTTTGAGGACCATTATTCATTTTTAGACATTGAGCTCTAGATAGTACTGCAATTATTAGGACATTGTATGTTGCTGCTGATAAAATGTTTGTAGTGAACAATTTCTTCTGAAGTAGATCCCACTTAATAAATGATCCCTAAAGAGATCTTGTTTCAAATATTTGCCATGCTAGTTGCTCAGCCTGAGTTTTGCACGGACATTTCTGTGATCACAGTTTTGTATCATTAGTACGTAACCTCAGTTATAGGAGTTGAGATATAAAAGAAAAATTAGTATTTATTGAATCATTAGTAAAATACCACCAAGAGAGATAATGATGTGGGAACATCCGACTAAGCTCCGTCGACGAACTCAACACTATCAATGGTGATCCAAGCCAAGAAAGAATTTGGGCATAACGTGACTTGATGGATCCATAAATGAAATTATCAATGGAGAAAACTATTGATCATAAAAGCGACTATGGAGTTGTCGAATCACCATATCATATGCCAGATTCAAAGTTGAACAATAACCTACCAATGGGACGCTATTTTGGGTAATTTCTAGGGATGTTCAATGAGCTTTCAAGATGCTTATTTTTTGGTTAAGCTTGGTGGATAAATTTTGAATATAAGGGATGGGGTTGAAGAGTCAAGAATACAAGTTCCCATGTTATTACTTGTGTCTCTAAGTTCCTACGAGTCTTTATTGTTATGTAAGTTTCAAGAGTCAAAGTCTTAAGTCCCTAGGCTCTTTATTATGCTTTCTAGTTTGCAAATCCTTTAATGTTTCGGCAATTCCCTAGATATCGACTCTCTTCAAAATAGAGGAAGACTCTCCATTCTAACACAGATGATATTGATGAATGAAAATATTTGAGATTTCCTCTATATGAGCAAATATCTTTAAGAGTGGATATCTCCTATTTCGGTCTCTTTATCCTTAGAGAGTGGATTACTCCTCGGTGGTGAGCCAAGAAGCGCTTTATCCTCGGCTGATGGTTTGACTTTATGCCTTAGTGGTGAGATTCTCCTATTCGAAGTCCTCTAGCCTTAGCAGGTGGTTTGTCCTTTAAGCTTTGGTGGTGAACTTCATTGATCCCAATCCTCCTCTTTGGTTAGTGGTGTGTCCTTTATACCTTGGTGTTGATCATCTTTCTTATATTATCCCTTTGATAGCCATCCTCTTATACACCATTCCCACACTTAACCCCAAAAATTTCCTATCCTGGAATCACTAGCCCCCCCCACACACACATCAAGTTGGTATCAAAGCTCAAAGTTGAACTCATTTTGAGTGATTCCTTTCTGTTAATCAATTCATATTCAACATGAATGATCTGGTTTAAAGAGGCTTGGCTTTGGAACAAGCATACAATAAAAGTCAAGATCATGTAATACAAAATCTCCAGCAACAAATGGAGTGAGTTCTCAATCTTCTAGAGGATCTGGCGAGACAAGGACAACCAACAATGCATCCTAATGATTGACATTGACCTGATGACTCGAATTCTCATCAAAGTTCTAATGGTGATTCCTATTTGGATGAGAAGAGATATAAGGTTGATGTCCTTAAATTGACAAAATATGCTTCTCTTTGGTGGGTGAATCTAAAGCATCAATGAGACAGAGAAGGAAAAATCCAAATCAATTCTTGGAAAAACTTAAGAAGTTGATGAAGAAGAGGTTTTTGCTCAACAATTACAAGCAAGACTTGTTCCTCAAGCTTAATTCTCTAAAACAACAAGGGTGTGAAGTTTCCATAAGTTCTAGAGCAAACCATCGCTTGTTTCCTTGGTGGAATAAATCAAGAAATTTCTAATTTTGTTGAACTTCAACCTTATTGGTCTTTTGAAGGCATATGTAAGTTGACCATTAAAGTTGAAAAGCAAATGAAGAATAGCGAGAGGTTTTCTTTCAAAACCTCAACAAAGGGGACGTACTACTTTAGGGGTGCTTCCTCGAGCAAGATCGAAAGTATGTCAACCAAAGACAAAGGCAAGGAGAAACTTGCCGAACCTTATGAAAAAGTCCAAAAGAAACCAGATGGTGAAGCAAGGAAATACTTTAAGTGTCATGGTTATGGGCATTTACAAGCTAATTGTCCTAATCGGAGAGTTATGACTCTTCAAGAAATTGAGAAGATCAATTTGGCACTTCAAGAGGTTGAGAACAATCCGAACCAAAATGGTTCCAAATCTAAAAAGGAAGAGGAGATTGTTGGGAAAGCTAATGATGGCGAGTTATTGGTTATCCAAAGAGCATTACATGCTGAACTTTCTCCTAATGAGAATGAGTAAAGGGAGAACATCTTTCACACCCGTTGTACTATTAACGGGAAGGTTTGTTCAGTAATCATTGATGGTGGTTTGTTCGGTAATCATTGATGGTGGCAACTACACCAATGTCGCTTCAACAACCTTGGTTGACAAGCCGAAGCTTCCAACTACTAAACAACCTCCACCGTACAAGCTCCAATGGCTTAGTCAAGGAAATGACCTCAAAGTAACCAAACGAGCTCCTATATCATTTTCGATTGGGAAGAATTATTGAGATCAAGTTATGTGCAATGTGATTCCCATGGATTCATGTCACCTGTTATTGGGAAGGCCTTGGTAATATGATAGAAATGTTGTGCATGATAGGCATAAGAACATGTACTCATTTAAGAAGGAACAAAAATGCATTACTTTTGTACCCTTAATCATTTCATGATACATAAAAATCAACCTAGGGAGGAAAACATGAGCAAGGAAAGTCTATTCTTGAGTGAAACATGAGTTGAGAGAGCCATTAGCAAACAAAAGAATGTATTTGCTTTGCTTATGGTAGAAAAAAGAGTGAGATAGAGTGACCCGTGCACCCAAAAATGCATTCCTTGTTGAAAGAATTTGCAAATGTATTACTGGAAGAATTGCCACTTGGATGCCTCCAATAAGAGGTATTAAGCATCACATCGATTTGCTATTCGATGCTCCTCTACCAAACAAAGTATCTTGTTGATGCAATCTAGAAGAGACAAAGGAGTTGCAAAGACAAGTCAATGAACTTATCGATAGAGGATATGTTCAAGAAAGCATGAGTCCATATTCTGTTCTAGCTCTACTTATGCCCAAGAAGAATGGTTCATTTAGAATGGATGTCGATAGTCAAGCCATCAACAACATCACCATTACATATAGGTATCCCATTCCTAAACTTGATGATATGCTTTATGAATTATATGGTTCATCTTGTCATGACCCAACCCCTTGCGTCCCTCGGTGGAGGAAAAAAAATGTCGGGTTTAGGGATATTTAATCATGGGAGCTCCCTGATGGTACATGTCCCAAAAGATATCATCACTTCATCCTTCGAGATTGACCAAGTGAGTTTGCTCGATCAAGGTTGTGAGCTCTCCTAAGCTTGTACTTCATGTGACAATGATAGTTGTTGTGATTTGCATCCACACATACGATACACCTTGAAAAGGAGAACATATGTGAATAGTGAATTTAGGGGTGTCTTTACCATAGTAACCCTCTCAATAATACTTTCATCCATAATGATTGCATCACTTTATCCTTTAGGAGATTTCCAGATCGAGTATGATAAATTATGATGAGTCTTGTTAAGACTCATACCTTTAATGATGCATCCATTTATTATCAATGAGTTATTTAAGACAACCTAGATAAAAGTTAGAAGTCACCACTAGCCTCATTTTTGAGGTCAGCTAGAAAACCCAATCAAGGGTCAAAAGTGGTCCCTCAATATCTACGCAACTAGAGATTCTAAGGTTTTGAGACTTGGGTTAATCTAACATTTCTATTAGCGCCTTTTCGGTACCTAACAATTTATTGTGTTTTGTAAGGTGTCCATGTGTGCTTTATTTACTTTTTCATGCTAATGAAACTTATTAGGTGATCATGCATGGATGGTCAATTTTATGTAATTCTATTTCTATCAAAAGAGAAAAAGAAAGAAAGCGGTCAATTTGAAATTTAAAGGCGGTACAATAAGTAAGCACCCAAAAATAGTTTAAGAAAAGCGATAAAAAAAAATAAACTTACAACTCGTTGGGCATTTATACATCACAAAACAACTCGAAACATGTATCAGGGAACAAATGGTGCAAAAACAGGGTTGGATTGGACATTGATCATTCATCATCTCTATGTCATGGGAATCACCACCTCTATGGACCTATTCTAAGCCTAATCTGATACTAAGACTAGGTATATACAATATGAAAGAAACAATCATCATTACAAACATACAAAAACAATCACAATCACAAAACAAATAAAAACAATCAAGGAATTAGGACAGTATGCATAAATGATCAAGTTAGGCCTCAGGATTGGCCTTTGTAATTCATGCAAGGATCCCCGTAGGACACTTACCCAATCCTTTTATTTCATGACTTATAGCTATTAGTCACGATTTGTATTATTGCTTGAAAACCAATGCTAAAAAGTCCCTAAAATGAGCTCTAAATGTGACCTAAAGGTGACCCATGAGATCATACATTGCACCTATGCATACATTTAAAAACCATATGCATAGTTGAAATTAAACATGCAGGTAGGCCATCAAGCCTTAGTTGTCAATTAACCAAACAAGATTAGTGAGTCAACACTAGTCACTTATCCAGTCATCAAGCGTTAAACACAAACACATGCGTTTGATAAAAGTGAACATATTAAAAGCTAGGAAGTTCAAATGATGCCCAAAAAACCATTTAAAGAACAATCAAACAGTGGATTATAAGGAAAATTGTTAATGGCATAGAAAAATTTATCATGGCTATGTAACAAATTTAATCATTAAGGCTAACTCGGGTACATCGATGTGCACATTGATTGAGTTTCGCAGATGCCCTGAATATGGTCCAAACCTAGACAACATAATTGCCAAGCCCAAAACATGATTTGGAAATTTGGGATGCAAAGCTTAACATGAAGACTTGAAAATTTTAAACACAGGCATCACATGAACAAAAATCAAGTTCAAACCAACAAAAATGTGAAATTCTAGATTTGTTTCAAACATTCAAAAGGTTTGAAAAGCATGATAAAAGGCTTTTTATTTTTCAATATTTTTTTGTACGAAGTTTAGAAAGTAAGGATTGAAACTCATGAGACACATAAACTCAATTCAGCATGCAAGATGCTCTAAAAAAATCCTCGGAATCCTTATTGAAAAATTCAACAAAAATGACAAGAGGTCTAACTCAACAAAGGCAAAATAGGTATCATGAATTTCACTCAAATCAAATTTGTTGGCAAACTTGGAAAGAAAAAAATGGAAAACAGGCCAAATGACATGCAAATGATGCAAAATTAGTGTCATTGGAAAGATTAAGATGTGCTTGAGACTTTTTAAGAGATGTCGAGTTCGATTAGAGTTAAATTCACGATCGAATGTTGACAATCACAAAAGCATGCAAATCAACCATAAACAAATTAGAAAATGATACATGATGATTGACTTATCAAGCCACCTAAACAATGCACGAAAAATATAAATCCGAACATGATCTAGGGCTAAATGCAACAATCAAATTTGGTTAAGACATTTAACCCTAAATCTATATACAAAAAGTCACACAAATTCATTAACATTGATAGGTGACTTGCCATTAAGGACAAAATGCATGACAATTTAGGTTATGACATGTCAACTTGATGCGCGGTTTTCACATGGTAAACTATCTTCAATGAAGCATGCTATACATCCTCGTGAAGCTTTTGATATGCTCTAGACATGTCTAGAAGACCTCATGCGCTAATTTAGCTCTTAAGGAGCTCAAACAAATATATTTTTATAGGTTCATGTTCAGCCTCAATTACAACAAGGGCAGCACAGAATATGAGTCAGTTTCAATGATTTAAAGACATGCTAAAATTCTACAAAAATTTCTACATGTAGAATGCAATGTCATGGTTGTTTTTATGAAGACACCTAAGTCTAATTTTATTCATGATAACCTACACGAATATGGAAAATAGGACAATGTAGCCAACGTCACAAAACACAACAATTTGAATATGTTTTTGCATGAACAATTGACCTAGTAAATGATGATCATTTGACATGAGTTATACAAATTTAGAAAGCTTATAATGCATACTACAACTTTCATGAAGGATAGAAATTCAACCGAACAAGTTTATTATCTCATTTTTTAGCAAACATAAGTTGGACTCAAATAGGACAAACTGGCCTAGTAACGATTTTTCTAGGTTTGCCTACCCAAATCTGCTCCAAAAATTTTGAAAAAAATATATGATATGACCAACACATTTTCATACAACTTCCATGAAGAAACCATCTCAAAATCTCAACACAAAAATTAGTAGAAAATTAGCAAACAAACAGCACGGTCAAACATCAAAACACCATATCATTATGCAAAGCCAACAAAGCTTGTCGTGTATTATATAAAGATTTGCAAGTACTGGAAGATTCAAAGATGATCAAAAAGGGCTGCAAGCTCATAAATAAATAGCCACAACCTCAATCCCAAGCAATCAAATCAAAAGCAATCTCCTAACTACTAGAGATTTAAAAACATAACACCCAAAGGACAAAATCATTAGGAAAGTAGATGAAGAAATCAAGATCAGGTCATCTCTCAAAATTATGCTAAACTCCCTGGCTCTATATCCCAGCTAGAACCAAAAGGAATTGAAGAAGCCATCACGGTGAAAATTGGATTGAAGCTATGCAAGATGAGCTGTATCAATTCAAGGTTAATGATGCATGGAAATCGGTCATAAGAACCAAAAGTCATTCAGTTATGGAAACAAAATGGGTATTTCGAAACAAACTTGATGAGAAAGATAATGTGATCCACAACAAGGCAAGGTTAGTTGCAAAAAGTTACTCATGGAAGGAAGGCATTGATTTCAATGAAACTTATGCTCTTGTTGCTAGACTAGAAGCTATTCAATTACTACTACCATATGCTTGTTATCACAACTTCATACTGTATCAAATGGACATCAAAAGTGCATTTCTAATTAAAAAAGAAATCTATGTTGAGCTACCCCTAGGATTTGAGGATCCAAGTAGACCAGAGGATGTCTATCAACTTAAGAAGGCATTATACGAACTCAAGCAAGTACCAAGAGTTTGGTATGAAAGATTGCATACATTCTTAATCAATCATGATTTTGAGAAAGGTAAAGTAGTCACTACACTCTTGATCAAGAAGAATGGTAAAGATTGCTCCTCACCCAAATATATATTAATGATATTATTGTTGGAGTCAATGATGATGTCTTGTGCAAGAATTTTGCAAACATTATGAAAGGCGAGTTCGAGATTGTCGCAACTTAACCCCCTCAAGTCCCTCAGTGGGGAGGAAAATGTCGAGTTTAAGGGTACTTGACCATGAGAGTTCATTCATGATTTGCATTCCAAAAGATGTCATCACCTCATCTTTCAAGACGAACCATTGTAAGTTCCCTCATTCATGGTCGTGAGCTCTCCCAAGCTCGTATCTCGCGTGACAACGGAAGATATCATGATTCTAAAAGGGCTAGTAACAACACCTAGAGGGGAGGTGAATAGGTGTGAACAAAAATTTTCGCAAGGCTCAGTAGAAATAATTTGCTTTTAGAAAATGATAGACTATGAACGAATTCAGAATTTAGCAATTTAATAAAACTTTAAACAAAATAAAGGAGTTCAGGGAAGAGAATAAGAACACAATGTTTATAGTGATTCGGCTTAGATCAAGCATACGTTCATTCTCCCACGCTGACAGCCCACTAGCTGGATTCCACTAAGAAACAAAAGAGATTTTACAGCTTGATTATCTCAACTTCTCGATGAAGAGTTTGCTTCTCTTCACGAAGTCACACTATGAGTTTTTCTCTCTTTTGAGTACAAATTTGAACTCAATAAATGAAATAGTAAGGAACAAGGAAGCTTCAAACTTTAAAATTTTTCTTTCACGCACTCTATCGAACAACTGGAGAGTCCGCCTTAAATATTACTTCATGCCTTCTCGACTGTTGGCACTTTCCAAAGGAGTTCTTCCAATTTACCCGTTGGATAAAATCAATCAAGGAGATCTCAAGTCATTTGATGATTTGTGATGAAAGCCCGTCAATCATGTTCACCCATACAATCAAGATCTTGATTTCCATAAGTAGAACTTTCTAAGTTTGCTTGCCTTCCAAAAGATCGATTATCGGAATTAATTCCAATAAAGATAGTCAATCATGTAAGTGCTATATCCAACCGAAAGCCATCCATAAGCCATATGAATCGAACTCTTGAAGAAATAAAGATAATCTTGTGTCCGGATAAGTCTTTATTCTTCAAAAGTGGCGTTCAGTTTGGAATTTGTCGGTGTGGGCGGACTTTGAATCTAAAGTCCGGTGGTCTTCGGACTTTGACACTAAAGTCCTGGAAATCTTTAGACTAGACTTTAGAAAAGTTTTGTGAACTTCAAAACAATAAAGGAGTTTTCTCTAACAATCTCTCAATTTTTTATGGTGACAAAACTTTCCTGCAGATTAAAGAACTTTTGACCTGCAAAACAACTCTTAAACAAGACATAATATATTATTAAAAAAAAAGTTGATTAGGATTTGGATAGCATCGATTCTACAACCACATAAAACATGTTAATCTTGAAGAGATAAGACAAATATCAAGATTTAAACAATTATCCATCCATAATCACCACATCATCACCACAAGAGTAAATTGCTGCAAGCGTCAACGTCAAACAGAATAAAAGTTCAACAGTTAAAAGAGTCAACAAACATAGTTCAACCAAAAAGATAAGTCAAATCTTCACATTCTCCTCCTTTTTGTCAGCAGCAAAAAGTGGAGAAAGATAAAAAGCTCAATGAAAGGAGGTGTGTTTGGGAATGTGAACGAGCTGGAAATCTCCCATCGACTAAACTGTCTCCTCCAGCTTTCTCACTGTCGCCTTCAGCTTCTCAACATCTTCAACCTTAGCAGTCTCTTGAACTCGTTGTTGTAAAGCTTTAACTTGAAGGTTAAGAGTCTGTACCTTCTTATGGAGAGAATCTGAAGTAGATTGCAATGTAGAGTGAAGCTTTTGGATATCATACTCCATTCCATATTGCTATGCTTTTAACTTCAGAAGGAGCTCTAGCAGCCTTTGAAAGTCTACAGAAGTTTTTGTTTGAGCACTAGCCTCAAGGCGTTCAGTTTGTGGAGTGTTGATAGATGAGGGAACTTCGGCTTGTCAAACACCATGACTAGGAGGGGATTCCTCAATGTCAACTTTAGGAAACTGTGAAGCATAGACATCATCTGGATTGGCAGGAGATCTACTGACATCATCACTGGCAAAGTGCTTAGAAGAAGTTCCTATGTCCACACGAGGTCCCCCTATTTTGGTGCCTACAGGTGGAGAAGGGATTTCTCCTTCTTGTTCCTTCTCAATTTCAGCATTGGAGTGATGTTCTTTTTCTGTTTGATCTCCAACAGTTCCATTCATTGTCTTCTCTGAATCCTCAAATAAGGATATTGCAAAAGTTGGTTCAATAGAGTCATCATGACGCTCTTCCTCTTCACATGTTCTTCCTTCTTCCTGCTTCTTGTCTTTCTTTTCTTCCTTCACTATCTTCTCTTCTTTCTTTTCTCTACTCTGTTTCTCCTCTCTCTTTTCTCTGTCTTGTTCTTGCTCAAAACTGACAAAACTCTGAAGATTTTTTAAGGCAAATGCAGAGAGAGTAAGATCATCCCCGTCCCCTTCGTCCTACAGGATAATAAATCTTCTCTTCTTTGTAATTTCATGCATAGGCTCCTTGCCTTTCATTTTCTTTGCAGCAAAGTCTTGTTTGGTTTTGCTAGGGGACGTCTCTTTCAAGCGCTCTAAAGCTTTGTTCAGTTCCTTTAACCTCACCTTGAACACCATTTTCAATCCTATAACCATAGGAGCAATAGTTCTAGCATAGAGAGAGGCTGGAAACTGAATGTGAAAGTGTCTGAACAGTTGTGTGACCAGTGCTGAGTAAGGGAGCCATCCTTTATCCTTCACAACAGTTCTGTACATATGCATTACGATTGTGTGAGGTAGAGAGAACTTCATTACATTACTAATAGCAAACATCAGTTTGGCTTCAGATCGAGAAACATCTGTCTTTGAAGTTGACTTTGGTCGGATGCACTTGATTAGACTTTGTGCAGCAAAATATTTGAGGCAGACAGTCTGAATAAGTAATGCCGCCTTTAGAAAGTCTGTCCCTAACAAGAGAACTTGTCGCATGACCAATAGAGACATTTATTGGTTGGAAACTACCTCTTTCCACACCAATAACATCAGCCAACATGTCAGCATCCACCATGTACTCTTTTTCCCTCATAGTAAATCGAAATCTATTTGCGTCAAGAAAAGACATGTTTGAATAAAAATACGCAGTCAACTCAAGATAAGCAACAATAGTTTCAGAGCAAAAATTTTCAAGTTGAAGGAGAGTCAACTTCTCCCTCAAGTTCACCTTTATCATATCCAAGAAATCAAAGAAGATCGATTAAGGGTTCATCACCCCTCTTTTCAACAATTTTGAGTAAGTCTTTCTGTAATCTTTAGAACGAAACAAACTCATTTCATTACTACGCACTTCAGTAGCAATGCCCATTTTCGGTTGAAGATTCGAGTACATTCTCTCATCATTGTCCTTTATCTCTGGCTGATTGAAAGAACTTTAATGGGCATCAATAGGAAAGTTAGCAGACGTTCTATATGCCGTTCCTTCAGGCGCTATGCCTAATCTTTCCATTACTCACAAAAACATAGTCTCATTCTTGTAACCTATTTCTTTTAGAAATTCATCAATAAAGGTCATAGCAAAGGTACCACCTGCTTCAACTGATTGTAAAGTTTAAAAAGAACCTGGGGCTTCAACGTCTTGACAGTTCAACATCTTCCACGATTTCCTCTTCTCTTGGTTGGCACGAAGGATTTTGAGTAGCATGTTGTGGAGAATGTTGTGGAGAATCTTCTTCCTCGATTAGATCAAAATGTGTAAGACCCTCAGGCATATTGCATGGTCCCCTACTTGAGATCCGAGACAACTTCCTTTGGAAATACATCTTCACAATCTTTGAGGATTTCCCGAACACATTCAAGTGAAAAAGATGAAAACTTGTGGAGCAAACTTGAGAGTAGAAATGAAAGAGTAGAAATTCTATATTCTAGGGTTTGAGAAACCGTAAATGAAGAAGAAAGACTCAACGATATATAAAGAAAGTAAAACGGGGTAAATGAACTGTCATAAAACTGCCCTTTTAAAAAATAAAAATAAAAACTGCCAAAAATTCAAAAATTCGAAAAAGATAATTTCTAAAAATAAACTAGACAAGCAATAATTCAAATATCAACGTACCTTTTTTGAAATCTTCATACTAAAATTAAATTTCCTATATTGAAGAGATATTAACTTACTAAAGTAGTTCTTGGATATTTTGAGTCTGACCAACTTCAAACTTTAACCAGTAGGAGATATAATATTTAGTCTGGTGTGAATAGACTCAAATAGATTTTTCTCCATTGGCTTTGTAAATATGTCTGCCAACTAATTCTTTGAGTCAATGAACTAAATCATAATTTCTCCATTTTGAACATGATCTTTTATGAAATTGTTTTGAATCTCTATATGCTTTGCCCTTGAATGAAGAATTGGGTTCTTCGTGAGATTAATAGCACTAGTGTTGTTACATTTGATCTCAGTGCACAATTCTTCAATTCCAAGAGCCATATACTCTGCTTCTGCTGTTGATAGAGCTACAGTACTCTGCTTTCTGGGAGAAGTATACTATCGGTGCCATAAGTTGTGTATGGCGCTCACTTTGGTGCCAAAAGTTTCCATCGGATCACTTAAGTGCCAAAAAGTTTGAAAAACGATCATTTTGGTGCCAACTCCAATCAGATTGACCGGAAATCCGACATGGCACTTTTTTATTAATTTTTTATGCTGATGTGACTCGCTTAAGAGTACAGTCAGCATGTAAACCACAAAAACGATGTCGTTTGATGTCTCTCCCCCAATTCAAAACCCAAAACCCTAAATCTGCCAAATAATCTCGGCCACCGCCGCCCTCTTCGTCCTTTTCTCCTCCCTTGCCGTCCTCTTTGTCGTCGCCCATGGTGCTGCCAAGCACCACCTGTGGCACCCCGAACCCTTCATAGGTCGCCACCAGCGCCAAAGCTACACCTTAATACTTTATTTCTTAGAAGAGGCGTCGTAATTCATAGACATTTTTTTTTTAAAGCGGTCCCAGCGCGACTCATTAGCGGAAGCAAAATATCACCATCTCTCCCCCTACCAACCATGATACAAATACACACCACTAATCACCATGATTTTATAGACAAGCCACGACACTTTATTTACATATATTTTCAAGATGGGACTTCTTTCAGGTCGATACATCAAAAGGAAAAGCTAGGACTCAGCCATGTCCAGCCTAAAACCCCAAAAAGAACCCTCGACTCTCTATATCTCACGTGCACAACCCCCATCATAAGTGTCGGCTAACTATCCCCAAAAACACAGCTCCTACTCGTCACGCACGGGCCTCACACCCAATCCGGTGCGTCAGGCGGTGGCGGTGGCAGCATCCCTCTCATCACCCCGTCGCGACGAACGTGGACGGAGACAAACTCCTGGACAATCGGGCCCCCAGCCAGGCCTATGTCGTACATGACAAAACAGCGCACTCGTATGTATGCCAGTCCAGGCACAGAAGGACAGCTGAACTCCTCGCACTCTACCTCGACGTCGGATGGTAAACCGTAAAACACACCCCGTGTGACGGCAGGGAGCGGCATGCTGTTAATCTGAAATGTTGGTCCCCAAGAGGGGTGAGTACAACCACTCAGCAGGTAAAGGAATCCAACAACCACTCAATGCATCATACAAATCATACATGCATTGCAGGCATTACTTACCTTGAAGCCATGCGCATACTATCATGCATCAATCTCATAATCATATACATGTCATCATCACATCACACATGTCACCATGCCATATCATATATCATCATCATCATCATCATGCATATCATCATACCATATCATATATCATCATCATCATTATCATGCATATCATCATGCCATATCATCATCATCATGCATATCATCATGCTATATCATATATCATCATCATCATGCATATCATCATGCCATATCATATATCATCATCATCATCATCATCATCATCATCATCATGCATATCATCATGCCATATCATATATCATCATCATCATCATGCATATCATCATGCCATATCATATATCATCATCATCAAGCATATCATCATGCCATATCATATATCATCATCATCATGCATGGTTCAATTTCCACTTTTAAATTTCAATTTGATCACCACATCACCCTTCCTCGGATCATCAATTTCATCTCATATATTACACTTGCATCCCATGCGAGAAAACCTCCGATTCACCATTCCAGCCACGGGCATCCGCCCCCACATTCCGGGCATCTCGCATCCCAACTGGCATCACGAGGCATTCCCCTCGGGCAAAGACCTCCGACAGGGCTTCCGGCATTTACACTCCCTGGCCGGGCATCCCGCACCCCAATCCTGGCATCGCGAGGCATTCCCCTCGGGCAAAGACCTCCGAATGGGCTTCCGGCCCCCCACATTCCGGGCATCCCGAATCTCCCGGGCCATCCGGCAATGTATCTCTATACATTCCGGCATCATCCTCCACCACAACCATCTCCTCATTTACCATTATCCATGTTTACCAATTTCAGTCTTAATTTAGCATGGCATATGACGTGACATCAAACAAGTCATACTTGGCATGGAATTCATACATGTATGTCAATTCAATGTCATGCATACATCAAGACCTCATCATACATGCTACATGGTATAATTATTTATGAAATAAATTTAATGGAATTTATGGCCAATAAAATAATCCATTTTTTTTCATGCCCTTTTTCATTTATTTAAATTCCAGCTTTTGTCATTTTCAAAAATATTAAATTTAATATCTATAAATTCCCAAAAATTATAAAAATTAAGGCAAGTGATAAACAAGACAAATAGAATAATAATTTCATGCAAAATACATGGCCAAATAGAATTTCACACAATTCCATAATTCACACAAAACAGCATATAGTTTTCGGATGAAATTAGAATGCACAGTCTCCAAAACAATTCGATTAAAATATCCATACGACCTCCAAAAATTACGAAATTTTACCGAGTTACAGCCAAGACATTTTCGTACATCTTTCATGAAGACTTCCAATACAGATTCTTTCTAGATTATTTTCTACAGTCACACGAAGCTTCTGGATCCATTACCGAATCGTCCAGTACATGCTTCTCCGAAATACTGAGTTTTCACCTACCTATTCTCTTTTTTTTCCTCTGCAATTTGGATATGTTATACATCAAGATGTCCTCTACAAGTTTCATGAAGAGATCTAAGTCAAATAACCAGAGTATAGTCGTCATTTAAGTCCATGAAGTCTCGGGTGTCCCGAAATACATCTCCAGAATTACCGTCTTCAAGATCTAGTCGATTTACTAGGCTATACTTGTTCATTTCACTTCAAATTTGAGTATGTTATAGTTTAAGATGTCCCCTACAACTTTCATCAAGAGATCGAAAAAATATTCTTAGCACAAATCAACATGCAACCACAAATCCAACAAAAAGTCAGTGAAATCGTTCCAGATCTGAGGTCTCCGTAGAATGAGAGTTTAACCCCTCAAATATCCATCATTTTCCACGAAATTTTAGTATGCTGTAGTTTAAGATGTTAGCTACAACTTCCATGAAGAGATAAAAGCCAAAATCGGACTCTAAACATGCATGCAAGCTCACACAACATTCTGACTCAAACCGTTCAAGCGAAAACAGTCACACCACTTCAAGATCAAGCTATCCATACTTCGGTTTTCCTCTTCCAATCACCCAAATTCGACACTATATCAACCATACATACAACAAACACACATGCAAGAGCAGTTAGAGGACTCCCACTTGCCTCTAGACCTCACGAACGGCGGTACACGGCGGCGAGCACGGCGGACGGACGGCGGCTCCTCCTCTCTCTCGGCCACTCTCCCTCTCTCTCGCACAAACTCTCTCTCTCTCTCTCTCTCTCTCTCTCTCTCTTTGGGCGAATGAAGTAACCGGCCATTCTCTCTCTCTCTTCCCTTTTATCCCCCTAATCCTCATCATTAGTAATGATTAGGTTGCTTTATCAATGGCCAATGCATGCCATTCTTCTTGCCACTTGTCTCATTGCATGCATAATGGGCTTGGGCTTTTGGGCTTGGGCTTGGGCCATCCGGCCACTCTTGGGCCTCCTCTTGGGCTGGTCGACAGCCCCCTTTTGTGGGCCTAATTGGGCCGACTAGCTTGGCCCATCAAGGCTTCGGCCAATGGGCCTAAGGCCCAATCCAAAAATTGACTTTTCCCTCTTCTTTTTTTTTTGAATTTCTTCTATAAATATTTTTAAATTTTAATTTTCAACATGGCCAAAGTCTTATGAAATTTTATTTATTAAAATTTAGTTTATAAAGTGCATGGCCAAGCATAGATTATCATCATTAATCTATTTAATTTAAAACCTCACAAACATATGCACAAATCATCTAATCTTAAAAAGACTAATGGCTAAAGCATTAAACCATAGGTAATTTCATTACCTAATTAGAGACTTTAACACACCTTATAATTTGACTTTGAATTTTGGGATGCCACACCACCACCTCCTCCACTACCTCGACAAGTTCGGCAACCGCAGCCGAGCAGGTCACCGTCGACTTCTCGGCCTCCTTCGAGAATCTGCGCCTTCGTAATGCCTACGTCGCCCTCCAGGCCCTGAAGCAGGCCATCCTCTCCGACTCCAACAACTTCACCGCCACTGGGTCGACTCCGACATCTGCGGCTACTCCAACGTCTTCTGCTCCCGCCCCGATGACCCCAATATCTGCGGCGTCGGGCGTCAATGGTTTTCCCTCCTCCTCCCCCTTCAACCGCCCACATCCCTCACCTCTGCCTCCACTGGTGATGGGCCAGTCACCGTCCTTGACGGCCCCCGTGCTCGGCGGCCGTGGCTCCGACCCTGACCTCAACCCTAACTTGGCCACTTGGTGGCCAAGTCGAAGGTCGTGATCTCGCTCAAGTGCGAACCTCACGTCGCCAAGTGACGGTCGCCTAGCGAGTTAGGTCAGCGGCTGACGAGGATTGGAACCCTAATTTCAATCTCCAAATAAATATATAAATAAATCCCAAAATGAGTTGTGCGGCGTCGTTTTTGTGAGACCATCCACTTAGAACGGCAAAACGACATCGTTTTCTTAAGGAGGACGGAAAACGACGTCGTTTCTCAAGCCATGTCGATTTTTTTTTTTTAAATATAAAAGCCACGTCATCATTTTGGCCGGAATCTCTTGCCGGTGGCACCAAAGTGATTGCTTTTCCTCCGATTTGGCACTTAAGTGATCCGATTGAAACTTTTGGCACCAAAGTGAGCGCCGTACACAACTTATGGCACCAATAGTGTACTTCTCCCCTGCTTTCTTGAGAACCAAGACATTAGCATGCTGCCTAGAAGTTGACAAGTACCAGAAGTACTATTTCTATCGACTTTACAACCTGCTAAATCTGTGTTTGAATATCCAAGGATAGTAAAGTCTCATTCTTTGGGATACCACAAACCTAGCTTTTGAAGTAGTTACAACGTATTTGATGATGCATTTTGCAACACTTAAATGAGATTCTTTGGGATCTAATTGAAATCTAGCACAAATGCAAACACTAAACAAAATATCAGGTCTAAATACAATAAGGTAAATAAGCGAACCAATAATACTCCTGTAAAGCTTCTGGTCTACTTTATTTCCTCTTTCATCTTTGTCCAACTTCGAAGAACTTAACATTGGTGTCTCTGTCTTTTTGCAATTCTCGAATCCGAATTTCTTGATGAGATCTTTTGCATACTTCTCTTGATGAATAAATATACCTTTCTTCGATTGTTTAACTTGCAATCCCAGAAAGAAAGTTAACTCACCCATCATACTCATCTCGAATTCATCCTGCATACATCTAGAGAATTTCTTACATATATTTTCATTAGAGGATCCAAAGATAATATCATCAACATAAATTTGAATTAGCAGAAAGTCTTTACCCTCTCTTTTTATGAACAAAGTAGTATCTACATTTCCTTTAACAAAACCATTTTGGGTTAGGAATTTACTTAACCTTTCATACCAGGCTCGAGGTGCTTGCTTTAGTCCATATAGGGCTTTTTTCAGTCTGTAGACTAAGTCTAGCTTTCTTGGATCTTCAAATCCCGGTAGTTGTTCTACATATACTTCTTCTTGGATGAATCCATTAAGGAATGCACTCTTTACATACATCTGGAATAACTAGAAATTTTTATAGCAAGCAAAAGCAAGTAATAATCTAATTGTTTCTAACCTCGCTACTAATGCATAGGTCTCATTATAGTTTATCCCTTCTTCTTGCGTATATTCTTTGGCCATGAGTCTTGCTTTGTTCCTAACCACTTTTCATTTCTCGTCCACCTTATTCCTGAAAACCCATTTTGTCCTAATAATAGACTTACTTTTAGGTTTAGAAATTAGCTCCCAAACATCGTTGATGTTGAACTATTTGAGCTCTTCTTGCATAGCTTCAATCCAGCTTTCATCAGATAGGGCTTCTTTTACACTTTTGGGTTCTATATCAAAAACAAGTGCTAGGGCAGTAGACTCTTCTCGCCCTTTGGATCTAGTGTGAATTCCTTCATCAATGTTGCCAATGATGAATTCATTTGGATGACTTGACTTATGCTTCAAGTTGCTGGTTTGTCTGAGAGTCTACTAATCCTCTACTTCAATTAAATCTTCTAGTTCTATTTGTTGCTCTTCTCCATAAGTTTGAACCTCTTCAGGGGAAATAGACTTTGTAAAGTCTAGAGCAGGTTCAGATTCATCAAGTTGAGTCTAATCTAGTTGATTCTACATAGAGTCTTGGAATTTGACGTTCATAGATTTTTTCACATATTGAGTCTTCTTATTGAATACTCCGTAAACTTTGCTTGAGGTCGAGTAGTCAAGGAAAATTCATTCATCTAATTTTTCTTCAAACTTCCCGATTCGATCATTTGTATTTTTCAAAACATAACATTTACAGCCAAATACATGGAAGTAAGAAATATTTGGCTTCTTCCCTTTGTACACTTCATAAGGAGTTTTCTCTAGAATAGGTCTCAAGAATACTCTATTGATGATGTAGCAAGCTGTAGAAACTGCTTCAGCCCAAAATCGAGATAAAATTTTGCTCTCAATTAAGAGAGTTCTGGCCATCTCCAATAAGGATTTATTCTTCTTTTCCACAACTCCATTTTATTCTGGAGTGTAGGGAGAAGAGAAAACATGCTGGAAACCAGATTCATCACAGAACTTCGCAAAGTCTTGATTTTCGAACTCACCTCCATGGTCTGTTCGTATGCTTGAAATAGCATATCCTTTTTCATGACGGCATTTAGCCACCCAGGCTAACTCGGGTGCAATGATGGGCACTCTAATCAAGCTTTGCAGTCGCCATAAATACAATCCAAACTTTAGACAACACCAATACTAAACTAAGAGCATAGTTTGAAAGTTTGGAACTCAAAAGACAAAATGAAAAGTGTGTTCATGCGCATCACTTAAACTAAAATCAAGTTCAAGTTAACAAAAACAGGAAATTTCTAACAAGTTTATGATGTTCAAAGGGTCTGAAAAATACACTAAAGTGCTTTTTATTTTCTGAATTTTTTTGTGTCTAAAGTTGAAAGAGTGAGGAACAAAGTCCATGAAGACATGTGAAGCAAATTTAACATGAAATTGACCTAAAAATTTCTAAAAGAAAAACACATCAAAGAATTGCAACAAAACATCACAAAACAAGGCAAGCAAAATCAACGCAATTGAAAATGAACCCGTTCATAATTTGCTCTAAGAAAATTACACAACATCCATAGCATCATGGGAACAAACTTCATAAGAAAATTTTCTAAGATGAGCTACATAGGAATTTACAAAAATTCAATAACATGCAACATCCCATTAGAAAATCAATAAAACAGTAGGGTATCATGACATATCAACAAAGATTCAACCTAGTAAACAAGGTCTAAAAAATGTGAAATTTTACCACAACATAGACAAAATAAGGACGAACAAAGTTTATTGAGGGTCCAACCTAAGAATCCTGAATGAGAAAATCACACAAAAATAACAAAAGGTTAAACTTAACAGGGGTAAAAACAGGGGTTTTGAATTTTGCCTAACTCATATTCCTAACCTAACTTGACAAAAATGGAAAATGGGCCAAATGATATGCAAACCATACAAAATCAGCAGCATTGGAAAGATCAAGGTGAATCCTAAGATTTCCTAAGAGGGTTTGAGTCAAATCGATGTCAAATTGATGGTCGAAAATTGATGCTTGTGAAATTGCGCATGTCAACCGCAAACAAAACAGAACGTAATGCATGCTTAATAATTCATAAGACCACATAGACAATGCACAAAAAATGTGAAACTTGCACATGACGTAAGGTTGAATGTGACAAAGGTTTGGGTAAAACATTTAACCCTAAATTGAAATGCAAAGGAGTCCTAAAGTCATTAACATTGTAAAGTGACTTGGAACTAAGATTGACATGTTTAACAAATTTTAATTGCAGTTGACCAAATTGATGCATGATGTTCACATATCAAACGAGGTTCAAATATGACGTGTTACACATCGATGCGAAACTTGTAACACATTCTTCAAATGTCAAGAAGACATCAAGACATGATGTGGCCCTTAAAGGGCCCAAACAAGTGGCTTTTAATGGGCTCGTGATAAGCCCCTAATTCAATATTACCGTCACTAGACATGATTAATTTTTTATGATCTAGTGACGTGCAAAAATCTTATGAAAAATCTTGACATGACAAGCATTTTTCATGAGGACTTATAAACCCAATTTGGCTCACACAAGCCCACATGAAAATGACAAAATAGAGTCATGTAATGAAATGCATCAATTACAGCAACAATCAAACATTTTTGCACGTGTGATTAACATACTAAACGATGTTCAATTCATGTGAATCATACCTTGTTAGAACACTCGCAACACATATTACAAATCTCATGAAGGATGCAAACTCAAATGGACTCATCTAAGGCCTTAATTTCAAGCAAACATAAGTAAGACCTAATGCAGGGCAGACTGACCTAAGAATAGTTTTTGGTGATATTACCTAACCAAAATAGCTTCAAAAAATCTGAAAATGAACAAAAAAAAAAAAAAAAAGACATGTAGTAAACCGGACAATTCGTGCAAATCTTGTGAAGAAAGTGTTTCTAGAATCCAAACATAAAAATATGTACAAAAATAACAAAATAGAAAATCGCAGCAAGTCTAAACAACAAATCAACCTCAAAATTACTGTAGAATCAACTCAGTGACCAAACGATGTCCGTTCGGGGTGTGCAACTTATCAAATCAAAGCTTGAGAATTTTATTTTTTATGTTTAGAAGGGCTCGAAGCTAGAAAACATCATTTACCACCTCATTTTCGCCAAAATAAAAAGTCACATCTCGGGTACACAAAATTGCAGATCAAGGCAAATCAAGCAATTTTAAATTCATGTTCATCATCAATGATCATCAACTTATTGCAAATCATATCATAACATCCAAAATCTCATATTAAAGCATAAAACGTAACCCTAAGGTTGAATCCTAGCCCCAATCGGCTAATCCGATTTCACTTGATTGGATTTGTGTTGACACTTGATTTTTAGTTGACGAATTATTAAAATGTAAAAATCAAGATTTAGGTCTCCGATCGTGACAAAGCCCTATCTCTCAACCAAAAAGTGTTGTTTTACATTTCTTTCTTTTGCATTGTCGTTTTTACACAGTTTTTAGCTTATTTTCAAGAAAAATCCGAAAAGTCAAATTGTTGACTTTCAGGGTTGACTTCTTGGTCAACTCTTAGACCAAAAGTCAACCCCGGGTCAAGAATTGACTTTTTACCCCAAAAAATCCACTTAGTTTTAATTTCACTTTTTTCAAATCAATTTCTTGAAAATTCAAATATTTTACCAAAATATCAACTTTTTGGGAAAAATCAACTAAATGGTTGATTTTTCGTCAAACCTTTGACAAAAAAATAATAATGACAAATGCACAAATACATTTCTTTTAATGTCAATTTGACTTTTATGTCAAAAATTTCACAAAATTCGATTAAGAACCTTGATTTCTGAATTTTCAGTTTTAGGTTCTAAATCAACCAAAAATGAAATTACTTTTATTCTAGTCATAATTAGGTGTAGTTCTTTCTTTGACATTTGGCTTAAAGACTATCTGAAATCTGTTTGACCATTCAATTTCACGATTTATCGAGTCAAAATACGAATTGCCGTTTTGAGCCCTAATTAAGAGACCAAAATCGATCATTCATAACTTGCAAACAGATGATTGTTTCTCACTCATTTTCTTAATATAAGTCCAAATTCAAGATCGATTTTGTGAAATTCACACAAGAACTCATCAATTTGAAAAAATTTATCCTCCCAAGCATTAGAAAGTCAAGCAATTAAGCTTCAATCAACAAAATTCGAATTGACCCATTCAAGGCTATGGTTTAATTTCATAAATCTAGGTCTAATTTTAATATTAGGCTTAGATCCATTTTTAACCTAAGCTCAAGCACTTCAATTCAAGGTCAATTTGAATGTGGTACGTGATCTTACCTATGGGTAGCTCATTGGATATGGCAATTACGACACTAATTGAGTTTAATTTTAGTTAATTTGCAATTTTGCCCATTGAATTGAAAATTTTACCATTTTAGCCCTTTAGGCACAATTCAAAGCACCCATGGTTTTGACTCATTTTTTTCCACGATAATCATTCAATTAGGTCAATAAAAGACCCATAAATCATATTCATAAGGTTTGATTAGCTTAATTGTATCTTAATTGGTCAATTTCTTCATAAAAAGGATAAAATTCATTTTCAATTAGGTCTTCTAGGGGTCAAATTGCATAAATTTTTTACCCATAGGGATCCCAAGTGGACAAAACAGCAGGAACCAGACCAAAATCCAGACAAACCGAACCAAACCAGTCCAGCTAGTCTGACTGACCGCTGGCAAGACTGGCCGGTTCAAGCCCTTTTCGGCCGGTTCTTGGCCTCCAGCCACCAGTTCTAGAACCCTCTCACTCCCAATTTGACTTCTACAACTTCAATTTCCCAAAATTTTACAAATTAGTCCTCGAATTTCGTCAAATTGCAAATTAACCCTTAATTAGACATTTTTGCACATTTCCATTCTTGTTTGTGTCATCTAAAGATCAAATCTTACAATCATGCATTTTTTATGATTGAACCGCATGTTACAAGGTTTGCATACATGTTTAGGTCATGTTCTTTAAGTATCATCTTGCACATTAAATTATCTCACAAAAATGTTCATCACACTTAGAATTCTCAAGCATATCATTAGGAATCATGAATCATCTCATAATTTCATTTAAATTGTATGACATTTTTCATGCCGACTTAAGATTAGATGACTATCCAAACATTCCATCGCATACAATCCTAATTCTCGTGTGATTTCTTCATGTCGTTTGTGCATTCTTTGAGTGATTTTAAGGTTTTCTAATGAATGCTTATGTTTTGTTTTCTTAATTATTGATGTGAACGCTTTTAGAGATCTCGATTTTAGGATACAAAATTGACCTAGTTTGGACTCCAGCTCTTCTAGGAAAACGTAAGGCATGCTTAAAAGTTTTTAATGCCATTGATTTCATGCCAATCGCACATCGTTTGGACCAATTTTCCATTTTTTCAAAGTCAGACTACAATTTGGATAAGAGATCAAATTCGGACCCCTATTTTAACCCCTGTTTCGACAAATCTTTAATATTTTTGTTCCATTTTTTTTATTTGAAATCTAAACTTGGCCTTTGAATGAAACTTTCTTTTCATCATGTTGGCTATGTTATGTATAAATTTGATGATTTTTAGATATATTTTGATAGGAATAATCCTCGTGACATTAACTGAATGTCCTGTTATTTTGGCAAATTTCTGATGTGTTGTTGCTTTTTGTTTGATTTTTGTAAAATCATGTGTACATTTTTTGAGAAAACATTTTTCACAAAAGTTGTTCGTCATCATGTCATGCATGTCAAGAATTTTTTTTTTCATTGCCAAATTGTCATTAGGTATTACGCAATTTTGTTGTCCTTATACGCTTGTTTTTAAATTTACTGATATAAACATAATTGTGATTGTTTAGTTATACCTTTTAGGTTAGTTTGTGCATGAAATTAGACCATGCCATCTCCATGAAAGTTGTTCTAAATGCTTTGATATTTATTGTTAAACAATCGGCCTTTTTCAAATTACATCTTTCAAAAATGTTTTGGTACATGTGATATTTCCCAAAGAGTGGTTTTCTACTAAAAGGCTATTTCTGAAGGGCTTGAACGGGAAAAGTTCGCCCACTGTGGGAAGGCATACCTACAGAAAACTGACTTCGTCCTCCCTGGTTCTAAGTCTAAGCTCATTCAATGGTATCAGAGCCATGGTTAAGTTTGTAATAGTATCTGTTCCATGCGCTCAGTAGGTGAATCTAGTGCTAAGAAGATCTCTTTATAATATGACAAATCCAGAAATACTAGAAGCACCCATTTCGTTTGCTGCAACTCCATCTTCCTCAACTTCTTCAGATTTTCGTGTTTTGAATGCTTCTAAGATAGACTATCTCTATAAAGTCTCTCTTAGTGATGAAACTAAAATCTCTGAAACTCAACTTCCTCTGATGAACCCTTATTCTGCCTTTGCTAAACCCACTTCATCATTTTCTCCCATCCGCTCTATTCGTCAACTCATTTGCCAAACTCTAAAGGAAGTAAAAGAGTATGTTCAATCCTCCAAGTTCGACCAACATCCTATTCTTGCCACTGAAAATGAATACTTTGTTACTCTTCAGATTCCGCCAGAATTTCCCAAGTAGTGGATTCAACAAGGATATTCTCATGTCTATTATAGAGTTGTTCGTCTTGCTTTTACTTTTCACGGTCGAAAAGGTTTGCCAGTTGTGGCAAAAATTGCTTTGTTGGATACTAGATTCCTAAAATACCAGCATACTTGCATTGGTACTGTCCAAACCACTTTGAATGCTGGAACAGTTTTTGTGACTCTATATCCAAACTTTAATATTGCTATTTCAGATCCCCAGCTACACTCTTTTTTAAAGGTTCAAGTTTAGCTCACTGGAGCCCCTCAAATTGCTGACTCTGTAGCAGCAACGCTGCACTACCAGATGGTTTATCGAGTGCAGAACCATGCTCTTGATTTGAATTTCCACAATGGAAATGAAGATGTCTTATTCATTTCTATGCAAAATGATCAAGCATCCTGCATTCATATTCCCAGACAGATTCCTAAGGAGAAGTTGACTAAGCTCCTTCCAGAGACATGGATTACCAATTATGAAAAGCTACATCAGAACAACAAGCCATTCCAGTCAACAGACTCTGAGTTTGTCAGAAAGAAAGATGGAACTGTTTCCATCAAATTTGGCAAGGAAAAGGAAGAAAGTCCTTCTATCTTCCAGACCCTCTTCATGATTGAACCATGCGCCCCTAAGTCAATCTCTAAGCCAGATCTGAAAAAACTTGTCAAATACTTCAAAAGTGATGGGCATCCTGTCCATTACTACAAGGACCAATATGGTCATTGTTTTTGGGATCCTTTTTGCCAATGTTCTTATTACATAAATTCTCCTAATGAGGTAGATCCATTTGCAAAACCTCCACCCCGACGAAAAAAGAAGCCAAAAGATACCATGTACCAAAGGTACTTGAAAGGAGATCCCTCCGTTGATACTCTTAGTGAGTGTGACAAATTCCAGTTTATGATTTCCTATGCACCAACTCCACCACCAGAGTTCACTGCTCCTTCTGTATCACCAACTTCATCACCATCACCTCCTCCATCTCCTCATCTAAAAAAACCAACCCTTCCTCCATTTTATAAGCCAATCCTAAAGTGGGCAAAGAAACACTCCTACCCACTTGAGAATCCAACAGAAACACCATCTAGTTCTCTTATCGCCATGTTCCAAGAAACAGATTTTCCTCCTCTTGCCCGAGAAAGTTCCAAACTCTCGTTCCCTGCTCCAAAAGAATTCATTCATCCACAAGGTAGATATCGGCATGTTCCAAAGATACTTTCCCCCACTGATGTGGATGAACATGGAAGACAGAAAAGAACTCCTATTGCTGAAGCCGTCTTAAATTGATTCAAAGATTGGAAATGTGCAACAAGATCTTCGAATGTATGATGAAACCACCAAAAAGATGCTTTCCGACTTCCAAAATAGGCTTCATGCCTTGGAATCCGGACAACATTTAGGTTATCATCATCTTGAGAGTCCTAAGGCGAAAATAAAGAAACTCAAAAGGCAAATCTAGATCCTTGAAGAAGGAAGACTCAATCCATTTCCAACTACTCTGGGAATAGAGCTTCCCCCTCCTCCACCACTTTAGACATCTATTTTTGCTACTCTCACAAACGCTCCTCAAAACAAGATAAGACAGATGTGGCTGAAATGCAAAATCGTCTCAAAGAACTTAATCGAATAAGGAAAGAAAAGGGAAATGAGAAGAAATCAAAGAATCCTCGCTTGTTATAAGGGAAAGGCCGATCAATTTATGCTTTGTCAAATCCATTAGAATCTTTTCTCCGAGATTTGAGTAATTAGGAACCACAGCTTAATCCTGTTACTCCACAGCCTGATCCTGTCATCCCGACAGACCAAATTCTATTTCCAACAAAATCAGCCTTTCCAAACATCTTTGATGATAAATCAGACTCAATATCATTTTCATCCTCATCATCCTTCTCAATCCCTACTATTGATTCATTTCCTATTGTGCCAGTAACTTCGTCAATATTCATGGCTAATCCACCGAACCAAGATATGGAATCAAATCCCTCTGAACCAAAGGTTGTTCAATCAAATAATTCCTCCCAGCCTGTGGTTACTTCATCAAAACAGTTTTTTACCATTGATGATATTTCTTATCACAAATGGCCATAAAGACTTGAGGAATTCCATACTTGGTTAAATGCCCAAGCTCTTACCAACCAAGACAAGTATGATGTCTTTTTTTTGGTTTTGTCACTAGGTTCATAGGTAGCCTCAAACTTTGGTGGCAATCTGTGTCAGAACAAAACCAACTTCACTTTTTGCTCTCACCTAATTTTGGTTACGCCATTACTCTCATGTATCATTTCTTTGTGGGAAAACCTGCTGACTTGATAGAGCTTAAAAGAAGAGAATTTTTAAAAGAAAATGCTGCTCTAAAAACATCTTGATAAGCATTACGAGAAATGCTTAAGCTTTTCTACCAGATTAGAGCTTATGCAAATCAAGCACGTCTTCCTAACTTCCATCCCCAAAGAATTATCTCAACAGGTAGAACGAACCTCACCAAACAAAGGAGAATTCAGGATATTCCATTGGGAGAAATCCAACAATACATCCAACAAGAAATCCATTTGTGCCTTGAAAAATTGTGCATCAAACGCCAAATGATCTAGGCTTATGTCAACGATAACAAAGAACTTGATGCAGCCTGTTCTCGCCAGAAGCTAAAGATCAAATGCTCCAAAAAAGACTGTGATAGATCTAGTGGCAAATCTTCCAGAAAAAAGAAGCATTTTAAAAAACTCTAGATAAATAAATCCAGGCATGGCTCTAAGCACTTCCGAAGAAAGAAGAAATGGTTATACCTACGCAAAAGGAAAGATCGCTCAGGCCACAAGAAATCAAACCGATGCTTCATCTGCAACCGAAAATGACATTTTGCCAAAAATTGTCCCCAAGCAAAAAAAGGTCAGAATCATCTGATACATCATATAGAGAATAAAATCAGTATTTCTCTGAAAATGATGATATTGAATCTTTATTCTCTGCGGATGAAGAAGTATCTGAATAAACTCTTTGTGTCATTCCTTGTTATCAAACTCCAAGTGAGACTAATTCAGAATCAGATTCTGAAGATATTTTTCATATATCTCTCACTTCTTTGGAACAAGATCCTAATATATTTTCCTGTCAAATTCATTGTCCCCATTTTCTTATGAAAATCTTCACTTCAAAGTTTGCTAAGCCTATTACTATCATTGCTCTCATAGACACCGGAGCAAGTTCTTCAATTTTGGACATTAAAGTTCTTCCTAAAGAGTATTGGACTTTTTGTGTTCGATATTTTAACTCTGCTTCGGGAGATACTTTTTCTACAAATGTGAGAACCACTCCGATAACTGTCCAGTTCTTTCCATAGTGTTCCATAACTACAAAAATCTTTGAATCCAGTCTACCCAACAAAGATTTGATTATTGGTTGGGACATTATGACTCAGATTTCCCAGCTTCGTATCATTCCTAGAAAAGGTCTTAAGTATAAAGACCAATTCTCTAAATTTGTCAATATTCAAATACTCTTTTCCATTCAAATAAGTCTATTAGATCAAATCATGCAAAAGTTGTTGGAATCCTGTTCGGAATCCCATTCTGAGTTCGCTCAGAAGTGTTCCCATCCTTTATGGACAAACCTAGAATTCTTTGTTCGCCTTCCTTTCAAAAAGAATGAGGATATCAATCCAACCAAGGCGAGTCACATGGGAATGAACCTAGAACATTTGGTTCTAGCTCAAATGGAATGCTTGGAACTATTACAATAAGGCCTTATTGAAATTTCCAATTCTCAATGGGCTTGTGAAGCCTTTTATGTCAATAAGCGTGCCGAGCAAAACAGAGGAAAGATGAGATTGGTAATTAATTACCAGCCTCTTAACCTTTTTTCTCCGAGATGACAAGTTCCCTTTACCCTCCAGAAACTCCCTTTTTGCTGGTTTATCCAAGGCCCAAATCTACTCCAAATTCGATCTCAAAGCCAGATTTTGGCAATTGGGCATTCATCTTGAGGACAGACCCAAGACAGGGTTTTGTATCCCAAACCAGCACTTTTAATGGAAAGTCCTTCCTTTTGGCCTAAAAGTCACACCATCCCTATTCCAAAAGGCCATGTGTCAAATTTTCCAACCAATTCTATCAAGTGCAACAGTATACATCGATGATATCTTGCTTTACAGTCCTGATAAGCAATCACACTGCCAACCTCTTGAGCAATTTGCTAAAATTGTGAAGAAATATGGGATTATGATTTACGAAAGAAAGATGAACATTGCCCAGACAAAAATTGAATTTCTTGGTATGCACCTTAATAAAGGGACATACTATCTAGGGCCACACATTACTCAGAAATTGTTAAAATTTCCTAAAGAGAATTTTACAACAAAGCAAGTTCGGCAATTTCTTGGAATCATTAATTATCTCAGAGACTTTGTTCCAAATCTAGCAAAGATGTTTTTAAGCTAAAGAAGAATTCCCCACCTTAAGGAAAATCTCAGACTAAAGTAGTTGCTGAACTCAATGAGATTATGCAGACTCTTCCTCTGTTACAAATTCCATCAACAGGGAAGAGAATTCTCTAGACTGACGCCAGTGATGAATACTGGGTTGTCATTCTATTCGAAGAAATTGATGGTAAGAGACATATGTGTGCTTACAAAAGTGGTAAGTTTTCCCAAGCTTAGATACATTATCATTCCACTTTCAAAAAAATCTTGGCGGTGAATATTGGAATAAAAAAGTTTGAATTCCATCTCATTGGCCATCACTTCCTGGTAGAATTGGATATGGCATCTTTCCCTCAGATGACCAAATTTAAACAGAAGCAGGTTTCAAATTCTCAACTGCTTCGATGGGCTAAATGGTTTTCAAAATACTCTTTTGAGATCAAACACATTGTTGGAAAGAAAAATATGCTTGCTGATTTCTTATCAAGACCAAAAGCACCCGCGGAAATTAACATATACATCATGAGACATGCTTTTCATATGCTGCATTACAATGAGAAGTACAAGATTGAGAAGATAAAAGATTGGCCAAGTTGGCGATACCCTTAGGAAATCATTGAACAAATCCAGAATGACAGCCTTATTGAAAATCTAAATAATCTCATGTGGCAATGCGACACAGACCTGTTCAGACTCAATGGAGGATCGATTCTTTATCCTTTTGGATTAAATGCATATTATCCGTTCATACATCCTCTAATCTGGAAGGAAGATGATTTTCCTAACCAACTTCGATGGTTACTATGGTGCTTAACCAATAAGTACTTAATAGCTATTGAGATTCCAACCAGAAGATTCGTTGCCAACCTCACCGGGATATTTGGACTCGGCAGAGGAAACAATGAATAAGAAAGTGACAAAAATCTCTTAGATTTTCTTAACTGGTTTTATCCTCCCACTCACTTAAAACATCTCTTGCAAAAGGAATTGAGAACCACACAGCCAAACCCTGAAGTCCGTACTATTTTGTTGACCATGGGCTTTTATCACAAATAATGGTAACATCATCAATGCCCCTATAAGTATACGTACCACATCCTATAAACTTGTTCCACACAGTGCAGAAGCTTGAATTCACAAGTCTTATCCAGGACCTGTGGTTGCTGTGAGCACCAATACCAAGAACTCCAAAGGGTTTTGTGCCAAGAAAATAAGACAATTCCTAAAGATGCATGGAATTATAATGTACCCACTGCATGGGATCATTATAGCCTAGCACCAGAAGCCAAGGAAGCACTCGAGGAATTCAGACAAGCTGCATCATCACAGGAGCATGTAATGGCAGACACAGATGACAATGCACAGTCCTCTCAGGACCCCAATGTTAAATGCGGAGGTCCTATTTCCCAAGACCCCTATGATCAAGGACCTTTGTCTTTATCCCCAAGCATGGACATATCCTACTATGCTCAGCTATCCAACTGGCCTCAGCCAAGCATTCTTGCCAACACTATAGGCTTCTCCCATAATCAAGCAGAAGCATCCTCATCATATCAGCTGAACCAGATTCTCTCACCAAAAGACCTTGAAGGACTTGAGCAGAATTATGAAGAACAGCTTGTGGCAAGTCACAGTTTAGATGACTTAGACTACGACTACAATGCTCGTGACGGATGAGACCGTTGACTGTACAAGACCACTGTCCGTACAAGATCACTGTAGTAAGTTACTATTCACTTTTTACTGTAGCAATAGGCTAGGGAAATCATTGTTCACTGTCATTGTTCATACCGTGTGAATAATTCCCTACTGGAAGTTTCTGGTGCCTCTATTTGTTTTAGGACCCATGAGCCTTGTCCTTGTTTGTTTGTAACCTCTAATTGCCTATAAAAGGCGAGAATAATGTAATGTGTTGGGCAAAGTCCCTTGAAGTAAAGTGAGTGTTTTGTAAAAACTCTCTATGGCTTTCTATACTCCTCTTCTTCTCCAGCCTAGTAGGATCCTTTGAGAAATGCAGCTCGAATAGTTAGAAATGTTACCATCTCGGTTCTATCTGAGTGTCTCTAGGCTCTAAACTAAATAGCAAAGTGGTTTTCTGCTAAAAGGCTCTCCCTGAAGGGCTTGAATGGGAGAGGTTCGCCCACTGTGGGAAGGGGTGCCTCCAAAAAATGACTCCGTCCTCCTTGGTCTAAGTCTAGGCTCATTCAATGGTAAAGTTTTTCTCAAAAACTTGATTTGGCTTAAGGAATATCGTGGTTTGGACCATATTCAAAATGCCTACAACACTTGTGAGTGCATTTATGTGAGCTCCGAACTAGCCTTGGCAATTGAATGTGTTCCATAGCCTAGATATTCCTTAATCCTAAATATTTTCAAACATTTTTAAAATCTTGTTTTGACATCGTGAAAGTCACAGTTTTAATTGTATTCAAAATGACCGCGATAATTGTGAGTACATTTATGCAAGCTCCGTGCTAACCTTAGCAATTGCATGCCTTTCATAGCTGAGACATCACCTTGTCTCAAAACTTTTCATTAATAATTTCGAGATATATTTTTGAAATATCACATATACCCTTCATACATATAATCCTATCATGCATTAGAAATTGCCTATGTTTGTGATTGGCACATGCCCTTAATAATAAGTGACCCACCGACGGTTCACTTTCTTACTTGATTAGTTGAGAAATTAGGTTCAAAAGACCTGTATGCATGTTTAATTTCTTGCAATACATGTGATTTTTAGATGAATGATAGAGTCGATGCATGATAACGAGGGAAAACCTTGGGATCACATAGATCGTTTGATTAGGAGACTTATAGGCGTTATTGGCCATGCGAGAATACAATTGGTCAACAATTGCTATAAGTCACAAAAAATGGATTGGGTAGGTGTCTTAATGGAACCTTCGCATGAAAGACAAAGGCTGACCCCGAGGCCCCAAAACTTGACTTTCGTATTGCACTTCTTTTAAATGATGGATCTCGACATTATGTCTTGTTTTTTATTGTTTTGATGTGTATGCTTGTTTCTTTCCCTTGTATGCACCTAGTTATAAGTTTCTTAGATTAGATTAGATTTAGATTAAAACCCCGAAGATGGAGAAAGCACGAAGACAGTGGAGGTCGATGTCCATTCCGACTATCATCATGTACTATTCATTTTCCCGACATATGTCTCGGGTTTCATTTGTTGTATAAAATCCGACGAGTTGCGGGTTTTCTCTCTTTCTCTCATCTTTTTCAATTGTGTTTCTCTTTTATATATCTAGGATTGCATGGTAGATTTATTGCATTTCTTGATTGTTTACTTATTGTCTTGTAATTTCAATTCCATTGATTGCTTTCTTTTTTTTCTTTTTCTAGAAATAGAATAGAATAAAAATGACCAACTACGCATGATCGCTTAGTTTAGGACAAATGATCCCAAAAATGTAAAAAGAAATGCATGGACATGTTAGGAAAACACAACATACTGTTTAGATATCAAAAAGGCGCTAATAGAAATATTAGCGTAACCCAAGTCCCCAAACCTAGATATTTGATTGTGTAGGAATCGAGAGAACACTCCCGACCATCGATTGGGTTTTCTAGCCGACCCCCAAAATGAGGCTAGTAGCGACTCATGTCTTATTTTTAGGTTGTCATAAATACAACTAGACCGTATAAATAAACCCATCGCACGGGGTATGAGTTTCGATGAAACTCACCATGGTTTAGCATACTCGATATGGGAGTAACCCAAAGGATGAAGTGATGCCATCCTTATGGGCGAGGTGTACTGTCGAGAGGGCTACCATGATAAAAGTACCCTTAAATTCTATATCCACACCCGACCCATTCTTATAAGGTGTGTCACTCATGTGGGTATGGATCGTGACACTCTACTATCACATGAGATACAAGCTTGGGAGAGCTTGCTATCTTGTGGAGAGAACTCACGAGAGGCTTGATCCAAAAGGCAAGGTGATGACGTGTTTTGGAACGCGAGCCGTGAGGGAACTCTCATGATCAAGTACTCCTAAACCCGACCTTTTCCCCTTTTCTCTCCTCATGATGATGAGGGATTCGAGGGCGGTGAGATTGGGTCGCGATAGGCTTGGCAACTCCAGTAGGGATTGGTTACTAGATTAAGCGGACTTGAAGCCGTTTAAAAATAGTTGTTGTGTTTTAACTAACGTGTCTTATGTAGGATCGCCTGCGTGTCAAAGTCGCGTGGAAAATCAAGTTAGTCGCTAACCTTATGTTAAATGGTCTTGTAGGTGAGAGTTATAAGGGGAGGCGTGCTTGTAAACCTTTTTGTTTTGCAAGTGGTGTAAGGATGAATGTATGAGGGTTTATATTGAAGTGCTGGATGTTTAAATTTAAATGCATGTTTACAAGCTTTAGCATGACACCGCACACACAACCGCAGTCTAAAACCCCGATTGCCCAATCTAGGACCTTAAGAGGGTTTATGGGTGGAATATGCGAGTGCATACTCATGGTAGCAGTGGGTAAACTATTTTTATCCTTTGGGATGGGGACCTTGAGCCTTTAGCATCCTCACCTTAGGCTTCGAAACCTCACAGTTTCATGCGACATGTGATTTGTGCTTGCCATGTGTTTGGTGGGTAAGATATCGTTCCATTTTTATTGTTCTTATCTTTTTACTCTCCATATTTCAATTATGCGTTTTATATTTCAATGACGATACGTTTTAATCACGGATGCCCCTTTAGGTTTAGGTTTAGATGGGTAAACCCGCAATGGACGTGGTCCCCGTGCCAGGGAATCTCAAGACTCTATAGGAGAATCTCGACCCAAGACGTCAATGCATAGGCTTCCTCCTGACTTTATTAAAAGTCGAACCACGTATCGCAATGGTGAAAGCATTGGTTCATTTTTGGAATCCCATGACTTCCACTTTCATGTTTAATCAATATGAATTGACCCCTACAGTTGAGTTCCGGAAAGCCATCGGGTTAGGTAAAGCCTCTTTAGGTTTCGCCACTCATCATATTGGTCAAGATCCAATATCTCTTCTAAGTCAATTCCTCAATATCCCTACCGATAAAATTGAGGCTATTCTTAAAGGAAATTCTCATTCTATGCCTTATAATTTCCTCAAACAACATTTCCTTAGCCTTAAGCCTAAATCTGGGAATCAAATTCCTCGTGTCTTCCTACTCATGTTCTTTGGCTTTGTAGTATTCCCACATACCCGAAAAACAATGGATCCTTTAGTCACTCACATTGTCAATCACGTGTGCGCATTTAATTGTTTTACACACATGATCCTCGCCAAAACTTTTGTGTCTCTTAATCATTTTAAAGCAAATGGCCGAGGAACTCTTAGAGCCCCATTAGGACTTCTCCAAATTTGGCTCTTTTTGCATATCAAAGAATTTGCCCCTCGCATGAAGATTGTCGATGTCACGAAATATCATCATCCCATTCTTAGATTTTGCCAAAGAAATGAATTATTTCCATCATGGTCTTTCTCTACATGGTTTCATTTCCTCAAAAGCCTCAACCCTAGCTTAATTCAATGGCATGTTAAGTGGCTTGGGAATCCCGAGGTGCGCCTTTTTAGTGGAGTTGATGACCCACTCCCCCTCGTGGGATTGACAGGATTAACATCATATTACCCTTTAAGGGTGCTCTGCCAATATTGCGTGCTTCAAATGATCTCGCCAATCCTCAAGCTGGGGTTATATCATATTGATTATCACAATAAAGTCATCAGGGAAAACCAAATTGACCATATCAAGGCCGCAATTCAAGCCGCTACTGAAATTTGGTACTCTCGTTCCTCGCATTACTTGGTTGCCGTCGATGTAGCTGACTTGGAAGGAGAGATGAAGACTCATCAAGCTACCATTGATTACATATACCGTCAAGTAGAACCTAAACTCAAGGTTCAGTTGCCTGATATTCCTGAGCCTCAAGGTTTTCCATATTAAGGAGCAAGAAGACGAGGCCTTGATCGATGAGGAACGCTTGGCCCATGATAACAAGAGTCTCCGCACGATCCCACCTAGTCCTTAGATTTCCATCTCATATTCTTTTCTTGTAAAGGGACTTCCTTTGTGTTTCCCTCCTTTCTATCAAGGTTTCCCCTGTATTCATCTTCATATCACAAGTAAAATCGAACCACTTTGTAAGCTTCAAGAAGGCAAGGTTCTGTTTCTCTTGTAATTGTTCAATGAAATGAATAAAATTCATGAACATTTTCATGTAATTTTTAGAAAATGGGCATTCTGATTAAATATTTGCTATCGTTCCTTTTCAATTGTATAATTTCTTTTGAAGAAATTTTGATAAGAGGATGTTGTATGATACTGGGATCATATACACTTCTTATCATTATTTCATCTCAAGAAAATATAAAATTGAACGGGATTTGTATTTTAATGATTTCTTTTAACTTGTACTAATTCGAGTCATCTTCTTTTACGAAGGTACTGAAAGATGGCTAAAGAATGGTCTATTATACGTACTCGCCACCAAACAAGAATGGAGAATGAAGATACCCGTGCTCATGTTATTAGCATGGAGAACCGAATGGCGCAGTTGATGGTGCTATTAGCTGATCTCTCCAACCAAATCAAGAACTTAACTTCTGTAATTCCTACTTCTCCTATCATGAATCCTCCTACCATGCCCTCTGAAGTGCCGGTAGCAGAACCCGTAGGAAAAGGGCCTGCTAAAGAGGTTCCTACTACAACCCCGACAGTTATTGATTTAGAGGCTCCATCTAAGGAGATCCCCACTCTGTACTTTGATGAGGAAAGTTCAAGACGCCTCGCAAAGATTGAGGAACGCCTTTGCATGCTACAAGGCTATCAACTGCTGGGGTTCGATAAGCTGTCACCCTTCACTAAGGTTAAAGTCCCTGCATTCTACAAGGAGCCCGAATTTATGAAGAAGTATGATGGCATTGGATGCCCCACAAGACCCACTTAAAGTACTATCTAGGCAAGATGGCCCGTTACTCAGACAATCCTCTACTCCTGATTAATTCGTTTCGGGATAGCTTGGTTGGTCTTGCGTTGACATGATTTATAGAGTTGGACTTAGAGAAGATCTATACTTGGGAGGATCTCACCGACGAATTCCTCCAAAAATATAAGTTCAACACTGAAATCGCTCCGACCCGAGAGGAATTAGTTCAAGTCGAGAAGAGGAAAATTGAAACATTTAGAGCTTATGCTCAAAGACGGAGAGCTACTACATCTCAAGTAAAGCCACCCTTGTTTGAGAAAAAGGCTATGAAATTACTGCTTCAAGCCATGCCTCGAGATTTCTTCAAGAAAATGTACAACCACACCTATATTAACTTTGCCGCATTAGTGGAGTTAGGTGAACGCATTGAGAGCATCATGCGTGAAGGAAGGTTGACCAAGACCACAAATCATCATTATGCCTCGAAGAGAGATAAGGAATCGACTGTGGAGATTTCTTATATACAAAACTCCTCTTCTTAGAAACCATATAATCCTTAGGCTCATAAACCTGCCGGGAGGTAGGGAGCTTTTCCCGAAATTTTGAACGTAAAGGAAAAGTCCCTCAAAGGCAATTCACTCAATTACTTAGACCCATGTCTCAACTACTTCCAATGCTAATTGAAAGTCATCTCGTGGCGAGAGAGATCCCGAGGGATAATCCGCCAAAGTTTGCCGAGTTCAACCTTAATAAGACGTGTGAGTATCACATGGGAGAAAAAGGTCATCATGTTGACAACCGTGCCCGGTGCTCCGTTCTAAGATCCAGAATTTGCTGGATAAAAAGCTACTCACCTTTAAGGACTCAACGCCAAATGTCCAACAAAATCCCCTTCCGAAATATTCTGAAGATGTCAACATGATTTTTGGGGATGATGACAAGCATATACTCCTGATGGATATCTAAAAGTTGAAACAGATCATGCCATTTACCGATCCCCAATTGAAAGGTGACATCACTCGTGATGAGAAGATGGCTTGCTTAGCGAAGCTAGCTGAGCTAGGAATTATCCAATATAAAGATGGTGAGCCCGCTCTAAGACCGATGTCTCTGGTTGAAGTCGATTTGTTTGGCAAAGATATAATCTCAAAAGTCATAAAGAATGTTGGGAATCCAAGTTAGGATGACACTCAAAAGGAGGATCTTCAAGCCTCGAAAAGCAAAACCCTTATGTACCAAGACTCTGACACTGTAAGCAGTGATGAATCTAAAGCTTCTCGCATGGATCGTGAGTTTGTTCGAAAAGCTCGCAAAAATAGTGAAGCTGTTGGTATCATTGGCCAACCAAGTGGTAAATATGACTTTAAGGTGAAGTTCACACCACCACCAAGTTTCTTTGTTGACATGAAGGATATTGTCTCAAGTGGATGGGGATGATGAGTACTAAACTTCTCATTCAAATTGTGTGTTCGTAAGGAGAGCCCATGAGAGAGGTGAAGTGGTGGACACCTTGGGATAACCAAGTGGGAAGTATGACTTTATGGTCAAGTATACTCCTCCTCCAAGTTATTTTCAAAACCCCAAAGACATTGTCCCTAGTGGATGGGGAGATGAGTTCAAGGATGACTTTGTGACTGTGATTGAGCCTGTTGTGATTGATCTGACTAAGGAGAAAATCCCTTGTGGGGTTGATGCAACTGACAAGAGCGTTATCAAAGTCCGCTCATTGATTGACAATTTTGGAGTCATGAAGATCTCAAGTGCAGGTTATGGACCCATTGTGATTGAGGCCTAGTAGGCCTCCACATGATCTATAGCTTCGAAATGTTTTAGTGGAACAAAGACGTCCAATCACATGAGGGCTAGTTCCCAATAAATTTTTTCGAAAACTCGAATTTAAAAACAAATTTTTCATGGCATTTACATACATTGCATTCATTTATATGTATATATACTAACAATTTTTTGATTGCATCTCAGGCATGACATTTCACATCATTATAGTCATTTGCATGGCTCGGATTCGCATTCAAAAGATTTTGACGAACCTGATTATTCCAACTTAGAGAATGAGGATGATCCTTGAGTTATTGAAAAGACATGAAGAGTCCAAACCTCCTACCACCAAACAGCCAATCACTGTGAATTTAGGAGATTTAGATAATCCTAAAGAAACCAAGATTGGGGTAGGTCTCTCTCAAGCATATGTCAATATATTAATTGGACTTTTGAAAGAGTACCAAGATGTTTTTGCTTGGTCATATGCCGATATGCTGGGTTTAGACCTTGAGATCATGGAACATGCGTCACCACTTGATCCTAATATTCCGCCAAAGAAACAGAAGCTCAAAAAGACAAAACCTAAGTTGTTGAAAAAGATTGAAGAAGAAATCATGAAGCTTTTAAATGTTGGTTTCATTGAAGTCACCCATTATGCTGATTGGATTGCTAATATAGTCCCGATTATGAAGAAGGATGGACGAGTCCAAGTATGTGTTGATTACCGTGACCTAAATAAGTCAAGCCTTAAGGATGATTTTCCTTTGCCACACATTGATGTCTTCGTTGATAGTACTGTTGGATTCGAATTGTTCTCCTTCGTGGATGGATTTTCCGGTTATAACCAAATCCAAATGAAAGAGGAAGATAAGACTAAAACATCATTCATCACCCCATGGGGAACATTTTGCTACAAAGTTATGCCCTTTGGCTTAAAGAACGCGGGGGCAACATATCAAAGAGCCATGGTAACACTATTCCATGACACGATGCATAAGGAGATTGTTGTTTATGTTGATGACATGATTGCAAAGTCAAGACAAGGGGAAGATCATGTTAAAGTCTTAAGAAAACTATTTGACCGATTGAGGAAATTCAAGCTGAGGCTTAACCCCGCAAAATGCATATTTGGGGCAAAGTCTGGGAAGCTTCTTAGATTTATGGTTAGTAACAATGGTATCAAGATAGATCCCTCTAAAGTGAAAGCCATATGTGATCTAAAACCTCCTTCTACTGTTAAGGAAGTTCAAAGCTTACTAGGAAGATTGAATTATGTTGTGAGATTTATCTCTCAATTGTCAGAAACCACTAAGCCATTCTTCAAGTTATTAAAAAAGAACGCCAAGGTCAACTAGGATGAAGAATGTCAAGATCATTTGAAGAACTTAAGCGATATCTTTCGCAATCTCCTATACTTGTACCGCCTATCCAAGGCGTGCCTCTAATCTTGTATCTCACTATTCACGAAGAATCTTTAGGAGCCATGTTGGCACAAAAAGGACCTAAAGATGGAATAGAACATGCCATATACTACCTTAATAAGAAGTTTACCACTTTTGAGATCCGATATCCTAAAGTGGAAAAGACCTGTGTAGCCTTGATTTGGGTTGTACCCCGACTAAGGCAATACACTCTACACCACCACATCCTTTTAGTGACTGAGAATGACCCGATCAAATATCTTTTGGAGAAACCCATATTGGTTGAAAGGCTCGCTAAATGGCAAATATTACTCTCTGAGTTTGATATTCAACGCATGGCACAAAAGTTTGTCAAAGGGCAAGCCATAGCTGATTTGTTAGCTGAAAATCCTGGGAAATCTAATGATTGGGATGAAATCGATGAACGGATTTATTTGGTCTCACTAACAAGTGGACCATGTATTTCGATGGTGCAGTCAACCTTTTTGGTTCCGGCACTAGGGCAATTTTAATATTTCTAGAAGGTCAACATTACCTAGTAGCTGCAGAGTTGGTATTCGCTTATACCAACAATATTTCTGAATATGAAGCTTGCATCCTTGATTTGCAATTAGCCATCGATATGAAAGTCAGAAAGCTTTAAGTTTAAGGTGATTCTGCACTCATCATCCTCTAGATGGGAGGTGAATGGCAAACGCGGAACATAAAGTTGCTTCCTTACCATGAATATCTCGAAGACTTGGTCAAGGAATTTGATTAAATCTCTTTTGATTATCTTCTAAGATCACAAAATTAGTTTGCTGATGCCTTGGCAACTTTATATTCAATTTACAAGTAACTAATGGTTTGAGCAATGATCCTTTGCAAATTGACGTTTTGAAGAAGCCTCCTTATTGTCTGATGATTGAAAAAGAACCCGATGGTCAACCCTAGTATTATGACATCATGAATTACCTTTGAGAAGGCAAATTCCCTCAAGGGAGTCAAGCCAATGATCGAAAATACTTGATGAAGTTGGCATCCAAATTCTTCCTTAGTGGAGGAGTCCTTTATAAAAGGTCTTTCAATTCAGTTTTACTGAAGTGCGTGGATGCACAAGAAGCTAAACTCCCGATGAAAGAAATACATGAAGGAGAGTGTGACCCTCATATGAATGGTCATCTTCTGGCTAGAAAAATCATGAGGCTCAGTTACTATTGGTTGATCATGGAAGTCGATTGTATTCAGCATGTAAGATGCTGTCACCAATGCCAAGTCTATGGAGACAAAATCAATGCTCCTTCTAATGAGCTACATCAAATGTCTGAATCCTGGCCTTTTTCAATGTGAGGCATCGACATCATCGGACCAATTAATCCTAAAGCGTCGAATGGACACTGTTTTATCTTAGTAGCCATTGATTACTTCACCAAATGGATTGAAGCTAGTTCTTATGCCCATGTTACAACAAAGAGCATGGCAAAGTTCATCCGTCATGATATCATCGCTCGATATGGAATTCTTGAAGCGATCATCATAGACAATGGATCAAATCTAAACAACAAGGTGGTAGATGAATTGCTTGGAGAATTCCACATTCGCCATTTGAATTCTTCTCCTTACCGCCCACAAATGAATGGAGTTATGGAAGTAGCAAATAAGAACATCAAGAAGATTTTTTTTTAGCCAAAACGGCAGAAAATTATCGTGATTGGCATGATCGATTACCATACGCTTTGCTTGCTTACCGAACTTCAATTCGCACTTCAACTGGGGCAACACCATTCTCATTGGTTTATGGGATGGAGGTTGTATTACCCATGGAAGTGGAAATCCCTTCACTAAGGGTACTTTCTCAAATCAAGCTCTCTGAAGTTGAAAAGGTTCAACAAAGGCTTGAACAGCTCAATATGATTGATGAAAAGAGGGTAAAAGCCTTATGCCATGGACAAAGCTATCAGAAAAGAGTAGCTAGGTCATTCAACTGCAAGGTTAAGCCAAGACATTTCAAGATCAATGATCTCGTCCTAAGAATGGTCCTACCTATTATTCCAAACTCTTATGGGAAGTTTACTCCAAACTACGAAGGTCCCTATGTTGTAAAGAATGTGCTACCTAGTGGGGCACTAATTCTTGTAGAAATGGATGGCCAAGAATTGCCAAGGCCTGTAAATATTGATGTTGTTAAGAAGTATTATCCATGAATAAAGTGAAAGGCCTTTGAGCCACTTTAGGATTGAATCCGAGCCACTTTAAGATGTTTGCATCATGCATCTCATGCATACATATTGCATCTACATGTTTGTTCATTTTGCAAGATCTCTAATGAAGATTCTACCTGTCCAAAAGAGGTTCATCTTAGAAATGCAAAACTTTAAAAAAAAAAATGTCCATCTTCTTTAGAACTTAGAAGTGACCCTATCCCTTAAAATGCCAAAAGAGTCAGTTAGAACTCTAGTTAGAACTCTAGAAGTACAGTTAAAGCTCTAGAAGTGAACCCCCGTGCTGAGCAAAGCCTGTTATGTCTACAAACTTTATTCAACCTTGTTTTCAAAAGTCTCCCCAATGAGGTCAAGGAAAAATGTCCTGTTCAAACAAAATTTCATTACATTTTCATTCCCCAGGGAGTTGAATTTAACCAAAGTGTGCTTTGGAAAACCTAAAAAGAATTGTTAAATATGCCAAGTGGTGGTGCCTAAAATGATGAGAGGTAACCTCTTTACCAAACACGTCCTTATACACTCTTTGAGAGAATTGAGTGAAAAGAACCATGTCTTAGGGCATAGGGTTCATTCACAGTGAATACATGGTTTGAGATGATAAAGGCATTTCCTTTCTCAATCCCAAACACTATTGATATCCCTTGCAAGCCACTTTCAGCCAAATAGGGAGCATTTCCAAAATAACCATGTCAAGAAAAACCTCACATTAGGGTAAAATGGGGGTCTTGGTTGAAAATTATGGAGCAAAAGATTAAGAAAGATTTTATTGCTTTCACTTGCATCAATCTTCTTGTGCTAGCTTTAGGTGATTTCTTATCGAAACTCGAAGCATCCCAAAGTGATGAAAGCATTTTGTTCACTACCACAAGCACAATTACCCTTTGCTTAGCCAATTTGAGCCTTATACAATTCTTTCATAACCCCAGGTGATGATTATCTCCCCACACTAGGGCAAGGCATGATTTACAAATAAAATTGAAAAACATTGGTCAAGTTTATAAATGCCACTTGAGAGTCCTAGATACTCAAAAGAGAATGAAAACTAGGGGGCATGAAAAAGTAGCAATGTGCCTAGTAAAAGTAAGGCCAATGCCCATGAAAAAAATGCAAAGAAAAGCAAAATGCAAAGAAAAACAAATCAATGGTCATGCAAAAGATCATCCGTTGAAAAACAAAATAAAAGCCTTGCAAAAGAAAATGTATGGCGAGCAATGTCATTAGAACAGAGAGCGAAGCTCTCATGTCTCAAGACAAATTATCAAAAGGGCTCTCGAGATAGGTTAAATTTCAAGAGTTAAATTTTTGAAAAGTGGTGTGATGGTAATGATGCCGACATAATCACTCACTTTTAACCCTTTGATATGCAAAATTTTTTCAATCCTTTTTAAGCCTCACCCGAACCAACGTTACAACCCTTATCCGAAGTCTCTTCTGATTGGGATGGTTCGAGTTAAAATGAGAGTATCACATAGGAGCTACCGCTAGAAGGAGTTGAAGCAATCCTATCTTATCTTATCTTCGAGGTTCTTGACTTGTAAACTTGATGAAAATATTGATTGAATATTCATTTCTTGACCTCAAAGTGCATACCCTTTGTGTAAGCCCATGACCAAGTCCATCATTACGGTCCTTCAAAAGACCTTTTGATCAATGGATTGTATTCACTATGAACGTTTCCGAAAGCTTTAGACATAGGTTGAGTGAGACTTCTCCAGTGAGATTTAAACAGTTTTTCCATATCAATGGCTGGGAATAAAAGCCCTTTTTGAGAGTCAGTGTGAAAGACCTCTTTTGATTAGGATATTTCCACTTGGCATATTTGACTTAACCCTTAGATGGTTAATCAAATCTCATTTTGTTAAAATCCTCTCCAAAGGGATTTGACAATCGACATTGTTTTGCAAGATTGGCTCTCAAGCAATCTCGAAACCCCTTTTCAAAATATTTGTTCCTTAGTGAACCGATTTTTGGTCATCTTAAACCATAATCCTTACTTTTGGTTTTTGATAACCCTAAACCATACCCCTTGTTTTAGGTTCCTGGTCAACTTTAAACCTTGTCCCTTAGGTTCTTGGTCAACCTTAATCCTTATTTCTTAGGTTCTAGGTTATCCTTAAACCTTGTCTCTTAGGTTCCAGGTTATCCTTAAACCGTGTCTCTTAGGTTCTAGGTTATCCTTAAACCCTGTCTCTTAGATTCCGAGTTTTGTCTCTTAGGTTCCGGGTTATCCTTAAACCTTGTCTCTTAGGTTCTAGGTTATCCTTAAACCTTGCCTTTAGGTTTCAGGTTATTCTTAAACCTTGTCTCTTAGGTTCCAGGTTATCCTTAAATCTTGCCTTTAGGTTCCAAGTTATCCTTAAACCTTGTCTCTTAGGCTCTAGGTTATCCATAAACCTTATCTTTAGGTTTTAGGTTATCCTTAAACCTTATCTCTTAGGTTCTAAGTTATCCTTAAACCTTGCCTTTAGGTTCTAGGTTATCCTTAAACCTTGTCTTCTAGGTTCTAGGTTATCCTTAAACCTTGTCTTCCTTAAACCATTTGTTCATTTAGTGATTTTATTCCTTCATTCCATTCCATGAGAGAGAGAGAGAGAGAGAGAGAGAGAGAGAGAGTGAGTGAATAAACCCCAACAAGAGTTTAGATACCCAATGAACAAAGGTAAGTGTCGGTACATCTTTAACCAAATATCATTGCTTTTATCTTTTCTATTTTCAAAGTGGAGTCGACTAAAAATTACAGGTATCAATTTTTCTTTGAGTGGAACTTTTCAACTCCCAACTCAAAGAGGGCAAATGTTGACACTTGTTTTTTAATCGACATATCATTAAAATATTAAAAAATGAGATTTAGGTTTTGATCGTGAATGAAACTTATCTCTCGACCAAAAAATGTTGTTTTTCATTTTTTTTCTTTTGCATTGTCATTTTTAAACATTTTTTTCTCATTTTTAAGAAAAACCCAAAAAGTCAAACGGTTGACTTTTAGGTTGACTTTTTGGTCAACCCTTTGACCAAAATCAACCTTGAGTCAAAAATTAACATTTTACCCAAAAATTCCACTTAGCTTTAATTTCACTTTTTTCAAATCAATTTCTTGAAAATTCAAAGATTTGATAAAAAAATCAACTTTTTAGGAAAAGTCAACTAAATTGTTGATTTTGGTCAAACTTTGACAAAAAAAAAAAAAATAAAAATAAAAATTTTAGCACAAATACATTTCTTTTGATGTCAATTTGACTTTTGTGTCAAAAATTTCACAAAATTGATTAAGAACCTTGATTTCTGAATTTTTTAGTTTTAGGATCTAAATTGACCAAAAATAAAATTATTTTTATTCTAGTCATAATTAGGTGTAGTTCCTTCTTTGTAATTTGATTTAGGGACTATCGAAAATCTGTTTGAGCATTCAATTTTAAGATTTATCGAGTCAAAATACAAATTGCCATTTTGAACCCTAATTAGGGAACCAAAATCGATCATTCATAACTTGCGAACAAACAATTGTTTCTCACTCATTTTCTTAAGATAAGTCCAAATTTGAGATTGATTTTGTGAAATTCACACAAGAACTCATCAATTTGAAGAATTTTATCCTCCCAAGCATTAGAAAGTCAAGCAATTAAGCTTCAATTGACAAAATTCGAATTGACCCATTCATGGCTATGGTTTAATTTCATAAATCTAGGTCCAATTTTAATAATAGGCTTAGATCCATTTTGACCTAAGCTTGAGCACTTCAATTCATGATCAATTTGAATGGGGTAAATGATCTCACATATAGGTAGTTCATTAGATTGGGCAATTGTGACACTAATTGAGTTTAATATTAGTTAACTTGTAATTTTGCCCATTGAATTGCAAATTTTACCATTTTAGCCCTTTAGGCCCAAATCAAAGCACCCATGGTTTCGACTCATTTTTTTCCACGATAATCATTCAATTAGGTCAATAAAAGACCCCTTGATCATGTTCATAAGGTTTGATTAGCTTAATTGTATCTTAATTAGTTAATTTCTTCATAAAAATGATAAAATTCCTTTTCAATTAGGTCCTTCAGGGGTCAAATTGCATAAATTTTTGACTCACAGGGGTCTCAAGTGGAGAAAACAGCAGGAACTAGACCAAACTGGTCAAGAACTAGTCAAAATCAGCCGAACCGACCGAACTGGTTTGACCAGCAACCGGGCGGGATTGACCGGGCTTAGGCCCCCTTTCCGACCGGTTCTTGGCCTCCGGCCATCGGTTTTGGAATCCTCTCACTCCTAATTTCACTTCTACATCTTCAATTTTCCAAAATTTTACAAATTGGTTCTCGAATTTCATCAAATTGCAAATTAACCCTTAATTAGACATTTTGACGCAATTCCCGATTTTGGCTTGGTTTTTTGCAAATCAAACCCACTAGATCAATTACCCGACACCTCGAGATCATAATGGAGCCTTCAAAATGGATTTTTGACCGTTGGATCGAGATTTTGGCCGTCGGGAGCTTAATGGCCAAAATCGAAATCTCTTAATGTTCATAAAAGAGGGTATATAAGTGAAATCTCTTCTATTTTCAGCATGGGGGTTCATTTGCAAAAAAATTTCTCTCTCTCTCTCTCTCTCTCTCTCTCTCTCTCATTTCTCCCTCCAAAATGCTACACAAACATATCACTCTTTCTCTCTCTAGATTCGGTTCGCTTCTTGGACTAGTCCTATTCTGGGCTCGAATCGGTGGTCGCCAGAGCTCCCAAGCCTTCAAGCTACTGGTGATCTACTGTAACAAGAGTCCTTGAAGTTTCTATGGAAAGAAGAGACTGGATTGGTGGCCGGATCTTCACCGGCGGCCCGATCTTCGCCGGCAAGTCAAGGCCGGTCCGTTTTGGACCGGTTCTTCCTTTTTTCCTTGAGCTGGTGGTTTGATTGGTCCCGATCCGAGCCATAGTGACCTGATCTAGGTTCTTGGAGTCCCGATCATGATCCGGCGATTTGATCCGATTAATCGCGATAGAAATCGACGAAAATCGCGATGAAGGTAATGATTCGAAACTCAAATCCGATGAAGTGAGATCGAGTTAGTCGATCGGGGCTAGGATTCAAGATTAGGAGCTTTTACATGCTTAAGATTGATGAGTATGAATGCTGCAATGATTTGTTGATGATTTGAATGATGATTGTGATTTTAAGCCTAATCTGTGATTTTCGTAGGCCTATACATAGGTTACTGTTTTGGTCAAAATGAGATTTGAAACAACCTCATTTTAGCTTGAGTCTTGTAGGATTAGATAATAGACATCCTGAGCTTTGAAATGATAGGTCACATGCCCAAAACAACCATTGTTTGGCCCTCCAAAAACACCTCCGAAGATTAACAATTCCGCAATAGTTTAGTTTTCTTTTTTTTTTTTTGTTCTGATCCTATTCTGCCTTCTACTTTGTTATTTTTGTGCCAACTTTCATAATCATTTTTTTACAAAATTTTCTTCATGAGTTTTGTTTCAAATCACGTCATGCATCTTCATGATTTTTAGATGTGTTCAACTAGGTTAGATCTACTTAGATCTAGGTTTAAGTCAATATGTTCCATATCGATCTCTAATTTTGCTATTTTTGTGCTAATTTTTGTGTTGAATTCTGGAACAACTTTCCTTCATGAAAGTTGCTTGTACAGGTGTTTTGTATGTCCTGCACTTTTTTCAAAATTTTTAGACATGATTAGTTAGGTCAAAATTGCCTAGATCTGGACATAGGGCAGTCTGTTTTGCATTAATCCGAGATTTGTTTTGGTGAAATTGAGTCCATAAATGTACCTATTTGGACTCAAATCCTTCATGAAAGTTAAAATGCATGATATATAATTCAATTGATGCATGCTTTGCAAGGTTTTTACATTGGCAATGCGAAACCAATTGCATGCAATAGAGTAAAAGGTATTGCAGCAACATGTGTTGGATATATAGTTTGTTTGTTTTGCTATTTTTGCCACGATTCATATGATCTTAATTGAGTTTTGACCTCTTAACAAGAAATATTCATCATCGTATGCTCTATATATGAGATTTTTGGTAGGATTTATGCATGTCTTAAAGATGGCTGAAATCATGCTTGTTCTGTAAACTTGATGCTGAAATGAAACCTTGTCATATGTGCACCTTTTCATGCTTGTTTGAGTCATTTAAGGATCAAATCTTGCAATCATGCCTTCATGATAATTGAACCGCATGTTACAAGGTTTGCATATGTGTTTAGGTCATGTCATTTGAGTTTCATCTTGCACATCAAATTATCTCACACAAAGTGTTCGTCACACTTGGAATTCAGAAGCATATCATTAGGAATCATGAATCATCTCGTAATGTCATTTAAATTGCATGACATTTTGCATGCCGACTTAGGATTAGATGACTATCGAAACTTTTAATCGTATCTAATCCTAAGTCCTGTGTGATTTCGTCATGCCGTTTGGGCATTCTTTGAGTGATTTTAAGGTTTTCTAATGAATGCTTATATTCTGTTTTCTTAATTATTGATGCACGCACTTTTAGAGTCCTCGATTTTAGGATACCAAATTGACCTAGTTTGGACTCGAGCTCTTCTAGGAAGATGTAGGACACATTTATAAGTTTCTAATGCCACTGATTTCATGCCAATCGCTCATCGTTTGGATTATTTTCCATTTTTTCAAAGCCAGATCACAATCTGGACAAGGGATCAAATTCGGACCCCTGTTTTAACCCCTATTTTGACAAACCTTTGATATTTTTGTTCCATTTTTTTTCTATTTGGAATCTAAACTTGGCCTCTTGAATAAAATTTGATTGTCATCATGTTGGCTATGTTTTGTATAAATTTGATGATTTTTAGACATGTTTTGATAGGAAAATTCTCGTGATTAACTGAATGTCCTGTTGTTTTGACAAATTTTTTATGTGTTGTTGTTTGTTGTTTGATTTTTGTAAAATCATGCATACATTGTTTGAGAAAACTCTTGTCACAAAAGTTGTTTATCATCATGTCATGCATGTTAGGGAATTTTTTCATTGCCAAATTATCATTAGGTATTGCCCAATTTTGCTGTCCTTGCACGTTTGTTTTGAAATTTCCTGATATAAACATGATTGTGATTGTTTAGCTATATCTTTTAGGTTAGTTTGTGCATGAAATTAGGGCATGCCATCTTCATGAAAATTATTCTAAATGCTTTGATCTTTTGTTGTTAAACAACCGGCCTTTTCAAATTGCATCTTTAAAAAAAAAATGTTTTGGTACGTGTGATGTTTCTCAGAAACAATTCCTAAAAAAATTATTCTCCAAAGCTCGATTTGGCTTAAGGAAAAATCATGGTTTGGATCATATTCAAAATGCCTGCGATGCTTGTGAGTTCTAATACGAGCCCTGGGCTAACCTTGGCAATTGAATGTGTTCCATAGCCTAGATATTCTTTTATCCTAAATATTTTCAAACTTTTTTTCATTAAAAAAAAAACCCTAATTTGATACCGTGAAAGTCACAGTTTGAATTGTATTCAAAATGCTTGTAATGCTTGTGAGTTCTAATGCGAGCCCGGCTTACCTTGGCAATTGTGCAACTTAGTCCAACTTATTGCTATTAATCTAAAGAGTGAACGTATGTTTGGGAATAAAGCCGAACCAGTATATATTGTTGTATGCTACTGTTTTACTCTCATAAGCACACAAAATGATTACGACCTTTGAAACATTATCTTGACTCAATCTTTACTTAGTATTAGCTAATTTTCACAAAAAATTGTCAAGTTTTCTAAGACAACCTAATCACCCCTCCTCAAGGTTGTGTTGTGAGCTCCATACACGTGCTTGGCACAAGGGTGAGAAATGTATAATATATAAGCCAAGGTAAGGAGCAATCATGTGCATAGTGCATGGACATCATCTTATACGTACTAAGTCATTGACAAATACAAAGGCGTCTACGTGACGATCAATGGCAATGCCACATGTTCGTCTGGTTCTTTTATTACACTTCAAATTTCCTTAAATATAGCTATCAAATTCCCGTCATTAATTGGATTCCAACATATTTCTTTATCATGATACATCATTGATTAAATTCTGCCATTGTATCTCAAAATCATCAATCTGTGTTGTCGATTAAATTTCGACATAGTTCAAGACTAAGCTTGTAACTCTTAGGTCCTGTCGTTGATTAAATTCCAACCTGATCTAAGATTGTACAGTGTTATTTGGGTTAAAGAAATTTATTTCCTTATTCTATGAGATATCCTCTGTCCGAAGTTGGCATAAATCCTTAGGCTACGTTTGGTCGTCTGAATTTTTAATTATGATATGACTGGATATGATGAGATATGAAATCGAAAGATTTTGTTATATCCTATCCATCTTTTTTGTGATTGCAGTGTTAAAATCAAATATATTCGCATCATATTATTTACATTGTTCAATATAAACGGCATATCAAGTATACATGAACCAAAAATTTTACAAATGGATATGATAAAAATCTCTTGCGACACTCTTGCGTACTTTTTTTGTTTATATGCTTTTTATGTTATTTTCCTTTCTTTTTTAATTAATTTCTTTTTATTTCTTTCTTTCCCTTCCCTTATTCTCTAATAAAATTTTAATAAATAGTAAACTTTAAAAATATACCTAAAATACGAAAATATTTATAAAATATGTAATAAATATAAATATATATATTGAATTTCATTATAAGATAGAATTAAATTCGAATATATATAAATTAAATTAAATTAAATTAAAAACTAAATTGTTATTGTTTGTTATTTTGAATTTCTTATATTAGAATTCAAATATTACTTATATATAAATATAATTTTAATTTTGTTAATTTATGAAATTTGTTATTTTGAGAAAAATAATTTTCCTATTTTAGATATTAAAATTCATATCCATCTTTATCCTATGTCTCTCTCGATATCGATTTTATCCTGTCTTAAGTAAAAGATCAAATGCTAAATTAAAATATATATATATATATATATATATATATATATATATATATATATATATATATAATATCCTGAATTTTATCATGACTATTAAATAAAGCCTTATTCCTTTTGATAAAACCGCAAAACGACTTTCGGTTAAAGATATTTCGTTGTAGGAACAATTCCAGCAAAACATCTTTTTGGCACACCCCGTAGGACTCTCTTGTCGCTAATTTGAGAGGATACTATGCAACATACTAGGAATCGATCTAATCTCGATAGTGCTGGAGATGATTCTCCATTGTCAATGATAGGTGAAGCATTGGGACGTGCCCAATCATCATTGATACCACTAGCTTTGGATTAGACCCAGATCGGAGACGTGAATATTCCAAGATGACTTATCGGGGAGCGGAGAAGACAAATGGAGTCGCGTCCTGTGATGCTATCTACCATGAGAAGAGTGATAGCAGAGAACTAAAACGCGTTCATTGATCATACGAGCAAGATGACCCATCAAAGTACGGACACGAGTCGGAGGCCCAAGAAGACCCCCTCTTCTTTTCTCTATCTGTGCAGGCCCATCTCGTCTCGTGGCTCTTTCTATAGATCAATATAATAATAACGTAATGTAATGCTTTCTTCATGCGCTTATGCCTGAATGGAGAAGCAAGCTATTAATACTCAAATCTCTAAATCTTCACCCACTCGTCCAAGAAAAGAACTTCATATAAACTCACCTGCACGTAAAATGACATGCACAAGATATTCTGGAGAAAAGGTGTACTTTATGTGCAAATCTTGAAAACGTCAAAGTAGGTTCTGTTTTGACCAATTTAAACCTCATGCGTCCTTCAATTCATGCATCAAATTAGTTGCTTCTTCTTCTTCCCGGGGAATTACTACAGGGTAAGAAATCGAAAATCTTCAGGACTCTGTCTAGATTACAAGGCTTTACAAGGTATGTTTGATGTCTAAAATGTGCTCTCTTTATCATGCACCAACCGATAATAACGGTGTTAGGAATTAGCATGTTTTAAGAGCGTAAATGCAGTTTTAAATTTAATTTAACCATAATTTTCTCTACCGAACGCAGCATCAGAAGCCTATTACATACTCCTCTACTTCAATAAAAAGAATGTCAAAAATGATTCTGTCAATCAAATTGCTAGACTTCTTGAATTTATGGTTTGACTAGTCAATTTTGGTTTCCTAACCAAATCTATCAGATCTTTATGAGCCAATGACAATCTAGACTTTCTATAACATGAAATTTCTTTGTTTGCTCCTATTAATCTAGACAACAATTAAGAATTGAGTTCAACGAGTTTGATTATTAGTGCTAGCTTTCTAACATTCAGATCGCCTATATATTGTTGAAACGGTGAAAAATATCTTTGGAGTTTTATGCTAAATCCAAATCAACAGTATCAAAATGCAAGGACTAGCCCGTGCCATCCGTTCTTGCCAGGAGACTCTCAAGAATGCTATTCCGAAAGATTGGCACGCGAGAGTAACAGCCAGCAAAGATAGCATCTTCTCTCGTTTTGGATCTGTCTCCTCCTCTATAGACATCCGCGAAAAGGGTCTCGAGAATGTGATAGTAGCTGATGTCCTAATGACAAAGGGCGAAGAAAAACCGGGACTTGGCTGTCATGCCAGTCCAATGACACCGTTTACGATGCGGTCAAGAATGTATGTCTTTCTACATCCCGCTGTAGGAAATTTCTTGTGCATTAGATATACATCTGATTTGCGAATAACATCATGACAATGATGCAGATGGCCCAGAACAATATCGGGTCACTGGTTGTATTAAAGCCAGGAGAAGAACAAGTGATCGCAGGAATCATCACAGAAAGAGGTGATCCCAGTAATTTTTTTCATGTACAGTTGCAGATGACATAGTTGAGCACTCATCAAATTGCTTACTAATCTAACTCGTCCACACAATCTTGTCAAGTACAAGAAATTGAAAAAAAAAAAAATATGAGTGCTATATGGAATATTGTGTATATATATTCATTGAGGTCAACTCTACACTTTGGGAGCTCCAATACCATCAGCTTCCCTCCCCAGCCACAAACTTAAAGAGGGAATAGAAAAAAGAGGTTCAAGAAATAACAATAATTTCATGAATAAAAAGCTATTTGACAAGAATCTGATGTCATATAAGCAATTCTACAGATTATTTGCAGAAGATAATTGCACAGGGAAGGTCCTCGAAGCAGACAAGAGTTGGGGAGATTATGACTGACGAGGTGAGTTTGGCCCTCTCACAATTGTCGTATTTTTTCAGGTGATACAACAAACACTAGTTATATCTGAACTACCTTCTATGATTACTCCTTTTCAGAATAACTTGATCACAGTTTCACCTGATACGAACATCCTCAAAGCAATGCAGCTTATGACAGGTACTCAACTTATTGCAGTATAAATGCCCAGTCTATTTCTTTTTGACTTGCTACTATGCCAGTCCATGAAAACATATCTTTGTGTTTGTCGCAGAGCACCACATAAGACATGTTCCAGTTATTGACGTAAAGATAGTCGGTATGATCTCAATCGTGGATGTAGTACAAGCAGTGGTACAGCAACAGAGAGGGGAATTGAAGAGACTGAATGACTACATAAAAGGAGAATACTATTGAATTGAAAAATGATATGCTTACAAAGAATATGCTATACATGCTGATTTCAGCAAAGAATTAAGATTTCATTCTTGTAGAAGAATAAAATTACAAAATAGATCTACAATGCAGTCATAAAGACTACATCATGCACAACACCACGGAAGTTAGACTAGAGTGAAGTGTGGCTGAACATTTATGCACCTTGTCCATTCAAGATTAGTACTTTGTGTTGTGAACTCCTGGCTTGCTCCTTGGCCCTGCTACAGGTGTGTTCACAACTGAATGGGTCTTGGGGCCTCACAAGGTGTAAATTACTCTGGTGTATCTAGCAAAAATGTAATACCAATTTCTTTTTATCCTTTTGCAAACTAATCTCAAGTCAAAATTCACGATGACTAACATCTTTACAAAGCAAAGGAAATCTAATCAAAAGAGAAGCCAAGGTTTCAAGGCAGCCCCCCACCATTCGAGATCCAATGTGCCCAACCAACTGAATTCACTAACCCATTTCTCATCTGTCAAGTCAGGTAATGTGTGAGAAGCAATTCTGTCTTTCGTTTTCAATTGCTTATTTATAAAGAGAATATAGAGCCCTTATCGTCCAAATCGGAATCTCTACTGGACAGCATATGCTCCTGTCTGCCTGAATTGCCAAATCCATCCACATGCAACATTACCAACTTAGAAGTGTTGCAGTAGCTCATAATGCCAATCACCTTGGCTTCACTACTCTCTGCTTCTACAACAAAGCACACTTTCATCCTACAGAAAGCTAAAAAGTTCATCTGCACCCAAATCTTGCAAGTTGTTCTGTACCAAAGTGCCTTGGTTGGGTATCTATCATGTAAGATATAATGAAGCAGTGAAAATTTGATTCAGTATAGCGAGCTACATCCTGAATTCGTCCTATTGCTGTCACAAAAAACATTCTTTGAATGTAGTAGAAGTCTAAGAAGTACATTATACTTAAAATGTTCCACTGGACTCGCTGCTCACAAGCTGCTCGTGTAAAGAGATAGTGTAATCAAGATCTATTTATTCATACTCGAAGACGATCACATATTGATGATGCTTTGGCTGAGCAGGAGCGACTCAACTTGTTCGGTCACTTCTTGATAAGAGACAAATAGTCTGATCTATTGCCATAACTAGAGTAAAACAGAGCTAACCAGCATGCGTAGATAAAATCACCAGTGACCATACATCCAATAGAATTACGTCAAACATGTTAAGAACATATACCTCGAGCACAAGATACAGTGCATTCCTCGCTGGCTGGTACGCGAATACTCAACTTTGGGAACATTCCATATCGAAGAACGATCCTTCCAATGCTTTCTCCGAGAAGATTCAACACTAAAAATTCATCTTCTTTACGTCAAGATTCGCTTCAAGTGGTGGTACCTCTCTCTTTTCCTCTGAAGTGGACCATGTTCGTGTAAGCTCCTCCGATCCCTAAGAAGACACATTGCCCCCAACTGTTCCATGGCTTTTTGGCATACAAAATTAAAAGTAAAGAAGAAGCTTGAATGGCTGAAAATTCTACACAAATTCAGGTTCAGATTCACCATGAAGGCTTTAAAGTATGGTAAAACTTGGCCTGAGGCGAAGTGGCAGGAACGAGAAAGACCAACCCCATGTTTTTATAAGGTGGAAACAGAGAATCCCATGATGGAAATCTTTGCGGAAGTGACGTCAAATGATAGAGATTTTCTCGCTTTTTGGTCATCTTAGATTTGGCGCAATTTCGCAGATTCCGATAAAATTGTCTAAAAGGACTAGAGTTTTTTTTTTTTTTTTTTTTTTTTGGACTAAAACCAAAAGGACCTAAAGTTGCATTGGAGAGTCGGGGAGCTCAAATCACATATATCTTTTTTCTCGTGGATTTTTCATTTTCTCATGTATTTTGCTTCTTTGCCATATTGTAATCCTACGTTATTTGTCCTTCTGACATATATTTTATTTTCCAATAAATTTATAAATCTTTTTATCAGTGAACAAAATGAATTTTCTATGCTAATATTTTTTTTTTTTAAGGAACATTCTGTAACACGAGTTAATTGTTGATGATAGCAAACCTTTACTAAGGCAAAGGCCATGTTACTGAGGTTAACTCTCATTTTTTTTTTTTTTTTATCAATAAAGAAGTACAAGAACAAAATAGCCATGGAGATATAAATTAGACATCTTTCCATTCTTTTCTCTTTTCTCTTCTTCAACTATATATGAAATGACCTAATTAGGTTCATTTTCTTTCTTTTCTTTCATAAGCATCCAAACTACAATTGAACCAATCATTATTTCTTGGATCCTATCAATTCACTCCTAATCACTCCATCTAAAGTGATTGTGTGAGAAAAAAGGATCGCACTATCTTTAATAAAATCACAAATTTCAGCCATAGCATGAGCATATTTGTCTTTGGGAACAGATTTCTAACTCCCAACATGCTAGTGAGGTTATGGTGACTTGGGTCCAATGGAGGACACACCTATAGCCCAAACTAACGGCCACAACCATTTCACTAGTAAAAGTGAGTATAATTGTTAAAATATTTTAACATAGGACAGCCATCATCCACGTCATCATTTTTTGGCTGGAAAGACTAAATTGATAATCTTCAAAAAGCTTAGGACTCTATTTACAAAATTAAAATGTTTAGAATCGAATTGGCATATGTGCAATAGAATTAGGACTTATTGATAATTTTCCCTAAGATAAGAGATCTATGGAATATTTTACATATAATATAGGATGACCTTTCATCCATAAGATGTAAAATTAAAATTTCTGAATTATTTTTCTGAAGAAACTCAAAATTTTTGTTTTTTGTGTTTTGTGCACTTGCGCGATTCAGATATAAATTTCAAATTTAGACATGTGCTCCATAAAATATCTATTAAGGAGTGTGGGAGCCCTTAAGATTGCAAGGAAGGTGGACCAATTGAGTTACACAAAACCTAATCCAGACACCACTAACCGTCAAACAATAAAAAATTTACAGTCCACCATTTCATTTAATATACATATTTAATAGATCTGCATATTAGCCCCCTAAGATTGCAAGGAAGGTGGACCAATCAAGTTGTACAAACCTTATCCAGACACTACCTAACCCTCAAACCCCCAAAAAAAAAAAAAAAACATTTACAGTTCACCACTTCATTTAATATACATATTTACTAGATCTGCATATTAGCCCTTTGGTCATCTGGAATGAGCTAGTAAGAATGACATGTACAAGAGGAGTCGAAGTAGAGGGTAATTAGGTTGGCACAAAATGTTTGGATTACAATATCTAGTAACAGAGTTGAAACGTAATATTTTGAGAAACTAGAAACACGGTAGAAACCCACCATTAGTGTCTTTTTTTTTGGTGAATAATACAAGTCTCTTCCATTTCTAATGTTTCACCACATTCATTTTTCTTCAAGTCACGAAACACTACATAAAAAAATTAAAAAAATTAAAAATAAAAAAACGGAGGTCTCAACCCCTTTCTTTATTATTCCCGGTAAGCAAATGCAACCCTCACCTTAATATTCTAGAAATCTAATTATAATCAAAGAGGGAAGATAGAGAGGAATCTCGTCAATCCAAAAATGTGTCTGTGGGGTGCGTACATATCTTCACCGTGTCCAATTGCATGATCAATCATGTCACCTGAAGTTTATTTGACACAGCACAAGTTAATGGGCGATTAGGTAGATGCCTAGGAGATACTCCGGGTCAGGTAAAGAGAGCAGAACTTCCACGGCCTTCCTCTTTCATATGTTGCTCCAGCATCAACACAAGGCAATAATGCGGCAGAATAATAGCCCTGGCCCCTGAATATAGGGGAATATGTAAATCCCAAGTTGCTTAAAGGAGCTTAAGAAAAGACAAAATCTCAGTGTATCCTACTGTGGTTGGTGGGTTTAAAAGGCGATGCACTGAAAAGAGGAATGTATGCAATCATGATCAAATCTGACGTCGTAATAAGACCTCATGTGCTGTCCGCACAAAATGTGCAGCAGAAGAATCAGTACGCTATGATATGTTTTTACTTACTTGCGTGCTATATTTTCCTCCAATTCGGGCTCTGGTTTGTTGATTTTTAGAACCATCATGCCTAGATAAGTATTTGTCTTACAAAAAAAACGAACCCATTAAGAAAAAAAAATGTGTTTTATTTCCATTCAACCACATTTTAAATCGTTGAGTTACGAGTTGTAAATATATCTTAAATGTGAAGTTCACAAAATATAAATGCAATTGATTTTTATCCATCAATCAAAAGATTGGTCGGAGAAAATTTATTATAAACATGGCCATTCTAGAAGGGCCGCCATCGAACCAACTTCCCATGCCTTCATCATGCTCCCTCAAGCTCCAACGTTTCGACCAAAAAAAAAAGCTCCAACGTGGCAGGGCAAACTCCAGGTTGCGGTGATGTAGAGCAAGTGTAGCTTTAGTTCAGATTTAGAGGGAGGGAGGGAAGCGGGAGGTGATGTTGGTGACATGCATGTTTGTCACCGGGATACAAGACCTAATTGGAGAAAATTCCTTCAATTAGCACTTGAGACAAACATAGACCTAGATTAAAAAATGTTGTTTTAGTACGTGGTGTCCAAAAACCTTTCGTTTTGACTAATGCCCTAGAATGTATGGATGGGCACGGCCCTGAGATTACTTTCAGTGGGAATAATGTGATTTGAGCACAGATTCACCATATTTAAACTAATCATCATGCCGGTCAACTCCTTGAAGATATATCCTCAAAACTTTGAGATCCACCAGAAGGAAATTGAGTGTACTGAAAAAGAATATTGAGATACCCAGACTTTCGTCGCTTACTCAACAAGATCGAACCGGGTGTTAAAATACGTTAGCCAAGAAATGGTCAAAACAAAGCTTTGTAATTAGCAATTTATTCCCTTGCTTATTAATCTAACTCATCCAAACAATTTAGTTATAAACCTTTTTGACGATTTGCTAAATTAGTCCTAAACCTTTTAACAATTTGATAATACAACTCTTCTGAGTAATTTTGGCTAGAAATTGCTAAAGGACGACATTGGCAAATTATTAAAAATTTTAGGACTAAATTAACAAACCGTCAAAAGATTTGGGACTTAATTGGTATAATTAAAAGGTTTAGGATTGAATTAGCCATCGTACGATAGGCTTAGGACTAGACTACATAATTGAAAAGTTTAGAACTAAATTGGCCATAGGTTTTGAACTATTTAGATAATTTTTCACAATTTTGAGTAGTCTTTGGAATTTTGGGAATACAATTGTGACCAGTTAAATAATGGGAAATGAGTACATGGCCGTATGGACGATCGAATGTCAACCACCAATTTTGAAGTTGGGAACAGGGATACAAGCTTTGCTAGTTTCATAATTTTTTGTCAATATATTGGTGGGATTTCCACTATTTTAAAAAGGAAAAATATGAGATTTATTTTTCATTTTATTTTGAAAAAGAAATCAAAGTGATAATATTCAAACGAGAAGTAATATATGAAGAATCCAATCACAATGTCTAAAATAGTGGATATTATTTTCCGGCCAAAGAAAAGATTTGGTGGATATTGTTCCTAAATAAAAGAGATTTAATAACTAAAAAAAATAGAATGCAAATATTTAGTATACTTTAAACTTTTGATTATTTTAGGTTTTTGTAATCAATTAACACATAACCACGGAGAAAGGTTCATTAGTACTTATTTCTTTGATTGCAAGAAATTAAGAGGTGTCTATTGACGCCTAATTTTAATTGGTATTCGGAAATATATATTTAGACATACGGTGCATAGTTTTTTTTTTCTCTTATCTTGTTTAGATGAATGGATTTCGTGTTGAAAGTAGCTTCACTAATAATAATGTTAGTGATGAGGACAAGATGAACAATTCAATTAAAGATGCTAGTGATGAAATAATCACAACACCATGCGATCCTAAGTTACTAGTGATGAAGGCAACTTCACTAATCTTTTAGGCCATGGGAGAGTCCTTCTAAAGCAATTTAATTTGAGCAAAACAAATGAGAAGTCATAATACACTATGATTTTGCCATTAGTTGCAAAGCCAACATTTTTAATATTTTTTCATCTTTGAAATGTAATAAATATGTCTAATGACATTAATGATTTCTTTTCACTTAGTGATAATAAATCTTTTACTTGTGATTATCTATTTCGTCATGTATAATTTCTCTTTTCTTTTCATATTTAAGGATTTTAACTTTCTGGGATATGTAGAGTTTCCTTATCAGATCGGTGCTTTTTGGGCGTAGAAATCCTCTAATTTTAAATTAAGTCAAGAGAAAAAGGAAATGTTGGAAAGTTAATGAAACGGGTCAAAGGATTGTCCTGGTTTCCTCTAATATAAGTTGTGGCTGCCGTTAGACGGTCAGAAAATTAAAATCATGGCATCGTTAAACTAGCCGGCCCTTAAATAATTTCAAGCGATAACTGCATAAGTCGGAGTAGATTATCCTATATATGTATATAATATAATATATTTTCCATAACCAAAACTCTTCTCCACAAGTTGAACCTCTTCTATTATCGTCTAATTTGGTAGATCTTATTTTTGTCATACATTCTAGAGAATCCTCATGGAGATTTTGGATGACTTTTAAGAGTACATTAGTCCACTCAAAAAAATAATGTTTGAAAAAGTTATGGACGGATATTTTAGTGTTGGAAATTTAATACGATATTTATTTTCCAAGGTGAATAGTGGAATATAAAGGGGTTCCTCTCATTAAAAGTAGGAACCCTCTTCTTCTTATAGTAACTAGCAAGAATGGCACTCACTTATAATGTGTTAAAAAAGTGGAAAATTTTAATAAAGGAGAGAGACCGTCTGATATGATTTTGAGTTATTTTAGGAAACAGATTCAGATTATTTCAGGACAAAGAAGATTGCTTAAATTCAAATTGACATAGAAAAGCTATTAGATAGTAGATATTTATGTTCCTTAATGTTTTCACATTTAATTTCTATTTTGTCCACTACATAGTAGTACACAATCGTCATATTTTTAGCTAGCGTGCCTTCTTGAAGATTCCTTTTGTGTTTGCTTTATTATATAAAGAGATTTGGGGAAAGTTTACTCGAAAGTTTGAGATTATAGTTTCCTTTTGTTTTTGCTTTACTACCTAGAGAGATCATAGAATGCGGCACTCGATTGTCCCCTTCATATTTACGTCTAGGATGAAAATAAAAATTTGGATACGGGTAGCATACATTCATTGACAATAGAGGATACACCTAGTAGCACCTTTTGAATGTATGCATACTAATCAGATAGCGCACCCATTGAAATGTTTTCTCTACTCACCAAGCTATGGACTGACCTGGCGCAGTCCTTAAACTGCCAAAGGAGAAACAGGCGAGAACCGCCCTGGGTGAGAGTCCCCGTGCCGTCTCCTCGAAGGGAAGGTTGAAAAAAAGATTTCCAACCCTATCATGGACCGTCACAATCCCTTTATGTAAGCACAACAAAGACGCCCGATCCTCGCAAGCAATCCCCAGGTAACCAACCTGGGGCAAGTTTTCTCTCTACTCACCAAGCTATGGACCTAATAAAAATCCAAAATTATTTGGTTGCAGTGGAAAGTATAGGTTTCCTCAGCATATTTATATTTGTTATGATGCATCTATGATCTTTGAATTGGGATCTAATACCCCCACCCAAGCTGATAAAATGCTCAAGCTAACCCACTTGCTAATACAAATATCACACCGATATGGGGCTTCATAGATTGAATTATCCCTCAAAAAGTTCTCAAACTTTAGCAATGATGATTCTTGTTTACCTGTCTTGTCCTAGATCAAGGGAATCACATCTTCTTGTTACTATCCTTCAATTTCGATTTTATTTCCAAAAAAGCCAACTTGGAGAGAATCCCACATCTTCCTTGCTTATAAGTAGCCCCATCATTGCAATCTTCAATACATACCACCAACGCTTAGCCTCTGAGTCTTCAACAAATCATACAGTCGTTCTTTTTTCTTCTGGGACTTTCAATTCTTGCATCTTTCTCATCTCGTTTGGTTATTAAGGAAGTAGTTGACATGGCAGCATCATGGACAAGAGAGCAAAACAAGAGGTTTGAGGAGGCACTGGCTTTGTACGACGAGAACACTCCGGATAGGTGGCAAAGGGTGGCGAGAGCGGTTGGTGATGGGAAGAGTGTGGAGGAGGTGAGGAGGCATTATGAGGTCCTTGTGAGGGACCTCGTGAGGATTGAATCTGGCCAAATTCCCCTGCCCAACTATAGAGGATCCGACCAAAGTGATGAGTCTAGTAGGTAGTATCTAACACTTTCTTACAAAAGTCATTCATGTAATAATTATTCCCTATTTCGGCATGGCGAGTTTTTTTTTTTTTTTTTTTTAAAGTAATGCTACATATGCAATGACTTGTTTACAATGTTGGATTTTGAAATTTTGTGACGATATGTAGTTGAGGTATTCTATTACATGAGATATGATTCAATCATAATCGACCATATCTCTTCATGAACAACTAGTGATATACATAGTACTATTCTTGTTTTTTTTTCCTTATCTCTTCGACTTTAACACTCAATTTCATTAGAAAACTGATGTTTATGAGCAATTACAATGCTATCATAGTGCAGAGCCTGAGAGTTTTCATAGAGATAATGAAGTTGAAAACCAATCCCTTAAAAAAGAAGGCCTTAATTATGTAATTTGTTCCTTATATATATATATGAAAGCGAACCTTTGTCTCTGGGGTCATCTATCAACTCGTCTAAAAAAACCCATCTTTCTTTTTCTTTTTATCACAATATCATTCATTGTGATTGCAAATTTTATTGAAGAAGGAAATCGAAACGTTGGAATCGAATCCATGTAATATTTTTGAAAGAAGTCATCTTCCAAATATATTCCTAAAATTGTATCTTGAAAGATGTGAAGATATTTTCAGGATTGCACATATATATCCAAGGAATATCATCATATTGATATAATCAACAATTAAAAGTTACTTGATTAAGTCAAAAGACAATGAGACACTTTCAATTACTTTTTTATTCTGGAAACTTCTGTGTCTACATTTATAAGTTTTGATTGGGTGAACCCATTTCTCTTTTCCATGTACCTTAAGGTGCAAGACTCGAACCATGTCCTTACCTTCTTAAAGTGAAAGTTCCACTAACCCTAGCTTTCCATCGCAAGTTGATTGAGTCCAAAGAAGCAAAGTGATCATTCAATATAGTCGTCTCTCATGTGCATGGCCATGCATTTGTGCAGTTTAAAGCGTGTTGCAGGGGAATAAATTATCTCGGGGCCATGTGCTAGCGATCTAAAACAATAAAATGTAGTTAAAATTTTGTGCGGAAGCATAATGCAACCTCATATTTCCTAAATTAAAAGGTCGAGAATAAATTATATCTTACTGTATAATGATCGGCCATTCATGGGTCTAAAAATTCCTCTGTTTAAAGTATAAACGCATCATAATAAACTTGCCATGAATATAATTCTTGTCAATTTCAACTATCTATCATGTATTTGGTTAAAACTTTGTCAAAACATGTTAGAAAAATGCTTTATTAATACAAGCACGAAAACCATGAGCTTTTGGCTCGATGGTCCGTGTAAGTAACATAATAAATTTTTTAAGGATGTTTTAAGATTATGAACACATTAGATTACTTTTCTTTAGTGTCTCCTTAGGGTCAATAGAGTGTAAATTTATAAGAATAATAAAATCAACAAATTACATTGGTAGCTGAGAAAATATTGGCAAAGTAGTAAGGAACTCAATAATAGTGTACATTTGTCAGTGTATGAAGTATGATATTTCTCAAATTGGAAATATAATCTGATTTTACTTCACATTTCAAAATCAAGATCATTATCTAAGATTTATTTCTTACTTTCCGATTTTTTATATGAAATTGCTTAATTAAAAGCTTGTCAAAATCTTGAGATTTTGAAGAAATTTCCAATCTTTAGGGGGGCCACAATTCATGTAAAGTTCTCTTGTTGAGTTGGGTCAATAAGCGACTTTGGAAGGTTTGGAGGCCTCTAAATTCGCCCATGGAAAAGTTCATGAATTGATTTGGACTATAAGAAAATATTGTGGGGTTCGACTAAGATTGCAATAATTGAGAAAGTATTTTATGTATCGGTGATATTACATGTCAAAGTAATAAGCATTATTCAATAATCATGATTCTTCTGCTTTTTGACATGGTAAACTCCATCTGATTATTTTCTTTTCTTTTTTCGAATGATAAAAAATTTTGAGGCAATGATCAATTGGATGATTTTATCTTGTCATCAACATGATCCATGATATCACCAATTTTCAAAGATGCAACTTACCAGTATTCAATAACTAGATTGGCCATGAGTAGTCGCTACCCTCAAATGATTGACATATCATAACATGACAATCCACAGTTTCTTGTGAAAAGGCATGATTTGATTTTTGTTCTTCTAATGGTTTTACCTCTCGTAACAGGCTCATCAGGAATATGAGGCTCCACTGAAAGTGAAGGGTCACTCTTTTCAGATCAGGAAGCCCTTTATTAGCTATAAAGATGCTAAGTACGCGCCAAATATATATAGCAATAACTGTAAATATAGAAGCCTAAGAAAGGGGGGGGAAATAGGAAGAAGAGAAAAGGAGTGGTGATATCATGCGCTATAGGCATGAAGACTCGTGGGTCTCGACCGTGTGAAAAACTACCTTCTTCTGCTCCCTTTTTAACTTGTATGCGAGCTGATATGGTTTCCTTAAAGACTGCTGTGTGTACTTGTTCTCACAAGATCCTCAATTGCACTAATTAGCTTACAATTACACAAGCATGCTTATATACTTAACGTCTTCTGCGGTCTAATAGAGAAAGTAGTGAGCGCCGTACATCCGCTAAAATGCATTTGTAACGGCAAATCCCATGAGCCCGCTATATTTGTAGGCGAGACTCACTATATTCAGTGGTCTAGATGCATTTTGGTGCATGGATGAGGATGCACCACACTTGCAAAATAGTCCCCCACACTAACAAATTCAAGACTTGTTATTGTGACAAGAGGCAACCTCTCTATGCAAATTTTATCCTCAGCGACTTTTCCTTTCGCATGGAATTTTGGATGGCTAATATTATGACTGAGAGCACTAGAATGTAGTAAATCTATTTATCATTTTATTAATAAAAAAAATGTTTACTGTGGACATGTTGATCTCTTCAGATCGTTTCTGTGAGTAGTTTTCTTTCCTTTTCTCTTTCTATGGGTATTGAGTAAAATAGATATTCAAATTCAAAATAAGTCTTAATACCAGAAAAAAAAAAAATGAGTAGTTGCTTCCGCCGGATTTGTAGAAAGATGACCCCACTCCGTAAATAAAAGGCCTAGACGATAGAGGTCCAAGTAATAGCTGCCAGGACAAAAGCGAGCTAATAAGATAGGTCGAGCGAAGGGAGAGAGATCAATCTGAGCCACTAGTGGAATGAGGAAGTGGGTCTGTTGGATGGATATAACTGAATCCGTAATAGGTCATGTATCAAAAGAAAAAATGAGAGAAAACCGAAACAACAAAAAGAAGAGAACTAGAAAACAAATTTAGTGAACAATCTTCTTGAATGGAGAACAAAAAGCCTAGACGATAGAGGTCCAAGCAATAGCTGCCAGGACAAAGGCGAGGTGATAAGATAGGTTGAGCGAAGGGAGTGAAATCAATATGAGCCACTAGTGGAATGAGGAAGTAGGTCTGTTGGATGGATATAACTGAATCCGTAACAGGTCATGCATCAAAAGGAAAAATGAGAGAAAATCGAAACAATAAAAAGAAGAGAACCAAAAACAACTTTAGCGAACATTCTTCTTGAATGGAGATATAAGGTATCGATCCCCGTACCTCTCACATGCTAAGCGAGCGCTCTACCATCTGAGATACATCCCCATGTTGGGGCACAAGTTGCAGGAATTTTAAAACATCTTAAAACTGAGAACCCGCACTGAGTCTATAGGAAGTGTGATAAAAAGGTTTAACATAAAAGATTCCGGAAAAAATAAATGTTTGGAGTGCACGGCCAATTCCCAAACTTGTCATATATCCAATTAGACATCTCCACTTAAAAATTAAGTCAATGAGTTATAATTTAATTATGATATATTAACTACTCCACACCATACCAATTCTTTAATATGAGATTTTTCTAAAGCAATTTATATGTGCATCCTAACAAAAAAAAAAAAAGACTTATGTATCGTGACAAATAGTGGCTGACATTCTATTTTGAGATTGCATTGCATGTTCTATTGAAATTAATGTTGCACGATGTGTTGGTCCGATGAAACTTTGCTGTCATATCTCCAATCTTTCAAAAGGATCTTTCTTTCTTTATTTATTTCTTTCTTTTTTTTGTAAAAGCCTTTTTGGAAAGTAACATTTTTAGTTCAAAGCTATTATTTCGAATAATAATCCAAACGATGAAAAATGGAAATACTAGACTATAAGACAACGACTAGACTATAAGGCAACGACATATTCTTTCTCTTTTTCTTTTTTATGGTCGAAAGGCAATGCCATATGTCACTACTCATTGTAGGCTTATTGATTGTAGGAGTGTCAACAATTTAAGTTGGCCATGTTTCCACGATTCCTGATTTGATCCGAAACATTAAGAAAGTAGGTTTACTACTACCTGAATAGCATATGACCTAAATTGAAAAAGACATTCCCTTTATTTTTGCCACACAATGTTTGTACTTCGCTGGAATTAAATAGGAGGAGTACGAAAAGATGAGTTTGGAGTATTTTCTCAAAATAATAGGAATAGTCCCGTGCGTTCAGCTTATGAACCTTTATATGTAGTAAAGAGATTAATACTTTTCTTTTCTTAATTATGTTCAGCTTATAAATTAGACCGTGCGGTAATTTATAGCTTGATTATTAACAACACTCTTGAAGAAGTGCCGATTATTCATAGAATCAGTTGCTCCGTACGATTTGAATGGTAGGAGCATTAATCGGACGCAAAATATATCGAATAGTCCCTGAAATGGCAAAATAGCTTTTGTATTACCGTTCTTAATATTCTAAAGGAAACCTGTCAATCCCATTCAACATGGAGGGTCTTCGAGGAAAACATAAGCTCACTTTCATGCACCGCATGAAATAAATTAAAAAAAAAAAAAAAGGAGAAAACAAAGAAAACAATAACATGTCAATTATGAGAATTTGTAAAGAGTAATTAAAGATATTTTAATCTGCCAATGAGGTTAAGATATTTCTTTACATGTTAAGATATTGTTCCGCTGGAGTTAACCACAACAAGTTATATTATTCAAACCTCTTAGTTCATGGTCTTAAGGTATATAATTAATGATCTTAATTACCAATTGCAGCACCTTTCCTATAAAAAAAAAAATTACAGAGAAAAAAATTAATTTAATTATCTCCAAGTTAACAAAATGAAGACAAAATGCATAGTTTAACCTGAACCAATAAACATAAGAAATTAATTTAAGCCTCGACATCTATTTATAGAAGTTGCTAATGCAAATTGAATTTTATAAAAATGGAGATAATGTGTAGTTTATTTTCAAATAATGTTAGTATTAGTATTAATCTCCCGTATTAAAATTAATTAAGGGACCTATTTATGGAATCACCTTGTCATATAATGACAAAAAATCAATCTATTAATACAAATCAATCTATTAGTTCACGCCAATAAAAGTAGGAACAACATAGTCATGCAAATTATATTTTAAAATGTATCGAGGTAATTGGTTAGTTTAATGCCAAATTAGAGGTTTCTAGCGAGGTATCTTGACCAAACCCTAATGATCTATCATAAATGGTATTACACGCAAGGGTGTGCATCGGTTCTAGTCCAACCCCAGAACCAAACTTAGTGTGATCCAACCCTAAAGCCGGATTCCTGGTTTGGGTGGTTCTTGCAAAATCAGTTAGATTTTCGATTCCAGGTTTTTAGAATCGAAAATAACTGGTTTGATTTTAGGAACCAAATTGACTAGACTAAACTGGCAAACAATAACATAATATGTTATTATTTTTATTCAGCAATAGCAAAAGGTACAAGTTACTCCTTTTACTAATAACTTCCCTATGATTAATAAATTTATCTGATAATAAAGTAACTTTCAATAGATGTAGAACTTTTAAGAAAGAAAATAAAATATTAAAAAAGTAACACATCAATTCCCGAGACAATCCTAAGGAATCGGACCAAGACTCCAATGGTCTCATTTTCCATCGGCTCTAGGGTGGACAAGGTTGATTCTCAATTCCACATATTGGAAAATCGACTATATCCAATCTAGCTTCCATCTCTAGAGCAGGGATCGACCATCTCTAAAATCGATCACCCCTAATTACATGTTTAGTTTATGTGTATATTGCATTTTCTCTTCCTTGCACTAAATCTTTACAGCCAAAGCATGATTTAAAATATGGCAAGTATTATTGGGCAAATAAATATATTATATGATATAAAATGCCATGTGGGTAATAAAAATTGT